>CM053579.1:15520578-15543687 GCA_028646485.1 Cryptoprocta ferox
GCTCTGGAAAACAGTGTGGAGGTTCCTCAAAAAACTATCAATAGAACTCCCCTATGACCCAGCAATAGCACTGCTGGGGATTTACCCAAGGGATACAGAAATGCTGATGCATAGGGACACATGTACCCCAATGTTCGTAGCGGCACTTTCAACAATAGCCAAATCATGGAAAGAGCCTAAATGTCCATCACCTGATCAATGGATCAGGAAGATGTGGTTTATCTATACAATGAAATACTACATGGCAATGAGAAAGAATGAAATCTTGCTATTCATAGCAAAGTGGATGGACCTCGAGGGTGTCATGCTAAGCAAAAGAAGTCAGGCAGAGAAGGACAGATACCATATGTTTTCACTCATAGGTCTAACAGGAAAAACCTAACAGAGGACCATGGAGAGGGGAAGGAGGAAAAAGAGTTATGGATAGGGAGGGACAAAAAGCACGAGAGACTCTTGAATACTGAAAACAAACTGAGGGCGGAAGGGGGAGGAGGAAAGGGGAAGGGGGTGATGGTCATGCTGGAGGACACTTGTGGGGAAGAGCACTGGCTGTTATATGGAAACCATCTTGACAATAAACTATGAAGTTAAAAAAAGAAAAAGAAAAAAAAGAAATCTTGGAACATCAGGAAGAAAGAACACAATGAAACCATGAATAAATTAAATAGACTTCCCTTCCCCTCTTGAGTCTTCAAGATTATGTTTGGTGGCAAAAATTATAACACTGTCTGATTGGGTTTTAAAAGTATGTAGAGGAAATATTTAGAACAATTATAAACTGGGGAGGGCAAAGGGACATAAATGGAGGTAAGTTTTCTACATTTCCCCAAACTGGTCAAATAACACCACCATTAGACTGTGATAAGTTATGTATATACAATGCAATACCTAAAGGTACCACTAAAATCTATACAAAGATATATACGCTCAAAACTATGACAGATAAATCCAAATTATATTCCAAAAAAAATATTCGAGTAACCCAAAGGAATGCAGGAAGAAGGAAAACAGAGAAATGAAAAACAGAAAACAAAAAATAAAATGGCAGACATAGACCCTAATGTATCAACAACAATATGAAATGTAAATCATCTAAATACACCAATTAGAAGACAGAGATTGGCAAAGTGGATAACAAAAACATCATCCAACAATATGCACTCTAAAAGAAACTCACTTCAAATGTAATGATACAGGGAGATTGAGAGTAAAATGATGGAAACATATTATGCAGACATTAATCAAAAGAGAGCATGAGTGTCTCTGTCTCTATTAATATCAGATAGGCTTCAAAGTGAATAAAATTAGCAGAGACAGAGAGGGACATTATGATATGTGACATTGATATAATGATAAAATGGTAAATCCATGAAGAAGATGTAGCAATGCTAAATGTGTATGTGCCAAACAACTGAGCTGTTTTTGAAGCAAAATATGTGAACCAAAAACTGATAGAACTGAAAGGAGAAATAGATAAATCCCAATTATAGTTAGAGATTTCAACATCCCCTCTCCATAATTGATAGAACAGCTAGACAGAAAATAAAGATATAAAAGAACTTAACAACACCATCAACCAACAGGCTCTAATCAACAGTTATAGAACACATTACCCAACACCAGCAAAATACACATTCTTTCCAAGTACACATGGAACTTGATGGACCACATTCTGAACTATAAAACAAACTTAAATATATTTGGAAGAATTAAAACCACACACAGCGTGTTCTCTGGCCATAATGAAATCAAATTAGGAATTAATAACAGAAAGATAACAGGAACATACCAAATACTTGAAAGCTAAATGACATACTTCTAAATAACCCATAGGTCAAAGAGGAAGTCTCAAGAGAAATAAAAAATACATTGAACTAAATTTAAAATAAAAATGGAACATTTTAGGGGCACATGAGTGGCTTAGTTCGTTAAGTGTCTGACTCTTGGTTTTGGCTAAGGTCATGATATCACAGTTCGTGAGTTTGAGCCCTGTGTCAGACTCCCCACTGTCAGTGCGGAGCCTGCTTGGGATTCTCATTCACTCTCTCTCAATCTCTCTCTCTCTCTCTCTCTCTCTCTCTCTCTCAATAAATAAATAAATAAACTTTTAAAATGCAACATTTCAAAGCACGAGAGACTCTTGAATACTGAAAACAAACTGAGGGCAGAAGGGGGAGGGGGAAAGGGGAAGGGAGGGTGATGGACATGGTGGAGGACACTTGTGGGGAAGAGCACTGGGTGTTATATGGAAACCAACCTGACAATAAACTATAAAGTTAAAAAAATAATAAAATAAAATAAAATAAACATAAAAAATGCAACATTTCAAAATATGTGGGACACAGTAAAAGCCATGCTGAAAGGGAAATTTATAGCATTAAGTACATACATTGGACAAGAGGAAAGGTCTCAAATCAGTAAATCTAGGCTCCGATCTCTAGAACCTAGAAAAAGAAGAGCAAAATAAACACAAAGGAAATAGAAGGGAGGAAAAACCATAAATAGCAGAAATCAATGACATGGAAAAGAGGGAAACAATAAAGAAAATCAATGAAACAAAAAGCCATTCCTTTGTAAAAATCAATAAAATTGACAGATTTCTAGCAAGACTGACAAAGATAAAAGAGAGAACTAATAACCAATATCAGGCCAAAACAGAAGATATTACTACAGACCCTGAAGACATCAAAAGGATAATAGGGGAATACCATGAACAATTCTACACACATAAATTTAACAACTTAGATGAAATGGACCCATTCCCTGAAAAACGCAAGCTACCACAACTCACCAAAAATAAATATAGTTAGTAGCCCTATAACTATTAAGGAAATTAAATCCATAAGTTTAAAGCTCCCCCAAAAGAAATCCCTAGTCCCAGATGGTTTCACAAAGAATTCTACCAAACATTTGAAGAAAAAGTAATGCCCCTTATACATAATCTCTTCCAGAAAATAGAAGTAGTGGGAATATTTCCCAACTCATTTCATGAAGCTAGTATTATTCAGGTACCAAAACCGAAGCTAGTACAAGAAAACTACAGACTACTATCCCTCATAAATATAGATGAAAAAAAAATCCTTAACAAAATATTAACAAATAGAATATATTCAGCAACACAAAGGAATTATATGCCATGACCAAGATGGGTTTATTCCAGATATGCAAGTCTGGTTCAATGTTCAAAAATTAATCAATGTAAACCACCATATTAACAGGCTAAAGAAGAAATATGACATGATCACATCAATTGATGCAGAAAAGACACTTGGCAAAATTTAACATCCATTCCTGATACAAATCTCTCAGCAAATGAGGAACAGAGGGGAATTTCCTCAACTTGATAGAGGGTATCTACAAAAGTACCTACAGCTAACATTATGGTTAATGATAAAAAACTGAATGCTTTCATCCTAAGAACAGGAAGAAGGCAGGCATGTCCACTTTCACCACTTATTCAACATAATGCTGGAAGTTCTAGCCAGTACAATAGGGTCAGAAAGGAAAATAGAAGGCATACAGATTAGAAAGGAAGAAATGAAACTTTTCCTATTTGGTGATAACATGATTACCTACATAGATAATTCCAAGGAATCTATTTTTAAAACTTCTAGAACTAATAAGTGAGTTCAGCAAGGTCACAGGATGAAAGATAAACATGAAAAAATCAATTGTATTTCCTATATAAATACATGGACACCAGAATAAAAAAATACAATACTATTTGTAATTGTCAAAAAAAAAAGACTTGGATATATCTAATGCAATATACATAAGACTTATATGCTGAGGGGTGCCTGGGTGTGTCAGTCGGTTAAGTATCTGATTCATGGTTTTGGCTCAGGTCATGATCTCACCGTTCATGAGTTCAGGCCCCGCATCAGGCTCTGTGCTGACAGTGCTAAGCCTGCTTGGGATTCTCCCTCTCCGCCCCTCCCCTGTTCGCACTCCCTCTCTTTCTCTCTCTCTCTCTCTCTCTCTCTCTCTCTCTCTCAAATGAATAAACTTTAAAAAAGGATTTATATGCTGAAAACCACAAAATGCTAATGGAAGAAATAAAAGATCTAAAAAAAATAGACATACCATGTTCATGGATTTGAAGACTCAGCATAGTAAAAATATCAGTCTCCCCAAATTGGTATACAGATTTCACATAATTCCTACTCAAAATCCCAGCAAGTGTTTTGTTGGATTTTATCTAAAATTTATACATAAAGTCAAAGGAGCTAGAATAGCTAAATTTTAAAAAAGAATAAAGTGGGAGGAATCAGTTGGCCCTATTATATATCTACAGTCTGTGTAGTATTGGCAGGGGAATAAACACATAGACCAATAAAACAGAATAGAATCCATAAATAGACTTACATAAATATGCTCAACTGGAGAAATTGGATATCCATAGGCTAAAAGAAATTGTGCATCCATAGTCTAAAAGAAAAAAAATAACCTTGTAGTAGTCAGGGTTCTCTTGAGAAACAGAACCTAGAGAGAGGGAGGGAGGGAGGAAAGGAGGGAGGACGGGAGGGAGAGTAAGAGATAATAAAGAAAGAAAGAGAGATTTATTTTTAAGAGATTGGCTCATGTGATTGTGGAAGCTGCTAAGTCCAAGTCTTCAGGATAGGCCAGTAGGCTGGAGACCCAAGGAAGCACCAATGTTGAAGCCAAAATCCAAAGGCAGTCTGCTGGAGAATTCCCTCCTCCTTAGCAGAGGTCAGTCTTTTTCTTAAGGCCTTGACCTGATTGGATGAGGTCCACCTATATTAAGGAGGGTAATCTGCCTTATTAAAAGTCTACTGAATTAAATGTTAATCTTGTCTTTAAAAAAAATACCTTCACAGCAACATCCAGGTGTTTCACCAAATATCTGAACACTGTAGCCTAGCCAAGTTGACACATAATTAACTGTCACAAACTTCATCCTAAGTCTCATACCTTATACAAAAATTAACTCAAATTGGATCATGGACTTAAATGTAAAACTATAAAACTTAAAAAAAAACAGGAGAAAATCTTCAGGATCTAGAACTAGGCAAAAGTTCTTAGACTTGATGGCAAAAGTTCCTAGATTTGATACCAAAAGCAACATATATAAAAGGAAAAATCAATAAATTAGACCTGATCAAAGTTGAAAACTTTTGCTCTGTGAAAACCTTGTTGAGAGGACAAAAAGACAAGCTACATAGTGAGCAAAAATATTTGCAAACCATATATCTGACAAATGACTCATATCTAAAATATATGAAGAACTTTAAAAAACTCAACAGTGTAAAAACAATCCAATCAGAAAATGAGCAAAGGGCATGAAGAGACATTCCAGCAAAGAGGAAATATAGATGGTAAATACATGAAAAGATGGTCGCTATCATTAACCATTAGGGAAATGCAAATTTAGACCACAATGGAGTGTTAGTACACACCCATTAGAACAGCTAAAACAAAAAATAGTGACGATACCAAAAGCTGGCGAGAATGTAGAGAAACCAGACCTCTCAGCCACTGTTGGTGGGAATGTGAAATGCTGCAGCCACCCTGGAAAATAGTTTGGCAGTTTCTTATAAAACGAAACCTGCAATTACCATACGACCCAGCAATCATACTCCTGGGCATTTATCCCAGAGAAATGAAAACTTATGTCCACACAAAATCTTATACATGAATGTTTATAGCAGCTTTACTTGTAATAGACGAAAACTGAAAACAACCAAAATGTCCTACGATAGGTGAATAATTAAACAAATTGTGGTATGATGAAAAGGAATGGACACCAAGTTGGATGGATCTCAAGGGTATTATCCCGAGTGGCAAAATTGTTTGCACGAAGATGTCCACCCCTCACTCTCCACCTCTCACCCCCAAACTGCAAACATTCTAGATTCTGTTCCCTAGGATTTAAAAGACAAATTAGCCAAAAGAAGCACCCCAAGTGATTTCAGTTTTGTGGCAATCTCTAAGGCAATGTTTCTTATATATTATCATTATCATCCCACCTCTACGAGACACACACACACACATCCAAGATGTTAGGATTTTCATGCTATGAGATGCTGCTTCTATTGACTCATTTTCAGAGATGAAAGATAGATAGGGCACCCGGCTGGTTCAGTTGGAAGGGCATGATACTCTCGATCTCGGGGTCTTGAGTTCAAGCCCCACGTTGGATGTGAGGATTACTAAATTAATTAATTAACTAACTTTAAAAAAAAGATGAAAGATAGGGACCCACCTGAGTTGTGCTGAGATGAAGGGAGAAAATGATGGTGAGTAGCAGCACAGGGAGAAGAGTAACAGGGAAGAGGGGAAGATAAAACCAACAGAGTTGCAGGGACAGGATTGTGCTGGCCTGTGCTCGGTAGCTTTGATCTTAGCATTCTGCTGACACATGCTTACTATCTTCCCAATCTACAGCCCCAGTTCTGAGTCTGAAAACTGATATGAAAATGCTTTTTCTTCAGGAAAGCCTTGCCAGACCCCAAGACTGGGTTCAATCCCTGTGTTATACGCTCTCATAACATTTGAACCTAACCTTGGTATCATTTATCACAGTTGTAACTACATGTTTTGAGATTAATTATATGATGTTATATAATGATGTGTGAGTTTTTCTACATAATGTGTCTCTGATTTGGGACTGTAAACTCTATTAGCATAGGAAACCTGTCTCAGTTCACTTTTTTTTTTAAGTTTATTTATTTATTTAAGTAATCTCTATACCCAACATAGGGTTCAAACCCATGACTGCAAGATCAAGAGTTGCATGCTGTTCCAACTGAGCCAGCCAGGTGCCCTGTGTCTTAGTTCACTTTTATATTTTCCAGCACCTAAAACAGTGCTGGTCTGAAGAAGGTGCTCAGTACATATTTGTTGGAAGAATGAAGGGGGTAGTAACAAGACCCAGGTTGACTTAAGCATAGTTACTTAAAATCATATTAAGGAATATAAACTTTGATTTGTATTTATTTTCTGTCTTACAAAATAGGAAAAACATTTCTTATCCCACTTACCACATTAGATAAGACTGAATAGATATGAAAATGCTCTGAAGTAAAAGGCACTGTTCAACTACATGGGCTAATACTAATAAAGTGGTGGCTTCCTACTCTTTGAGCTTTGCAGGCCCATTGCACATTCTTTGAGGCATGAAATCCAAGCCGTGGATGTGCTATGTATGAAAATGTGGACATCAGTGCTCATGTGGCCATCACTGGGGGGTTCTTTCCACCCACTGAGGATCCCTCCAAATCCTCCAGTAGAGCCCAGGGGTTGATGGAACCATTGGCTAGTTCAGAGTGCCTGTCCAGGCCAAATAAGGACTGGTAGGTATAAAAAGTTATGGTTTCTATGACCTATATTTATTTCCCCCAAGGGAAGAACTGAGTTAGTTGCAAGACCACAAAAGATTTGAGAGGAGACTCTCCTTTAGACTTTGACCTTAGGATCCAAATGCTGTCCATCAAGTTTCTCCAGACTTTACATTCCCTGTCACTCACGTTGGACCCCTCCCCACCGGCCAGTAAGGAAACACAGATTCTTCCAATGGGAGGGATGGTGGGGGGGGTTACACGTTACACATCAGTACATTTTAGGGACAAGTCCAACCTGTTTAGCCTTTAACACATAAGCTTGCCTTTTCTTCTCAATATCCCGTGGTTTAGCCCCAGGCCACCTAGGCTACCCCCATGCTCCAGTCCCTTAGGAGAAACAAGGTCCTTGCTGTCTGAGTTCCACATTCAGTCCCCAAGTTACAGTGAACACTGCCCTCCCCACAGCCACCCGACACCATAGCTGTTGCTCAACCCTCCCTTGTTCCCACGCCTGTGGTGTTGAGTTTGCTTCTCCCTGGGCCCCCCAACTAAGTCAACTTCTTCCCAAGCTCCTCTTCTGCTTTCTGCTGTTCTTGATTGAATTCATCCCAAGTTTCTCCACTTCCTCCAGCCTGAGCTCTCTGTGTCCTTGAATATTCCTTGGGTCACCTCTTCCCTTGCTGATCAGAGGAGAGTGGTTTTCAGCAAAATAGCTAGAGCTGGGAGTGGCTAATCAAATCATACTCAACGACAGTCTATGGAAGGCCGTTTTGTGCCACTTTTCAATGTGCATACTTTTTGTGTATGAACCTTATTCCAAGTGCCCTGGAAAAAAATACAAGCACCCGAGCCTTATACATTGGGCTTTTCTCGGCTCAACTACATTTTTGTAAGCAAGGAAAAACCATATCAGTTCTTAAAAACAAGAAATATGTTGGCAGTTGCTCTATTCTGCATGAAACCTGCCCATTTTTATAGCTTGGAGGTCAAGAAGGGAGAAGGAAGGAACAGCCACACTGATTCGAGTGCCCGTGCCCTCCCCAGTCCGCCTGCCCATGAGAACCTAGCAGGCCTCAGAAATAACATGATGTGCCCAAAAGCCTTGACAGAGGCCGTTGCACGTAGCATGTGAATGAGGTGAGAGGAAAGGATAATTGGGAAGCATGTGGCTGGCACCACCCCTCACCCTTGGCCCCTTTCTGTGGTGTGCCTGGGCCCTCTCTTTATGAAATTGTCCGAGAGAACCAAGAGGTTTATCCTGTCGGGACCCACAAGGGGAGGCTGCATGAGAGAGGCCTCTTCCATGACTTCTGTTGGGGAGAGAACCAGTTCTGGAGTCATCTTGCCAGGCCTCAGCTCTGGTCACTTGATAGGATGTGACCCACAGGCGCAAGTCATGGAACCTCTCTGGGCCTCGGTTTCCTCCTCTGTAACACAGGGATGATCACAGCGCCCACCTGAGAGTGACCTGGACATTAAATGAGGCAAGTCTTGTCAAGCCCTAGGTGCTGTGCTCAGCATATTGTAAGTGCTCAATAAATGTTAGTGAGGAGGAGTAGCGGGGAAGAAAGAGGAGAAAGTGACGAGATAACCTTGGATTCCACGAAAACAAAGGGGCCTGGCCTCCCCTCTATCTCCTTCCCCTGGCCCTCTCCCTCTTGCAGCTTGGCTCAAGGCTCCCTTCCTTTACCAGCCGAGACTATTCTCAAACCCACAGGTGTGCTGCCTTGTGCTCCTGGGTAGAATGTCGCTCTCACCTTCCTGCAGTGACCGAATCACTTTAAGGGGGGTGCCGTGATTTTTGCTGATGAAGCCTGCGTTTGTGTTTGCTCATGGTGAATTTTCAAATTTAGAAGAGTATGAGCTTGTTTACTAAATAAATATGTGTGTTTGGATCTGTTTGTCATGTCCTCCATTGCAGATGCCTTGCCCCCCTCCTGTTGCCATGGGCTCCAGAAGCGGGGGTGAGGGGGCAGCAGGGGACAAAAATGCCAGTTGTTGGTCTTCTTGGACCCAAAAATTATTTACAGAGCACAGGATTTACAGTCAGGAAGGAGTTCTTTTTTTTTCCTACAGAAATGGGCAAATCCTAGATACTCTCTGTATACAAACCTCCTTTCCAAAAGTTATGAAAGGACATTTTAACTTTAAATGAGTGCCCTGTTGGCGGTACATTCTCACTGCTAAGTTCCATCGCAGCATGGCACGGAGGGGAAGGTCACATGGAAATTGCCACCTTTGGGTCCTGAAATCCTCCAGTAATGCTGTGACTCCAGAAGTAGGCAAAGGTCCTTCTCTGTGCCTCTGGTTCACTCCCCCCACCCTGTTTGCCTCTAATGTCACGGCATAAGCCGGTAACATATACCGAGGGACAGAATCAACCCAGGGTCAGGTCAACTTGAACAGTTCTGTACAGAAGTCCAAATTTCAATTCTACACTCCATGGAACTTGTCCCCTCCTGCAGCTGCTCTCCACCAGCTGCCTGGCCAGCTGCTATTAGGCCCAAATTACCTCCACCTCCGGGTCCCATCCACATACCCCCTGGGGCTCATTCACAGACCCATGAGCTGGAATTGCCCATATTGGAAGTCAGCCCTGGTTTTCTCCAGTATTTTTTATTTTAACAATAAAAGGGCAACTTCTAGAAACCCCATACTCTCAGCACATGTGCGATGAGATAAAACAAAACCTTGCTGAATCAGACCCCAAGAACCAAATGGAGCCAGAGATGATGTGAGCATGGAACCAATCAGGAAGTTACATGTATTCAAAGGGACTGGCTTAATGGGTCTCTTTAAAAAATATATATTTTTACTTGTAATCACATCATGTAGGGTAGAATCCTCAAACTCTTTCCAATTCCTTGTTGGTTTTTTTTTTTTTTTGGAGATGTTTTGCCTGCCTTTATGTGCCATTTGTAGAATTTGTGGGTAACCAGAGGTTGGGTGTGAAAACAAGGCTGGGAGCTAGCTCACAGGGAACAAGAGGTAAAGAATTAAGGCTTCAGGATCCAAATCACTGTTGCTTCTGTGTTGAGAGATTGTCACACAGGCGATTAAGTGTATATTAATTTCCCAGAAATGTAGTTTGAAAATCAGCACATCAAATGAAATATTTAACACCCAGGAAAAGCCCAATGCATATTCTGTCTGTGTGTCCTTAAGTGGTATTTTTATGGAAGGAAACCTTATTTGAAACAAATGTCAGAACAGAAGTTAAGCTTATGATAGGCGCTGAGAAACCACAGCACATAAGGTTTTAAATGTTGCCCATAGAAAAGCATCAGCCTCAGCCTCAGTCCTGTCCATGGTCAGCATGTGTGTCTGATGCATGTGTTCATCTACCTGTGTGTACAGGTGTCTGCACTCATCTGCGTATGTTTCACAGCAAGACCAGGTGGTCAGGTTGCTTCCATGTGTAAAAGAAAAATGGAAGTGGACCAGTGGATCCGTCCCCTGGCACCGGATTGTGTGGTCTCGGGACAAGGAAGGAATCTCAAAATGGTGGAAGGGGTTATATCTGGAAATCCCTTGAGGAGCTCGCTGAGACCAGTCTTAGAATGAAGCTGTTTTCTGCCTACAGCAGAGAGATTCAAGGGCTCTAGACCTGAAGTGGGGAGCCCTGATCCAGCCTCAAGCTTCTGCCTGGGAATCTTGAAGGGAGCTGAAGGGTAGCGCACGTAGCCTATGCAAGAAAAAGGAGAGATTCAGGGTTGGCCTCGGCCCATGACCAGGGGAGCCCCCTGAGATAGAGACATTGTACAGGCCAAGTCAGGGAGAGTTTGCCATTTCTTTCTCTCCTTTTCCAGATGCCTGCCTGCCACCTCGCTTTTTTCATTCATTTGTACATACATTCCTCAAGTATTTACCGAACACCTATTTCAGGCATACGCCTGGGCTCGCCAGGGCAGGAGTATACAGAAGACGTTTGTTTTCTCCTCTCCTTCTCAATGGTTCTTCTCTCCTTCTCTCCCCCCATAATTCAGTGGTAACAGGGGTGGACAGAGGAATATCCAAAAATCATCCCTGTAGGAGATATCTGTGCCAGGAATTTCCGGCAACCCCCAAGGAGAGTGGCAGATTGATGGCACTCTCGCTGGAACTAACAAGGGGGTGGAGGGAGGCGGGGGGTGGAAGGAAGCCTGTAGCCAGGCCGTCTGTCCAAGCCTATTCTATAGTTCCCATTTATCGGGCACTTGCTCTGTGCCAGGCCCCATACGTGCAGTTTCTCATACCTCGTTCAATCCTCCAGTCCATTAGGTATTTATTACAACTGGCCCTGTTTTCAATGAGGAAACTGAGGCCAGGATGGGGGAGTGACTTGCCCAAGGTCACACAGCTAGGAAGTGACAGAGCCCAATTCAAGGTTAAGTCTGTGTATCTCCAACTCCCAGGCCTTTGGAAAGCTCAGGTGTGGTTTAGACTTCAGCACAAAAATAGATTAGGAGATTCCAAAATGTGCTATGAAATCTGTTTCAATGCAGTTACTTGAGTTTCTGTATTCAACAATAATAATTTTGGGGCTCCTGGGTGGCTCCGTTGGTTAAGCGTCCAACATTGGCTCAGGTCATGATCTCACAGCTTGTGGGTTTGAGCCCCGCGTCGGGCTCTGTGCTGACAACTAGCTCAGAGCCTGGAGCCTGCTTCGGATTCTGTCTCCTTCTCTATCTGCCCCTCTCCCTCTCACACTCTGTCTCTTTCTCTCTCTCTCTCAAAAATAAATAAACATTAAATTTTTTTTAAAAACTAATAATTTTAACAATAGCTAAATTTGTTGAGTGCTCCCATGTCAGGAACTCTACAAAACAGTTTTATACTCATGGTCTTATGTAATTGTCACACAAAACTATGAAGTATTATTATTATTATTATCATTATTATTATCCTCATTTTACAAATGAGGAAGACAACACTTAGAAAGTAACATGCCCAAGGTTCTATAGCTAGTAAAACCAGGGCAGTTTCATCCAGGTCTCTGTGACACATCAAAGCCACTTAGCTACTACAAGTGTCCTGCCTAAAACCCTCCAGGACCTCACTCCTTTCAAATAGTATCTTCCTACTCACCTCTCTTCTGTCCATGTAACAGTCTCACCCATTGTGCCCTTTAAGGGTGAGCTAAGTCCTTGTCTCCTCCATAACCTCCTCACCATGACGACTTACCATCCCCAATATCCAATTCGCTGAACCTGGAAGTCCCAGGGATGTGTCCATACAGGGGCAATAAGAATCGGAATATTACAAGCACCAAATTTCCAGTCACCATTATAGGTTTGTGGAAACTTAAGAAGGTGGCAAAATAAAGCCATAAGTTCTTAAATTTAGAAGTAATAAATGCTACTTAAAACTTGTTTAGGGGGCGCCTGGGTGGCTCAGTCGGTTGAGCATCCGGCTTCGGCTCAGGTCATGATCTCACGGTTCGTGGGTTCGAGCCCCGCATCGGGCTCTGTGCTGACAGCTCAGAGCCTGGAGCCTGCTTCGGATTCTGTGTCTCCCTCTCTCTCTGCCCCTCCCCCACTCGCGCTCTGTTTCTTTCTGTCGCAATAATAAATTAACTTTAAAGAATTTTTTAAAACTTGTTTAAAAAATATCCCCCTAGGTCTACAATCTCCCACAAGCAGAATCTCAAAAAGGGAGACGAGAGAGAAGTCCTCCTCTCTGAAAATGAGTTTATTTTATAAATAATGATAAGGTGGCCATTTGAAAGTGTTGCTTATCTAGAGACTCGGAATCTAAAGATACATCGTATTGCTAAATGACCGTATCACTTGATAAAGACAATCCTCCATACTTCTTTAATCCTTCATTCTCTTTCCCCTTGTTCTATAGCACAGCCCCGGAAGAGCCAGAGAAGCTGCCATTTTGTGCCAAGAGATTCTCTTTCCATTTTCCAAGGAAGCAAAGAACAAGGAGTGTCTCCCTTATCTTCCCATCCCCTGTCTGGGGGCATGTCCTCCAGGACTTATTCTATTTCAGCTTCTACCTCTAGGCAGCCAGAAAAATTACTCTGAACCACCCATAGAATGAGCACCTGCTTCGGTTATTGTCCCAATGGGAACATGCTAATCCCTGAGCTTAGGAGAGGTTTGCCTTCCACACAATGTGGTCAGGCCCATCTAATGGGTCAGCACTGCTGATCTTAATACCCCAGTCTTGATTTGGAACAGGTGGATGCCACAGTTGTTCAACTCTTTTTTTTTTAATATTTTTGTTTTTTTTTTTATTTATTTTTGAGACTGAGAGAGACAGAGCACAAGTCAGGGAGGGGCAGAGAGAGAGGGAGACACAGAGTCTGAAACAAGCTCCAGGCTCTGAGCTGTCAGCACAGAACCCGATGCGGGGCTCAAACCCACGAACCGTGAGATCATGACCTGAGCCGAAGTCGGACGCTTAACCGACTGAGCCACCCGGGCACCCCACACAGTTGTTCAACTCTTGTTATGAGCCAGAGCATGGCTCGAACAATATAAGATTCTTCATAAAGAGTCTGACAGAATGCCAGATGGTATTATTGAGGGAAATAAGCTCAATTCCTTTCTGTAACATCTACAGCTTCGACCAGGAATCAAGAGCACCCAGCCCTACTGCTTTCTTTATACTCACTCAGTAGTCTTTTTTTTTTTTTTTTTGTAAACACCAAAATGTTTGTGAAAACCCACCTTTTGTCAGGGCACTAGGGCTGCATAGCCCTAGCTGTATAGAACATGGTACTAATATAAAATTACCCACTGAGTCTACATTTGGCTGTCTGTTCCCGTCCCCCTACGCCATTCTCATCCAAGCCCTGTCTGGAGCTTCACAAACATCCAGGCTTGGTAAATAAAGCCCAGTATTCTTTTTAAAGACGTGATGAAATGAGAAAAAGACACAGTCTCTGTCCTCGGGGCGGAATTGGGAGTATGTGATTCCCCACTTCCGTAACAAATGTAAGAGTTTGGGAATGTGTGGTACCCTTTTTCCATTCAGAAAGATTTATTGGGTGAGCCTGCAGGCCATTCTTCATAGTTTGGGGTTGCCATATTTGGTTGCTTTGTACAGAAGCTATATACATGTCCTGTGTCAAAATAGATTGGGAAGGCCTGAATATACAGTGTGTCCTAAGGTTCATTATGCTCTGGGCCTGCATGCAGCTCCTGGAACAAATGTGTTACATGGAAATCAGGAATGACCGCTTGTTCTCAAGAAGTCTAAAATATAAGGAGTGATAAAATATAAACAGTGATCTTGAATTATCTTCTCTGAATGCCTCTAAATTTCTGTCTCTTATTTATGGCCTTTTCCCCCCTCCATTTCCCCTGCTTGAAAAGCTATTAATTTCCCCACCTCCCCATCACCCTAGACTCTGATCCCCATAAACAACCTATGCTTTTTCACGTCCTCTTTTTTCAACACTCCCTGTGTTGACTTTCTTAGTGTCAGCATATACTAGAAAGAAAAGTATGGAAGCTTCATGAGGCTGGCAGATGCTTTCAGTCCCATCTTTGCCACTTACTAGCTCTGTGTCTTCAGTGAGTTTCCTAACTTCAATAAATGTTCATTTCCTTCCTTCCTTCTTCAAAGGAATTTTAGTCTCTATGGTCAGGCAGCTGCCTCTGATGAATGGCCCCGTCTAATGGGCGGACTTGGTTTCCGTCTTTGTTCCCATAACTCAGGAGTGAAAAAGAAAACAGTACTGGGGCACTTGGGTGGCTCAGTCGGTTAAGTGTCTGACTCTGGATTTCAGCTCAGGTCATGATCTCATGATTCATGAGTTCAAGCTCCATGTCAGGCTCTGTGCACAGAGCCTGCTTAGGATTTTCTCTCTCCCTCTCTCTCTCTGTCCCTCCCCTGTTCTCTCTGTCTCTCTGTCTCTCTCTCTCAAAAACTGAACTAAAAAAATTAAAAAAGAAAAAGAAAAGAAAAGAAAAGGAAAGAAGAGAAAAGAAAAGAAATGAAAAGAAAAGAAAAGGAAAAGAAAAGAAAAGAAAAGAAAAGAAAAGAAAAAAGAAAAGAAAAAAACGTTACTGAGTGAGAGGGGCAAAGGAAGCGCAAACTATCTGCTCAGCTGTGCCTGACTGGATCTGCCCTCTCCAGTTTGTGCATATTCCATTCTTCCTCTTGTCTTTTGTGAAACTTGGGCTATTCTAGAAAGCTTGGTCCTTGCCCCTCACTGCCCTTTGCCATCTTAGAGCTTCACTTGGCTTTTCCCAGCTCTGGGAAGTTGCTCCCGGAGGCCCTTTGTGCTTTGGTTTGCTCAGCAACCTGGGCTGACTCGGAGTTAGCTGTGCCTCCCTCTCCTGAATAACTGGGCCATCACCAGACACCGGAGCAAAACTCTGCCATGTAGCTTGTCGCAATAGCCTGTAGGTCAGGCCACTCCAGGACTTTCTCTTCCTCTCCACAATGATTCACTCACAATGAATATAATATACAATGTTGTATATGAAGTAAAGGGGGAGTGAAGCCAGGTAGGCTGGTGGGAAGGCCTAAGGCCCAAATCTACTTAGCCAACCTTGATCTTGGCCAAAGCTTTCTGCCCTTCTGGGCTCCCGTTTCCACGGGTTTAACATGCAATGCCTGTCTTTGAGGACCTTACAGGAGAGCTGCAAGGATCTAGGGAGATAACTGGAGAGAGCACACTCTATTGGGGGTTTTCTATGCAAATAAAAGATATCCAATAAAGAAAATGTTTGAGGGACACCTAGGTGGCCTAATCGGCTAAGTGTCCGATTCTTGATTTTGGCTCAGGTCATGATCTCACAGTCGTGGGATTAAGCCCTGTATCAGGCTCTGTGCTTGGTATGGAGCCTGCTTGAGATTCTCTCTCTCTCTCTCTCTCTCTCTCTCTCTCTCTCTCCCTCTCCCGCTCCTCCCCCCCCCCACACTCTCTTTGTAAAAAAAAAAAAAAGAAAGAAAAGAAAATGTTTGAGACCTGTTGCCATATGTGACCCATGTATGTTCAGACAAACTTTTAAAAATCTTTGGATTCTGCAATTGCTTAAAACATTGCTAAGAAGCATAAGTATAGAAAAGAAGTCATGACTACCTCCCTTCTAGGTTAAACAGAAAATGTTTGTACTTTGGACCACTTGCCCTACAGCTGGGCTAAGGCCTCTATAGATGTAGTTCCAAGGAGCAGAGCCCTAGCCTTTGCAATCCAGTGCAAGAAGTTTGGAAAAAGAACCCTTGGTGAGGAGCCTTCAGAAATCATGCCACTTTTATTTATTTATTTTTTTTGACAGAGAGCAGAAAGAGAAAGAGAGAGAGAGAGAGAGAATCCCTACCAGGCTCAGCACTGTCAGCACTGAGCACAACATGAGGCTCGATATCAGGAACTGTGACATCATGACCTGAGCCAAAATCGAGTCAGATGCTTAACTGACTGAGTCACCCAGGTGCCCAGATCATGCTGCTTATAGAAAGGCCATGTCAGCTCCCCTGACATTTAGAGCTGGGCAGTGAGCCTCATTCTGAGTATCTTCCTCAACACCACCCTCCATCTCCCCTTCCACGTACCTCTTCTAATAGCCACCAATATCACTAAGCCTCGGTCACAACAAAAACCTGACTGGGGATTCAGTCCCTGGTAGGCAGTATTACATAGTCTTCTATGTGTCAAGTTTAGAGGCTCTGGGCATCAATGACATTGTGAGACTTTCAAAGGACCTATATATGGGGCTCCTGAGTGGTTCTCAGCCTTAAGCTCCTCTCTATAGGTTTCAAAGGACCTATATATGGGGCGGTTGAGCATCTGACTTCAGCTCAGGTCATGGTCTCATGGTTCGTGGGTTCGAGCCCTGCGTCAGGCTCTGTGCTGACAGCTCAGATCCTGGAGCCTGCTTTGGATTCTGTATCTCCCTCGCTCTCTGCCCCTCCCCCACTCATGCTCTTGTCTCTCTGTCTCTGAATACTGAATGAAAGTTAAAAAAAATTTTTAAAAAGGACCTATATACATAACCTATTGACACATGGTGTGTGTGTGTGTGTTTTCTCCCATGCCTGTATTTATAATGTACATGTTAATTATGAGGACATTATGATACATAATTCTGAACACACTATGAATGATGATATTATGAACATACACATGGGACACACATGAGGCATCCTGTGATAGAACTTTAAAGGCCCTGCGATCTCCCACCTGCCAACAGGACAGGAATGCCCTCTCCAGCCATCCTGACCAGTGCCCATCCTGCCTCTACCTGAATGCCTCCTGAGAACCAAGAACACTTGGTTTTCATACCTGCTGTCTCCATTCACTTTTGGACAACTTTTAGAATAAGAAAGTCTTCCTGATATTACACTAACCCCCCCCCACCCCGTTCAGTTTCTCCTGTAGATGTCCAGCACCAGCACGAGCACCCTTTGACTGGCTCCTCCTATCCTCGCTTTGTCTCCGTTCCTTGTCTCACCATCTTTGTAATTCCGATGGAATTTAAGGCAAGACGCAGAGTCAGTACATTCATAGTTGCAAGCTCTTATCTCAGGAAGGAAGCATGTGTGCCTGTTCAGTTGGTTGGGAAAATATATTTATTAGTTTGCAAGGGCCACTGTACAAAGCACCACAAACTGCGTAGCTTAAAGCAACAGAAATTTACTCTCTCAGTTCAGAAAGCTGCAAGTCCAAGATCAAGTGTCAGAAAGGCCATGTTCTCTCTGATGGCTCTAGGAGAGGATCCTTCTTTGCCTCTTCTAGTTTCTGATGTTTGCCGACAATTCTGGGTGTTCTTGGGCTTGCAGATGCTTAATTCGTTCCAGTCCCATGGCTGTCTTCTCCCATGTCTTCACATTGTCTTCCCTCTATAGGTCCCTGTGTGCAAAGGTCCCCTTTTTGTAGTGGATTAGGGCCCAACCCAATGACCTCACTTTAACTTGATGATTTCTGTAAAGATCCTATTTCCAAATAAGGTCACATTCTGAGGTACTGGGGGTTAGGATTTCAAATATGAATTTGGGGAGACACAATTCAACCATAAATAAACATATATATTTATATATAATATGATATGATATGTAAATAAACTTTTTAAAAAAGGAAGGACAGTGACCAAGGGTGGGGGTTATATAATATCTTACACACATATATTTGCATATATTATATACATATATTTCAAGTCTTGGCCCTTGAGAAAAATGTCATAAGAGTCCTTTATTTTTTGTTAAGGGAGTGATAGATTACCAGGGCAAAGGAGACCTCTTTTTGTCATTAATATACATCATAATAGTATTATGTCACATATGTATATATCATCAGAGATAATATAATAGGTCAGCATTTTATATTTATTTTAACATCTGTATGTTACATGTTTTTTATTACTTATACGTTATGA
Organism: Cryptoprocta ferox; assembly: GCA_028646485.1. NCBI lineage: Eukaryota > Metazoa > Chordata > Mammalia > Carnivora > Eupleridae > Cryptoprocta > Cryptoprocta ferox. The sequence continues at coordinate 15,539,195 of CM053579.1, forward strand.
TATACAAATGATGAACACAGGATCAACCTTTAAGCATATATATTTTTTGCAATGTGTTTTTTAACTGAAGTATAGCTGACCCACAATGTTACGCATTATGTGTATATTTTAACCAAAAACTAATTGCATAAGAAGGTGCCAAACCAACTCTCTGGCCCAAGGATTTGGTGTTGCTAGGATATGGAGCTATCACACTCAGTAGCAAACCTTTGTTATATAAAAGGTACAGGTAAGGGAAATGGAGAGTGATATTTACCACTAAAATATGTGAAGATGGGGTCAACTTCAAAGCATTTTGGGGAGCCCTGTGGCTGGGGGACACTGGAACAAAGGCTGAAGTTGGCCTGGATATCTCTCTTAGTCTCAAGTTGGCAGAGTAGAGTGTGCCAGCCTAGCCCTGAGTGAGCCCAGGGTCAACTTGTGGGAGGGGAGACTTAACCCAGTTTGTCTCTAATTTCCCAGGAGCCTCTGGTGTTTTGTGATTTCTACCTCTGTGCTCGGGACTGGCAGTGGGCACATAGATGTGCCCTGAGGAGGAACAGATATGCGGCCCGTGGTTTAGCTTCCTCCTTCTGGTGTATGGAATCCATCCAGGGGCAACTTCAGAGGGCCGTGACCATGTGCCTCAGTCAACCCAGTGACCCCAGCAAGCCCCTTGCAGGCCCTTCCAGTACCTTGTGGGCCTGAAGCTTCCAGTTCTAAATACACTGTCTCTCAGTTGCCTGCACTTGGCCTGGCTGGGGCCTGAGAATTTCTTCTTTCCTCCCATGTAAGGCCAGACCAGAGGAGAAGAGCACCTTGTCTTCTCTCTAGAGGTTGACTTCGTTCACTTGCCTGAAGCCATCAGAGTGGGGATAGCTTGTGAATCTGTGGCTGATTCCAGGCATGCTGGCACTGGTTGTTTGGGTTCCTGACAGAAGGAAGGAAGACAGTGACCAGGGTGGGGGTGGTTAGTAGAAGGAGTTCTGGGCCTCTCTGGAGTGACCGGCTAAGAGCTCTGGGAGAGGGAAGTGGGTACCATTGTGTTGAGCAGATGTGAAGGCCTCGGCATCGGCAAGCCAAGTAGGCAGGCAGGTAGGCAAGTGGGCAGGCTGGGGACCTTAACCCTTGACCTTTGACGGGGGCCCTGCACTCTCTACCAAGAAAGACTCTGTTGCTATTCCAGGCCTTCAGCTGGGAGTCTGGGGAAGGAGTGGTATAGGGGATTAGCCGATAACCAGATTCAAGCCCTTAAGGACCAGGCAGGGAGGCACAGGGGCAGGTGGCTGGTGGTCATTCATTCAATGAAGATTTACTGAGTACTTACTATGTGCCAGATACTGTAGTAGACCAAGACCCAGTTCCTTAAGGAATTTACAGTCCAAGGATTAAGGAGTGGAGAAAAATAGGAGGGATGAGGGCAATAGCAGGGAACAGATTTGGGCTTTCCTTTCTTCTTGGTGCCTATGTCTGTCTGTCCATCTGTCCTCTGTGTGTGTGTGTGTATGCACACACGCATGTGTGTGATTTGGCACCAAGTTGCCACATTTTGGGTAGGGCATACAAAAGGTAGCTCTGGATTTGGGAAAGATGCATGTTGCTCAAGCCAGTTAAAAATCAGCCAGGCAGGCTACAAAGTCAACCGTGGTTTGATTTGGACTTAAGCCATACTTCCACTGGGGCCGTATGTGTGCACCTCGCTTTAAGAAAACCTGTACCCAAAAATCCCGACTTTGAAAAGGAGGGAGGAATGTGCCTGACAATTTCTGGAAGCCATCTAGAGCCCACATTTATTGACACAGGTGTATCAAAGAGGTGGTGAGGCCCTCGAAGGAGCATCTGATTCAATCCTCTGCCTTCTGTTGGTAACATCCGGAAATCATCTCGGGCGAACAGGCCTTTATCTGGTTTGGGCAGACCCCCCGAGACTGCTAATGGGTTACAAACACAGCCCCGTTGCTGTGGGCTGGAAGTCCTGCACAGACACGAGCTCACCTTGTCTTGTAAAATGAGAAGGGACTCTGGGGCTTTGTGACAAAGGGTGTAGTTTTTCTGAAAAATCAAACTCAAATAAATTATTAAATTAAAACATAAACTGAATTAGAGGCATTCTAATTTAATTCTAAAATTCGGGATTTTCTTTACACTGTATAGAAATTATGAAATACATCCCTTCATTCAATTTTAAAATTAAACCAACTTGACTTCTCTGCACGAAAGGGAAGGAGTTCCCATGACCTGATATTTGCAATTTCCACTAAAGTACGGCTTTCTGTATTCATTTGGAAATACTTAGTTCAGTCAGGGTACGGTTTATCCTTGCTGTGTAGCCTTATTATGGTTTGATTTCACATTGGACTCCTCACCTTTCAAGCAACTAAAGTTGTGACCCAACAGAAACTTCTCTTACAAGGGATCTTGGGCTCTTACTTATTTCGCAACCTTTATTTGTGCAGGAGATGAACCATGACATTTAAACTATGCTTGATAGCTTAACAGATTATAAGAACAAAACCAGATGGCCCAAACAAAAATAATGCTTTGATTGCTTTCAAATTCAATGTCAAAAATTAAGAACAGCTTTCAAAAAGCCTTAACTTTTTTCTAGGAATGACTTTGGATTTTATATACGTATATATAATATATATATACATTTTATATACATATTTTATATACATATATAATACATATATATGGATTTTTTACATATGTGGATTTTATATATAAATACATACATGTATACATATGGATTTCATACATATTCCCCCCAAATCCAGAAGTATATAAACCAAAAATTTAACAATGGTTACTTTGAAGGTTAAGAAGTGTTTTCTTCTGTTTTCTGTATCTCTCCTTTTTTCTACAGTTACTCTTAGAATCAGTAAAACCTTTTTTAATGACTACTCTTCCACTTAATTTGAATGAAGTCTTCTCTAGAAGAGTCAAGGTGCTTTCCTCTGTTGAGAAGGTGGACATTGTTAAGCATTAGCAGTTCATAATTCTTCTTCCACGCACAATGATGAATAGCGTGCGTTAACTTTAACACCGTGTTTCACCAGCCTGCACCACTGAGCTGGACCCGGATTGTTTAGAATCAATGTAAATTCCACCAAAGTAGTTATTTAATTTTCTAACTCACTTTAATGTACCTTTAACATCATCAATTTAATCACAATCCCCACTTTCTTTGAGAGCAGTGAACCAATTAATTCTTTAAAACTGGGCTTTATCCAAAGAAATTCAATTTTTTAAAAGCCTCCCAAACCTTGAGGTAGCTGGCAGGGCAAAGTCAGAATGTGACTATTTGAATTTCTGAACTAAAGAGTTCACAAAGTATTAAGATTCTTTTTTCCATTCTTGTTTTGTCAAAGAATCTTTGCTCCAACTCAGATTCATTTTTCTTCAAATCAGCTGCAAGAGAATGAACAAACTTTGCTGCAAATCAAAGCCCTGACAGTTATATTTCCCTGAGATAATTGCATACTGCTTTGGAGTTTCCTTTTCCCCTCTGTTTCCTTTTGTTTTGACAACAAGATTCTGGGAAAACAATATACAATTGATAACTGTGCTGTCATGAGTATACTGAATTTTAAAAATAAATAACTGTCGACCCAAAAAGCTTCCAGGATCCTATGGAGTGAGCTCTTTTTCCAAACCGTTCCAAAACCAGATGTGGAAATGTTTAGCTAATTCCCCTCCCCAATCCCCATGCAAAGAGTTCATATGTGTCTCCAACGACATCAGAGGAGATGGGGAGGCAAAAATCCCGTCTGCTTTCACAGAACACAAACAGCACAAAACTAATTTGGACTGCAACTTTTGTCTCTTTTAAAAAGGATCTCTTCTTCCTGAGATTAAAAATGCTCTGTGTTCACGCCAATATTCCATCTCTTTCTTGTAAGACATTAAGAAATAGAGTTCATATTCCCAGAATGAAACATTTCATGATTTTTTAAATGTAAGAGATGAGTGAATGAATGAATAAGATTTATTAAATATTAAGCTTATTAGGGAGTTCTTAAAAAAAATAAAAGGAAGGAGGAAAACTCTGTCAGAGGAACTAATGGAAAATATATATGCATAGGCCACATTTAGAAAAACAGAAAGCTACTGTACTCTGTAGCTACAGAGAAAGCAAACATTTTGCATCCAGGTGCCATTAGTAGCTCTGGGTTCGTCGGCCTCTATAGCTCAGTTCAGGACGGCTTGTACCAGTAGCTGAGCCCTGCTTGGCTATACGAATGCACCTAAGCTCATTGCTTCTGGAATGTTGCAGGGATGATTTACAATCAAGTCAAAATGGGGCTAGGGTAATGCTGGCCTTGAGAACTGCATTCTAAATGCCCAGCTGCCACTGCTGCCTCCTCCTCTTCCTCCTCCTCCTCCTCCTCCTCTTCCTCCTCCTCCTCCTCCTCTTCCTCCTCCTCCTCCTCCTCCTCTTCCTCCTCCTCCTCCTCCTCTTCCTCCTCCTCCTCCTCTTCCTCCTCCTCCTCCTCTTCCTCCTCCTCCTCCTC
>CM053579.1:15543787-15661724 GCA_028646485.1 Cryptoprocta ferox
ATGCAGTGCACAACCCCAACAATGGCTAAAAATACCTTCCATTTGGCACCCCCACACACACATAACCCACTCTTCTGGCTCCCCTTCCCATCTGTAGCCCCTCAGCCTTCTGTTTCCTCTTCCCCCAGGAAGCAGAGCCCACCCTCTCCCTCTCCTGTCCGAGATCCCATCCTGTCAGCACATCTCAGCTAGAAGTTAGAAAGGCCAGCTGATTTGATGATTCCACACTGTGTTGTGAATGACTTGTAACCATCTCCCAACACACACACACACACACACACACACACACACACAGCCTCTACCCTTCCCTGGGAATGGCAGGCAGTGGGGAAAGGGAGGGAGGCTGCCCAGTTGTGATGACGCCTGTACTCAGCAAAACAGAGCAACTCCCAAAGTGTGGCATGGAGCTGGGGTTAGCGAGCTCGAGCTCGTTAGCAACTACATTCTGCTCTCTCCCTGGCCTCCTCACTCCTTCCTGTCACCTCCAAGACGCCGGGTCTCGAATGTGGGTCCTGCTGATTTCATTTTTAAGTTTTATCTGCACTCAAAGGCGTGTTTTCACACACATGGGCATCTTCATTTATTGCTCCTCTCAAGTGGCAATCTGTTGCTGGCTATAAAAAAAAAAAACAGGAAAGACTGTCCTGAGTTTGGAGATTTGTACTAAATGAACCCCCAAACTTAGTGATGTTACTAAACCTCTTTCTTCAAGACCGATTCAGTGCAATGTCATTCAAAAGTGGGTGTAGAGGTGAAGTGGTCTAAAATGATTGCTTGGGGGATGACTGTCTTGTTTCTCAGAGGCTCTGGGCTTTTTATAACCCTTTCTGGATTATTCCTGAGAGGGAGGAGGGGTTGAGGGATTGGGAAGATGCTTGAGAAATCGCAGAAATGGAAGGCAGGACTCCCTGGACCAGAACCTGGCCTTAAACTTGGGTCTCAGTGTTGGATTTGAACAACCAAATTGCAATGGATTGTTTCTTTGGCCTATTCCAGGAACTACTTAAAAGGGAGCTTTTTGTTCTGGACCAATAGATCCAGGCCATGAGATGATATTAAGGACAGAGAGGAGAGAGAGGGAGAGAAAGCCACTCCTAAAACATGCTCTGGGTAGGGTGGGCTTCATCAGACCAGGACAGTAGCAGATAGTGTAGTAGAGGTGGCGTGATTCTCTCAGCAAATACCATGCATCATTCCAGAGCAAGTGGTTTGTTTATTTAACTGTTGAGTCATTATCCAAGACCAGCTGGCATCAGAGTTTACTTGTGTTTTGTTGTTGTTGTTGTTGCTGTTTTGTTTGTTTTGTTTTTTGGAGGGGTAAGAGGGTCAGGGGTTGTTTGTTTGTTGTTGCTGCTTCTGTTTTTGCTTTGCAAAAAACAAAAAGGCAATCCCAGGAGAAATATTTCAGAACAAACTTAAGAGGAAAGGAAGGACCCAGGTAGACCCCTTAGATTTCTCTTTACAGCCAACACCCCCAAGAGAATGAGAAGTCATTAATGAGAGAGGTAGGGAGGCCCAATCTGTACCAATCAGATCAAGTGCCTGAAACAAAGCATTTCACCCAGGCCAGTGATGGTTTCCATCAAAGAATGCAGCAAAGTCATCAATAGCAAAGTAAGAGACAGCTATATTTTTGAAACTGGGGAAAAGAGGAGGATAGAAATGTCTTGGGATGCTTTTTAGTACAATGCTGTGCACATAGTAGGGACTCAATAAATAATAGTCAAAGAATGAATTCATATACGGGGGGTCACTTAACTCATCAGGAACAAATTTAAAACCCTATAATTGAGAGCTGAATTGGACAATATTTGATGATATTCCTCTTCCTTCTTGCTTCACTTGTCACCTCCTTCTGATACTGTGTTTTAGACATATATTCTTGGCAATGCTCTTTTTTCTCCCCATTGCTCTACCTGCCACTCTTTAGGAGGTGAAAGGCAATAGGACGAGGAAGTGGCTGCAGAGATTCCCATTGGAAAAGAAAAGAAGTAAAAAGCTAGTGAAAATGAAAGCAGACTGTAAAGCAAAGAATATGACTCAATGAGGTGGAAACCATGGCCACAAAGAATATTTTAGGAGATACCTTGTCAGTCATTATGCGAAGTAGAAACCCAAGGCTCACTTTCTTTAATATGGCACACTTGAATAGTTTTTATGTATAATATGAATGGGCAAATGTAAAATTAAAAGAAGCATTTCTTGTTTCTGCGATTTCACGATTTTACAACGTGCCCTGATTGAGGTATCAGGGAATCTCTCGGTCATAATGATTGATGATGCTACTGCTAGTTTATGAAGTATCCATTGGCTCAATTCAAGTGAACCATTTGGGGAGATTGCAGTATGTGGTTGTTAGTAATAAACCACAATTTCTTCTCTGGCTTTTATTTAGTTATGTTTGTTGCTAAACCAAAAACAAGACGATGGTGGGGGGGGTCATTTATGGTATATGAGAGGACACTGGGGCTGCTGGCTTGAATTAAACTGTATCTCCTTCGCCTCATTGAATGTTTGGCACAAAAATGGTTTCATTTCCTTTTTTGTTGGGGTTACAAACAAAAAGGGATGTCATTGCTGACCAGTGTAGGCACTCATTCTATATATGAGGGATATGTGTTTTATACCAAAACAGCATGGTAAAAGCCACTTAGAGAAACCATTTGTAGTCATCTATCAACATGTGAGTTCTGACAATGAAAATTCAGTTCTCTCTCACAAAAATGTTTCCCTTGTCTTTGTTTTCTTTTTTTCAGTCTTACCAAGGTATAACAGACAAATAAAATTATAGGATATTTAAAGTGTGCAACATGGTGATTTGACATATGTATGCATCGTGAAAAAATTCACCCAATCAAGTTAATGAACACATCCATCACCTCACATATTTACCTCTTTTCTTTTTTAAGAACATTTAGGTTCTACTCTTTTCGCCTTTTGAAAATACTTCTGTTTTTAAAAACTGATTGTGTTTGAACTTCCAAAAGGAAATAAGATGATTTGCCTTTTGTGTTTTTGTATGCTCTAGAAATCCTCACCAGACAGCTTCCTGTTTCCTGAGAGTTGCTTACCTGATCAGCTACAGGGATGAAAGTTTTGGAGTTGATAGGAGGGATGGTCTTCCTCACCTCTGTGTTTTCGGCCTGTTCTGCACAAACTCCGATGACTATACTGTGCTCCACAGACTGGTTCATGGTCACAGTACACCCCTTCATGTTGAATAATGATGTATATGTACATTTCCATGAGTTACACTTGGGTCTGGGTTGCCCCGCCAATCACGTTCAACCACACATGTACCAGTTCACCTACCGCGTCACTGAATGTGGCATCCGGGCCAAGGCTGTCTCTCAGGGCATGGTTCTGTATAGCACCGAGTTGTACTATGCTTCAAAATGTACCTCTTCTAGGTATGTGATCCCACTGTCCTGTGCAGCTCTCCAAGGGTCCTCATGGCTTACTCCGCCCTACTCCCTGAACATAGACAGTGAGAAGGGAACCACAACCCAGAATGGTGAGGCAGGCTGTGAGGTGTTCACCTTGTCACAGTCCAGCCAGAGACCCAACTGCGATTGTCCACCTTGTGTGTTCAATGAAGAAGAAGAAGAGGGTGCCCAGGCCCTGCATCCCCTGGCAGAGGCTCAGGAGGGCCAGCTGGTGCAGCCATCTTCCCTCCTTGATATGTTTGAGAATTGGTCTCTGCACTAGGACGATCTGATTGGGTCCATGTGATCCCCAGGTTGGAGGTCTCCTATAGATGCTGTTTATAACATTAGGATATAATATTTTCTAGTATCAGACAAATAAGTTGTTCTGGTAGACCCTTTATGAGTGCTTTTGAGAGAGGACAACTCATGGTAACTTCATGAATAAAACTTTCTTATATTTTTGTAAGTTTTTAACAGAAAAAATAAAATTTTGATGGCATAAAAATATCAGTTTGGCACTTTTTATTGAATAAACACACATATAACTTTTACTATCTGGAATGTTCTCTCTCAGATCATCCCAGGACTGGCTCATTCTTCACATCAAGACTCAGTTCAAATGACTCCTCACACTCCCTGTCTGCTCTGACCCCTTCTCAAGTTTCTCTCATATTACCTGGTTTTAAGTTTTTTCATGGCATTTGCTGCTATCGGAATGTATCGTTGTTTACTTGTTTATTTGTTTATTAGCTGTATGACCTCAATTTCTCTGAGGCTCCATTTTTATTCACTGTCCTATCTCAATGCCTAGAATGGTACCTGAAATGTAGTAGCACTCAGTGAATATTTGTTGAATGCATTTATTCACCTTTTCCAGGTGTTTGGGAAAGCCAATGGACAGCCAAACCTGGGTGAAAACTTTCTGATCTCATTAAGTTGGGGAATAGAATTCTTTCCAAAGTACTACCAGTCTGTGGCTAAATATAAGATCCAGCCCTTGGCCTTAGGAGCTTACCATCTAGATGGTGGGATGTGACTTGAGTAATTCTTAGAACCACTGGTGGTTTATAAGTCGCCAGGTTGGAATCCACCCCTCCCCTGAATGAAAAGGGATTCCACCATTGATCAAACTAAGAAAGTGTGCAGTTGAGTGCTAGGCTGAGTGGTGCAGCGTGTTAAGTGAAATGGGGACACAGAGGGAGGGATTCAGTTGGGGGCCTTCAAGGAGAGTGCAATCATCCTAGTCAGAAGAGACCAGGCACCAATGTTTGTAAAACAAACCAAGGCCATGCAGTAACATCTTTCAGATTCAAACCCAGGTTTATCTCCTCCAAAGTCCTCTTTCTCCTACTGTACTCAACATGCAACTCCCAGACAAGAGAAGCTTCTAGCTGGGTTGGAAAATCCAGGAAGATTTCCTTGTAGAGGCGGGCAATGACCCCACTCTTAGAAAATGAGGAGGATTCAGCTGAGCAGAGAAGAGGAAGAAGAGCATTCTTTGTGAGCAGAAGCACTGGGACAGGGTAAAGAAGTACACTGTTGGAAGGTGGACACTTGGGGGATTATTGCTCTAAACTAGGTGAGAAAAGATGAGTAGAGCAGATGGGGAAGGGGTTGAAGTGTGGGAAGAGACAAAAATGAGAACCATTTCAAGTGAAGAACAACAAGCCTTCATTCCTTTTAGCCTACAAGACAGTTACATGTCTATATAAGCCCCATTCATGATTAAGAGATAAATTGAGTAGTGTAGGCAAATTTGGAGTGTAGAAAACTCCAGAGCACAGAGAGCAGGCTTCATGGAGGCCATAAGACTTGAGCTGAATTCTGATCTGTCTGACCGTGAAAAAGAAGAATTGAATCAAGGAAGATGTCACCATTTAGAGCCCTGGGAAGCTCAGAAGACATGGTGAGCTCTGGATTTAAGTAAGGAAATTGGAGTGAGGGTAGAGGACACGGGTGAAGATGAGTCCAGATTAGATGTGTGGAGTTCAGTAGATGATAGTAATACCCCAATGGATAAGACCAGAAATTAGCTCAAGAAATTGGAAGGGGTAATTCCTGGGAGATACCGCCTTGGAGAGGTCACGTGCATACAGGCAATCAGGACCACAGCGTCAGAATTCCCTAACACTCAATAGTCAAGGAACAGTTAGGAAAAGAAGCAGATACATCAAAGGAGACCGAGCAGAAGTGATCAAGACGTGGAAGGAGATAAGTCAAGGTGGAGTAAGCCTAGTCACCATGGAATTGGGAGCCTTTGAACTAGGCCTTAAAGCAGAAAGAGAATTTCATTAGGTGAAGTTGGAGGGGAAGGGCATTCTAGGCAAAGGAAACAGCAAGGACAAACATGCAAAGCAACATTGTGGTCAAGAATCAGATTTTGTCCAGTAAACATCTCAGCATAATTAGGCATGATTTTTCAAAATTCAGGAGTAGTCTGCACTTGTTGACTTGGACATGTCATTACTTAGTAAAGGTGTACTGCCACCATCTTAGTTGAATGTTCCATCTTCTCCACTTGACCGCCTGCTTCTTGAGCACGGGGTACCCTCTCCTACTTGTTTGTTTGCTTCTTTGGTTTGCCTTTCTCTTACCTAGCCCTTGGTGAAGGTACTCAGTCGGTGCTCAATCCAGTTGACTGGTACTGAAGAAGGGGCGGAAAGTTCTAAGCATAGGAACCATCCCAAAGACGGGAAGATAAGACTGTTGTAACCAACCAAATGCATTTTGAATTGGCTAAATTATCTACCTTTTGAAATGTTTATTTCTTTTTTTTTACATTAATATTTTTTTAATTTATAGTTTATTGTCAAGTCGGTTTCCATATAACACCCAGTGCTCTTCCCCACAAGTGACCTCCACCATGACCATCACCCCCCTTTACCTTTCCCCCTTCCCCTTCCCCTTCCGCCCTCAGTTTGTTTTCAGTATTCAAGAGTCTCTCATGCTTTGTCTCCCTCCCTCTCCCTAACTCTTTTTCCTCCTTCCCCTCCCCATGGTCCTTGAAATGTTTATTTCTTTATTTTCAGGGGGGCGGGCAGAGAGAGAGGGAGAGAGGATCCCAAACAGGCTCCATGCTGTCAGTGCAGAGCCAGACACGGGACTCGATTCCACGAACCGTGAGATCAGGACCTGAGCCAAGACCAAGAGCTGAAGGCTTAACCAACTGAGCCACCTTATTTACCTTTTGAAATGCCATGCTAAGAGAAAGTATTTTCCTCCTTTACTGTGGTAATGTTCACTCCATTTTGAAGGGGACGCGACTTATAAAAAAGTCTACCACATAGTGTTCATCATATTTGTAGTAATAAGAAATGTTTTATTACCATCAAAAGAAAAGAGTGTTTTCATCTTTCTTTCAATCTCTGGGAAAGTCAAAAATATCTGAAACCATTTGTTATGGTAATCGCTTGTCAAATGTTTAAAAATCAGAGCCATGGGGCACCTGGCTGGCTCAGTCAGAAGAGCATCTGACTCTTAATCTTGGGTCACAAGTTCAAGCCCCATGTTGGGTGTAGAGATTACTTTAAAAAAAATTAGAGAGGGTTCCTGTGTGACTTACCAGTTGAGTGTCAAACTCTTGATTTTGGCTCCTGTCATGATCCCAGGGTTGTGGGATTGAGCCCCACATGGGGCTCAGCACTGAGTGTGGAGCCTGCTTGAGATTCTCTCTCTCTCTTTCTCTCTCTCTCTCCCTCTCTCTTCCTCTGCCCCTTTCCCCCACTTCCACTTGCTGTTTCTAAAATAAAATTAAAATTAAAAATGTTAGAGCCTTAATCTGTATACTTAAAAATGGTTAAAATGGCAAATATTATATTTATTTTAATACAGTTTTTTAAATCACCAAGAAAAATTACAGCCATCACGAGATTTTTCATGCATAAAAGGAGACTCAAAGTAACATTAAATTTTTGGTTCCTATAACCTGAAAACAGCAAACCAATTTTTTAAGTGTGTAAAGTATATGTTAATGTCAAGGGTAAAAAGTCTTTTATCCCTAATTTTAACCAAAGCACATTTTGGAGATGCACATAAATCCGTCCACCAAGAATGCAAACCCAATGAAGCATTCCACTAAGCACAGTGCTGTTCAGACACACACACACACACACAGAGAGGCACACACACTATGTTTATAAGAAATGCATTATCAAGGGACAAGTGCTTATTATAAAGGAAGGACTTTCAGAGAAACTTGCTTTAATTCTCAGCAGCATTAATCCCTATGATTGATCTCTATGATATCCCATTTAAATTGTAATGATAGGGGCACCTGGCTGGCTCAGTCAGAAGAGCGTGCAAATCTTAATCTCAGGGTTGTGAGTTTGACCCCCACGTTAGGTATAAAGATTACTAGAAAACTAGATAAATTTTATTAAAAAATAAATTGTAATGATAGTTATTTCCAAAAAAGAGAGAAAGAGAGGAGAGGGGGAAAGAGAGGGGTTAGGGAGCCAGAGCAAGAGTGAGAGCGAGAGCGAGGAGGGGGGGGACATTCAGTTTTGTGATTCTCTACAGCTTTTTCAAAAGAAAATAAAGTATTGGGTCAGATTTTGGCTTATAAATTTAATGTTGCTTATACAATTACAAGACATTCTCTATTAGTTATCTGTTACTGAACAACAAATCACCCCGAACCACAGTCATTTGTGATCTCACAGCATCTGTGGGTCGGGAATCTGGCACAGCTTAGCTGGGGGTTCTGGCTCGGGGCCGCTCGGGGCCTCTCAGGGTGTGCAGTGAAGCCCTCCCCACGCAGCTGCATTCATCTCAAGGCTCAACTGGGGTTGGAGAATCTACTTCCAAGCTCGCTCAAGGGGCTGTTGGCGGGAGGCCCGAGCTCCCCTCTGTTGGCCTCTCCATAGGCTGTCTGAATGTCCTCACGATATGGAAGATGGTGATGACGATGATGTTCGTGATCATGATGATAGAAGGAAATGAAGGGGAGAGGAGGGGAGGGGAAGGGAGGGGAGGAAGGGAGTGGGAGGGGAGGAAGCCCAAATGAGATGCCACAGGCTTTTTGTAATCCAATCTCAGAGGTAACATCTCATCCCTTCTGCCATATTCTGTTTTCTAGAAGCATGTGTCCTGATCCAGCCCCCATACAAGGGGAGGGGATTACACACAGCGGGGAGTACCAAGAGGTGGGGATCACTGGCAAGCCACAAATATAACATTCTTCAGCTTATTTATGAAGATACAATGAATGGCAGGACACAGACCGGGTAGAAAAATACATTATCTGTCACTGCTATAGCCTTGCCTCGGTCAGGTCTATTTTCCTTCTCTGGGGAAAACGAGTCTTACAAGTTGCAAGTTACAGGACTGACTGATTGGTGAAAAGCATTCCAGAGAAAGTTTCCATTTGTTTTTACAAGGGGACATTGATGACAACAGTGAAGGCCAAAGGAAAACAGAATGCAAGGTAAATCAAATAATATGCACGATGATACCGGGTAGAAATTCTAATGTTGTTTCCAATGTCACCCATGTTAGCGATCATATGAACTCTGTCAATAATCCTCTAATGTAGTGTAACTCAGACCAGGCCGACAGTCTTCAAAATCAAGAGGCAGGGGGGGTTGGCTCATTGATTTCTATATTAATAGTAACACAATTTTCCCCCATCGCTTACCACTTCCGGGTTTTGCTTGCCTCTAATCCAATTTACCACCATCTGCCTCGGCAGGCCGTAGGTGAAGTTCCTGTAACTTGCCCAAAGGGGGATGCGTGAAATGCAAGTAGATGTTCTCCGCCTGGTAAGGGGGACTTGCTCTGAGTCAGAGAAGTAAATGCTAGCACCAGTTTTCAAACGTAAAGGAGCAAACACCCTGCAATTCTCTAGAAACTAGTACCATTCGAAGACACTTATGTTCTACAGTTACTAGGAGGAATATTTAAATTGCCCAAGCTATTTTCAATGTTATTTTAACTTTGTCACACACGCCCCATTATATAAACACCATGCTAATGTAAATTATTCACCTCTTAAAGTTACTTCAAAATTTTTGACTTTTAGCCAAATACCTATTTCTTTCTATCAAGAAGTCTTTTAAGTTGTAAGTCTACAACTTAAACACACACACATCTTTAAAAGAAAAGTTTATTTTCCAAGTAATGCCCATAGAATATTTGGTCTGTTTTCTAAGCTGCATTTATAGGAAAAAATACTTAAAAAAAAAAAAAAAGCAAGCCAGTGATCAAGGGTCCTTTGGGGCTAGAGGAAGCCCTCCCCACTACAGAGGCTGTGTCAATTTAGGGACAAACTGACCCAAAGTCAGCCTCAGTGACCTTCCCACACCAACTCCCTATAATAATTTACAGTCTGCAATCAAAATAAAATAATCTCTTCTAAAATCTGCCTTTATAAGTGACCCAAACTACAAATTATTTCTTGTTTTCATTTCATATTTCATCTGCTGAAGTTGTGCTCACTGCGGTGGAGATTGTATTTAGATTATATTCCGATTATATTCAGATGCACCTGAGTTCTACACAGGTTGTGATATTTCGGTCACTGCATCTATAGGAACACTTAAGTTGCCCAAATTACTTTCCATGTCCTTTCAACTTCATGAAAATATTTGATGGCAGTTTGTTGGGGGGGCATGAAAAATAACAGTCTCCAGTTTGCAGCTTTACCACCACAGCAAAGAGCCAGCGTCAGTCCAGAAGGTGTCCAGCCCTTTGTTCCATCAAATCAGCATGTGATGTTAAGTTTCTGGATTCTTTCGATGAACTTTTTTTTTTTTTGCCTGACATTGACTGGTATTTCAAAACATATTTTTATGAGTAACTTAACAAGAAATTGATTAAAGGACAGCCACGTTCTAGTTGGGGAGTATTTTGGTGTGTGCACATGCCGTGTGTGACAGAGAGAGGGAAGGTAGGGGAGAGAGAGGGAGAAAGAACAGCAGCTGAAAAAAAAAGCCTAGCCCATCTCCTGATGCATAGTAGGCATACAAATACAACAGATAGTATTTTTCCATCTTGTCTCTTGCATAGTAAGAAAACTCACTCCTGTGTGGCATGCAACATAGCACATTCCGATTATTCAGGTCATCGGAGGTTTGCCACCGTTCGAAGTTTGTAGAGTTACCATGCAAGCCAAGTGAATCTATTGCAAACACTGTTTTCGTTACATCACACCCCTACTCAAGGCCCTTTGAAGGCTTCACATCACCTTGCAAGTAAAGCCAAACCTCCTGTGCCTGCTTGCACGCCTTCCCATAATCTATTTGTTCTAGATTGGATGGACACTATTTGTCCAGCCCAATCTCCAACTAATTCCCCAGTAGATATCCTCTGTCCATCTCTTCTCTGTCCCCTGGCCTCTGAACATGCCATTTCCCCCATTCTGGCCAAACTCCACCTTCCCTTCAAGGACCAGCTTGAAACTTAAAAGTATAAAATGATGGGGCACCTGGGTGACTCAATCAGTTAAGCATCCAGAGTCCCGATTTCGGCTCAGGTCTTGATCTCACAGTTTGTGACACCAAGCCTGGTGTTGGGCTCTGCGCTGACAACATGAGGAGCCTGCTTGGGCTTCTCTGTCTCCCTCTGCCTCTCCCCACTTTGAGTGCCTGCTCTCTCTCTCTCTCTCTCTCTCTCAAAATAAATAAACATGAAAAAAAATGTTAAGTATATAACAATGAGGACAGTTTTCAGGAGAGGGTAGCTGAGTAGCTAATTTAAAAGTAAATTAATTTCATATTATTAAAGGAGATTGTGTTTCAGATGTCAGTCTGAAGGCCTGACACCAAAGGCCACCGAAGGAAACTGTTGAGGAATGTTGGCCGTAATCTTTACCACCAGCAGAAACCCTCTCATTCCCTCCACTTCCTCTTAGCCCTTCTCAGGTGTGCCTTCTTTTGACCAATATGTACTGGACACCAACTGGGGGTGCAAAGTAATATTGTGCAAACTGCTAAGAGATACCCATAGACAGAGATGTCCGATCCTCCAGGAGCTTGTCATTAGCTAGGAAGAGACTCAGAATAACTAACTTTATGAACGTGCTCGGACAGGGCAGGGCAGAGGCAATTTACTCCACTCTGAGGTCATATAAGAAGGCTTCAAGGAAGAGGTGGCCTTTGAGTTGTGCCTTGAGGCATGAGGAAACAGGAAGAACAAACATCTTGGGCAGAGAGGCACAAAGAAGGTGCGGGAGGGTGGGGGCACAACCAGAGGGGCAGATTGGAGCCAGGCTGAAGAGGGCCTTGAAGGCCACATTCAAGGGTTCCCCCTTTTAGTTGTGTGATTTTTGTGCCAAGGATTAATGTGATCAGAATCGTGTTTTCAGAGTAGAACTTAGGGGACCACTAGAAGGGGGCAAAACTCAGCCGAGAGATGGAGAGGGGAGCCTGAGACGGTGACCTTAGTGACCCAGTGGCACAGATCGAGGGTTTGAACTAAGAGACAGGAATGGAGAAGGATTTGGTTTTCTTTTTTCTTTTTCATCTTCTTTCCATCTCTCTGTTTCCCTGGCTCTGTCCCTCCCCCGTCCCCTTGTCTGTGGCCTAGGCCTCCCCTGGGGACTCTGAGCTACAGAAGATGCTGAGCCCTGGGTTTAGGGCAAATGCTAAAAATGAAAACTGGATCTCCAGGTCCAGCTCCATTCCCTGCCAGTGGATGGGGCTCCCTCTGCTCAGTACCTACTACAAAATTCCACCTCATTTGAAACCCAAGACTTCTTGGGGTGCCTGGGTGGCTCAGTCCCTTAAGCATCCAACTTCAGCCCAGGTCAGGATCTCGAGGTCTGTGGGTTCGAGCCCCAGCCCCGTGTCAGGCTCTGGAGCCTGCTTCCGATTCTGTGTCTCCCTCTCTCTCTGCCCCTCCTCTGCTTGCTCTCTGTCTCTCCGTCTCTCTCTAAAAAATAATAAACATTAAAAAAAAATTTAATAAAAAAAATAAACCCAAGACTTCTTTTAGGAGACAGGAAGTAAAGAAAAATGACATTTTCCACCAGTCCTAGAAATTCTGCCTATTAAGTCTTATTTTTTTTAATGCCCACAGTTATGTTATGGGGACAAGAAGGAGAGCTGCCTGTGGGTCCTGGACACTTCAGTGTTAACAGCTTGAATGTAAATGTTTCAGTTATACATACTGACTTTTCCTCCTTCCCTATTTCAACAAAGTATTTCATGGTTTGGAAAACACATCTCAGTTTGAAAAAAAGATAGCACCCCTTAGCACCCTTCAATTTCCTGTTCCCTCCTCCTCCCACTACCCAGCAAGAAATTATTTGCCCCCAGGAGCGGTTTCCCTTTATATGGCAAGATCCTGAAAGTGAAGTCATTCAGACTCGGCAGAGCTCTGTGCTTTTTTACGGGACCTCCTTGGTGCTGGTCACTTTGGGGCTTTAAAAAAAAATTTTTTTTTTTTTGTAGAAATGGAACAACCAACTGTCCGAATGCACTTCAGCCTCCCTGAACACAATCACATTTGACATGTTGACATTGATCTATACCATTTTCCCCCTTCTCTCTTTTTCATAATCAGGTAAGACTCAAGGAAAGTGCTAGAAGTGTAAGGTTAGAAACTGATGATCATAACGTTTATAGTGAAAGCAAGTGTCAAAATCTAGCCGGGGACTACACTTGAACTCCTGTCCTTGTCCATAGGGGATGGGTTTTCTACCTCCATGCCCTTCTCAATGCACTTTGCTCTATCAGTTCATACGCTGCACAAAGGAGAGTGAGACGTGCTCGCTTATAGGACAGTGACACTGTAGGGCCAGTACGGAGTAGAGAATGAGACCACCCTGTGCCCCTTCATTGTGGCCTGCCTTTGCGCGAAGGTCCGATCATTTCTGTCATCTGAGACAGTCTTTGATTTAATGGGCAAAAATCCAGGAATAATTAAGACAATAATAGAGCACACCCAACAAGAAAAACATGCCGTGTTTAAAGAAGAAATCCCTGCAGCACTCAGGCAGTGACTCTGCGTCTTTGAGGATGGAAAAGAGACCTTGAAATCAAAAGCAACAGCCATCAAGGATTTACTAAGCTCCTCTTTGGCAGAAAGGAAAAATGTACTAATTCATTCTACTTTTTCCTGGTGAGATCATGGGGGTGGGAGAAGTTTAAGATTTGAATGTTTCCCCAAAGTTCTAAGTTTTGCAAAGAACTATTTTTTTATCATAACTAATTTCATAAAGTGCAATAAAAAATGCCAAATGGCACTATCTGTTTAGTTTAATCTGACAATTGGGCAAGCATTGTTCTATTATTACTGTTCACTACTAGCCTTTGCTTGAACCCTGAAAAAAAGCCTTTACAAAAAACACAGTAGAAGCTTCATAACACGATTCTGGTTGTTTTCTTTCTGTTAAATCTGTAACTCTATCCTGATTTTATCTCTCTGAAGACTTCTGGATATTTACAACATAAGGAAAGCCTTGTTTACCTAACTCAAGGCCTTCATGAAAAACATAATCATAAAAGGCATTTCTATTTAAAATGAAAATGCTAAGATATAGAAATTTTCCTTACAATTTTAAAAAGACTCTTTCATTCAACTCCTTTCTCTAGTACCTAGTTCCAAACATCCATCCGCAAATGCTCTTCAGAAATCGCTTTCCAGCGATCACTCCAAATACCTTGTTGTGCATAACTTCCTTGCTGAATATCTCCAGCCTAGAGCTAATTTATTTTTCTCAGCTGCACTTTCAGACCCTTCAAAGCTATTGCTAAATTCCCCTCCCTCCCCTGACTATAATTATTTCTTAGCAAGGTAATTTCTGAATGTTTCATGGAAGAATCTAGGAAGAAAAAAATGTGTGCTACTTTCCTGAAAACACTCGCTTGGAAACAGTATTTTACAGATGACAGTAAACAATGGCTGGTGTCCCTTTCGTTTTGGGGTCCCAGTTGCCCAGGGAGAAGTTGCCTCACTAGGGGTGGAGGGCCACCCTGACACAGGCTGCAGCGGAGCAGGGTTCCAATCCCAGGACGAGTTTCTGAACACTGCAGAGGGCAATTTAAGTCCTTGGAGTTTGTCAAGTTGGTAAGGGCCTACTAAAATGAGAAGCCATTTGCAGAATCAGGGTTTGCTCCAGAGGTCCTAAGAAAACCTTAGAAAATCCTTGAGACATCATATTTGAAAAGTATCTGAAGATTGTTCACTTGAGTAAATACTTAAGCCTGCCCTCCCTCACTTTCTGCGGCCCGGGGCCATGTTACTCACCCTCAAAGAATTCATCAATATTCAACTGGCTCTCTAATTTGCTGATGTAGCAAAGAGAGTTTAATAAAGAAAGCTGTTGCAATTTTTCTTTAAGGACGTGCCACAAACTCGACTTTTGTCTTATGGTGCTGGGCTCTTCTGCCCTTGTACTAATCTAGGTAGGAAAAGAAATGCTTACATGCAGTTAGATCAACACAAGCAGATTTACCCACGAAGCCGAGCCTTGAAAGCCCAGAGAAGTCTTTCACCCCAAGGACACTGGAGCTTTATAAATGATCTATCTGAGGATTTAGGAGCTTGCTCAGTCACGTCTGACGGACCGGCAAGCTTTCAGCCTGTCTACGAAGAGTTCTGAAGACTTTAGTAGGGAAATTGTAGTTCAGTAATAAGTTTTTAGCGCCCACCGAAGTCGTACAGCTCACTGCAGTTTGAAAACCCTTCCTGAAAACCCAATCTTAGTCGTACAATCTTCTTGGACAATTTTTTAAAAAGTCTTTGCAGACCCTGGTAGACTCCATTCTCCCTCCCCCCACCTCTAAAAAAAGAAAAAAAAAGCCACAGACACCAGCGAAAGGCCGCGCAGCACTTGCAACGCCTTGGGTCTGCATGATCGCCCTGGCAAAGAAATTAAAATTTTTTACGGCCGATCCACAGACACATCACAGTAAAATGCATGCGAGAGTTAAGTAGCTCAAGAAACTCGAGAGCCGAGCAGGGCGGAATCCGTGGTTCTATTTTTGTGTACTGATTTCCTACGTGCGCGTGTGTGCGTGCGTGTGTGTGGCACTGTTGCATTTTCTCTCGCTCTCGGCACCTGATTTTTTTTTTTTCCAGTGCCCGCGCGCGCTCCTCCACCACCCCGCTCTCGGGGCGCTGGGCGCAGGCCGCGACAGCCTCGGCCTCCTTCGGGGAGTGCGGGGGACCCGGGCCGCGGCGGCGGTGTCAGCGCGCGGCTCGGCTCCCCGCGGCCCACTGCTCTCCTCGCTCGTCTGCCGGCGCAGGCGACCAGGCACGACGGAGTCCACCCAGCCGGGGTGGGACCCCGGGTCGCCGACAGCCGCCAGGGCGGCCCCGGCCCCCCGCGATCGCGCCGGGCAGCTCCTCGGCCGCGCGGTGCGCCTGGCCGCCCACCTGCCCCGAGGGCCCCGGGGCCCCTGCCCGCCTCCGTGCGGTGTCCAGGGCTGTGGTCCCCGCAGGCCGCGCTACCCACTGCCCTTCCCGTCCAGAGCCCGCTCGCTTTGAGTCCTGCTTGCTGGCGGATTTGTCCCACCCGGGACGGGGAGAGAGAAAGAAGCCGCGCTCACAGACAGCGTTTAGGCGCTATTTCATTAGGATGGCTCACAAATCTGTTTATTTTGACATTTTGCAAATATGCAGAAAAGTTGAAAGAACAATAAGACGAAAGATCTGTTTACCACCCCCCACACACACACCAACTTGGATATAACAACTGTTGCCCTATTGCAACACTTGCTTCCTCTGTATGTGCGCGCGCGCGTGTGTTCGCTGCATCATTTGAAAATTGCAGACATGGTGACTTTTCACCTCTGCACTTAAGCGTGCATCGTCTAAGTGTAGGGACGTCCCCGTACTTGTCTTCACCATTCTCACACCTAAGGAAATTAACTCCCCGTCCCTAACAGCCCCTCCAGCACCCACAGTAAGGGCTCTTACCCTCCCGTATCCCCACTTCGGTGTTGAAATCAGTTCCCCTTCTTGGAATGGGGCTTGGGTAGACAACTGCTCCCTCCCTCCGTGCCATGTCCCCCAGTAAGGACGGCCAGCCTGTTCGGGGATCGCCTTGTGCCAGGGGCCTCTCTCGCTGACAGCTGGGCCGGGCGGCGAGGGCCGGGGAGTCCCAACAAGTTTGGACTCACGCGTGGGGAGAGCCTCACTCACGCGGTCTCAGACCCCCATCTCCTCCCCAAACCTTTTCAGGCACCCCCAGCGAGCTCAGCGCCTGGGGCTTTGCTCAGCCACCTTACTCCCTCCCGGCAGCTCAGAAGGCACCGCGAGGGGACCGATGGGCGTCGGGTGGCGACCGTCTTGTGGGTGTCTGGGTGCGCGCTGCGCTACCTTGAGCCCCTGACTTTGCCATTTTACATACTTTGTCCTTTCTCCCCGAAGCCCGCTACTCGGCTCTGCCTCGGCTACTCCGCGCGCCCCGTGCTCCCCTCGGCCCTTGGCCGCTGCTGGCCCAGGCTGCGGCGTCGAGCGCCCGCACACCCCCCTCCCCGCCGCTCCCCTCGCCCCCTCCCCCCCTTCCGCCCCCGGGCCCGGGAGAGGCGCGCGGGACTGGGCGGGGGAGGGGGGTGGGAGCTGGAGCACCGCGTGGCCACGCCCCCGGAGCCGGCTTTTTCTAGGGCAGTTGCCGGAGGCTCTTCGCTGGCTCTCCGCTCGCCTCCCGTTCGTGCACAGCTCTGGCCCTCGCTCCGCTCCGCCTCCGCCACGCCGCTCTCCGAGCTTCGCCGAAGCCTGCGCGAGAGCGCGCCCTCAGCGCCGCCACCCCGGCTCCCGGCGCCCCGGTCCCCGTTGCTCGGTGCCCGGCCCCCGCGCCCCGCGACCTCGCGGTCTCCCGAATCCCGGTCCTGCTCCCCGCCCGGCCCCGCTCTCTCACTGTCTGTGTGCTCCCCTCACCCCCCCGACCCCGTTCCTCCTTCTCTCTTTTGCTTGCTTGCTTGCCCGTTCGCTAGCTCTCAGACCAGGAGAAACAGCTTCGCAGGGAAATCCCAGAAACCTTTGCAAAAAGCTGACAATGAAATTTAAGAAGTTCTTCGATTTCGGCGCCATTTTCGAGTGGAGCGAGAGGTGACATGCGATTTTTTAAAAAAGGGACTTGTTGGCTGGCGTCTTCTCCGCTTTTACCGTTGGTTACGGCAGACTGAAAAAAAAATGGTGACAATGCTGAAAAAGTTCAGTGTTGCTTTGGGGTCGTGAAGCGCGTTGGGGGCCAGGGTGCGGGCAGAACAGTCCTTGAAAGTGTTTAGCACAAGACTGCGGCCGGGAAAATTCTTAGGAAACGGGCCGGAGAAAAGCTAACATGGAGGAGTGGGAGAGCAAACTGAGTAGAGGGGCAGTGACCGACTGTCAGCCTCGCCAGGGTCGCGGGAGCCACCGGTTTCGACAGACTGTAAATGGGCTTTTCGTGGCTCTTATTTGCAAGTAGGAAAATATGTGTTAGAAAGAAATGTGATTAATTTTGCATTGTCTTTTCCCGATTAAAACTTTCAAGGATGTTTGGTTTTCCCTGGAGGAAACTTGACATTAGGAAAGTTTGGCACGAAGGCGCCAAGGGAAGGTACATCGTGTGTTTGGGGCGTGGGGAAGAAGGCATCTGCAAAATTAAGACAAAACGTTGTAAAATATGAACAGAGGAAGAGGCGTATTCTTTGGCTCTTAAATGATTTGGCCAAACACAGTTCCGTTCGTCAGGGGGTGGGGCTATGGGCCACTCGAAAGTATCGATTCTTTGTCTATTGTATCAGCGACTGACCGTCTCCTGAAGTGACAAGATGCCTCTTTGTAATCGCTTTTCGTAAGTAAATTTCAGTCTCAAGGGAAATCCGTAAACTAGGGATTCGAGGTGCCTTTTTAGGAATGTAAGTCGTTGTAACTGTCACTGGAAGAGAAGAAAGGAGTTAAGTGAAAGGTACAAATGAGTTCAATTCCACTGAGTTTGCAGAGCGATCTGGACGGGACCTTCGCCTTTGACACCGTTGCTATTTCGAATAAACTGTGGTTTTCTAAGTAGTCAACTAAGGAAATGTTAAATTAGGATGACTTTAACATCTGATGTGATGGTTCACATATTTGTGTGGAACATAAATATTTCATTGGGAGAGGGTTGTGGAGTTTCAAAATATAACTGTACATTTGCTAAACATGTTTTTCTTTCTTTTTAAGGGCAACCAAGGACGTTTTTCACCATTAATCCCAAACGTCACTATAAAAGTTGTTTGTAAATAACATAGCCAAAACAAGATGGAATTTAGAAACAATTGTATGTCCCAGTTGAGGGAGTGGACTGATTATATTAATAACTGTGTTTACCATGACATAAGTAGTGTAATTGGTAACGTTGGATCTCCGGCTGGTGTTGGGAATTTTGTTGTTAGTCTGATTAAATACTCTTCTCATTTTATCACCTAATAAATAGGACACACGATCCATTGTACTGGTTCTGAAAAACCGACCTGATTTTTAAATGAACCAAAACACTTAGCAGATTTGGTTGGATACTTCAAGTGTCCATTACTTGTACTGAAATGTATTTTAATTTTCAAACCCATTAGAGTTTTGTGGTGGTTTTGTTGTTTTAACTTTTAGGTGTGTGATTGAGGTTACAGAGTAGTTTCTTCTCTGCTTAATTGACTATTTGGTTTAAAGGAGGGGGAGTGGGTGCCATGTAACTTATTGCTCATGGGTGTCCATTTTACAAAGGAAAAAAGTGGTATCTAATGAGTTAATCATTAAGGAGTACGCACTGTGCCGGCCATTTCACGACGTGAAATCGTTTCTGTGGAACTGCTTGAGTCAGAAAGGAGTGAACTGACATCAAGTATTTAAACTTTTTTGATGATAGGTGACATTGAAAGGTATAAATTATTTATAAATAAGTTTGAGTAACCAGTATTATATGTAAACATCCGGATATTTTATTTAGGGGCAGTTATCTCTCATTCTTTGGTGCCTCAAAGAAGTGCTCAAAGTAGGGTGTTTGCTGCAAGAATGGGGCACGGGGGGTTAAAAAGGACCTCGGATGCTTGTATGGACGGATCTGTATTTCCCAGCTCTCCTATGTGTTAGAATCAGCCGAAGCTGCCAGAGACATTTTGGTTATCACCTTTAAGTCAATAAATGAAAAGTTTCTTTCATTTAAATGGGGACATTAAATGACACTTATGATTCATAGCCTGCAGCAGGAAGAAGTTTCCCTAAGACTTTAAAGCTGGCAAGAGTGACCCAGATATTGCCAAAGTGCCTCAATTTATTTTTATCTTATTATTATTATAAGATTCTTTCCCACCCTCATTCCTGTCTCCCCCCCCCCCCCCCCCCCCCCCCCGCTTTTCACCCTACACTTTTCCAAGATTCAGCCTCTGGGAAAAAATATTGAGAGCCACACCCTTCGCTCCACCTGCCAGTCTTGGAAGTCACACGGTGAAGTTCTAAAAAGTACGTCGATCTGGAATGAAGTGTCTTAGTCCTGCGTTTTGCTTTATTCCTCGTCTTGGGGGGGGGGGGA
The DNA here is from genome assembly GCA_028646485.1 of Cryptoprocta ferox. Lineage (NCBI taxonomy): Eukaryota > Metazoa > Chordata > Mammalia > Carnivora > Eupleridae > Cryptoprocta > Cryptoprocta ferox. Next base: position 15,563,648 of record CM053579.1, read on the forward strand.
CTTGACGGGGCTTCCTTCCAGTCATCATGTCTTTCTCCACCTGCAGGTACCGCTGAACGATCCCCCTTCATTGACCCCGAGGGGATGCAGCAGCAATTCATGTTTTGAAGTGCTTTAAAAGGTTCAAAACGTGAGGCGCTGCTATACCCCCTCGCGGGGAAGTTGGAAGGTTGGGGTCTGCTGGACACGTGTTCCCGCGGGGCGCCCGCTCCCAAAGGCCAGTTCGGGAGCAGGTAGGTGGGCGGGGGCTTTGGTCTCTCTTCCCCTACGCCTCCCCCCACCCCCGCTGCCCTCGAGGCATCGCCATAGTCCGGGGAGGGCGCCCTGGCTCTGCGACGACTTGGGGGGGATCGAGGGCTGCGCGCAGGCGTTGAGCGCCTAGGAGGGACGCGGTGGCCCGCACTCAGCCGTGCCCTAGCAGCGGGAACAGTACTGCAGTGGGCGATCGGTGCTCTGGAGTATTGTTTCTGCTGCCCGGGCAAGGCTGGGACTCCCGCACGGGCGCCCCCCCCCCCCCCGCCAGGTAAGTCCTAGCGCAGCGCCCGTCTGCCCCCCGGAGGTGCGAGCAGCTAGGCCCTGGACGAGCGCCTTTGCTGTCCATCAAACGGTTGCCGTCTTTGAACACGTAAATGGCTGTGAAAGATGCTTCCTTTTAGCACCCCTTGCCCTGCCCAGGTAAAATGTAAACGATTGCAAAAATCCCTTCGCGATCACTTAGAATACCACCCACAGGACAAAAAGCGAGGACTACCTTCAGGCCCCAACAACTCAATGAGGGCCGGGTATTGGAGAAGGAGCAAGAGGTGGCAGGAAGGGTGACCCGCTGCAAGCAGTTCCCAGGCCACTCTGTGGCTCCTGGTAACCGGGCTCACATCCTGCATGTGGAGAGGACTTTGGAATCCAGGAAAGATTCACGATTCTGGCCTCTTCCCGACCCCCCTCCCCTTGCCCCCCAGCTGTGTTGCGGGGACCTTCCTTGGGGTTCGGGGCGAGGCCTAGCATGCGGGTGGGAAGGCCCTGCCCTGCCCGATCTGAGGCCTGCAGGAGAGCAAGGGCGGGAGTGGCGGGGAGTGGGGGGGTGGCTCCGGGATGAGGCTCTGCGTTTTCTAGCCCCTTCTTGCCTTATGTCGCCAAATCTGGTCCCAGAATTCCACTCTGGAGGCGCTGCCCCAAGACCACCTTTGTCGCTCCAGGGGCCTCACAGAAAATACATGATCACCCCACTGGCAAGGTACTGGCTTGACACTTCCCAAGAAAATGGCAGCACCCGAGCTGTCGATTCAGGGGCCCTTCGTGCCTCCAAAACTCTGGCACCGCGGCGCATTCGTGCCGCACAAGCCGTCGACTTCTAGAGCTGCCTGCACCCCTCACAGGGGGTCCCGGTCCCAGGGGCGGAATAGAGCCGGGATGGCCGGCCTAGAGAAGAGGCGGCTGAGTCCCCGGCTGAGGCCTCACGTTTCCTGTGAAAGCCACTTTAGGTGGGCCCGGTTTTCGACCCGGCGCACGGACAGGTAGAGGACAAAGGGAGGCGTGGAGTCTAACGCACGCTGCGGGTCCCCTTAGAAGAAACAAAACACCAAAAGCCCCTCTGGCGGGCGCCGGCTGCCTCGAGCTGGCCGCGCGGGGGCCGGGCGCGGGGCCCCGGCAGCTTGGCAGGTCCGCAGCGAGCGGAGCCCGGGGCTCCGGGCGGCCCCTGAGCTGGGAGCGGGTCGGGCCCCAGCGCCCACGCGGCCGCGCTCCCAGACTCCCTTGCGCCTGCGGCGGGCGCGGGGCGCTTGGGGGCCCTTCCGGCCGCCGCGGCCCCTCGGGCTCCCCGGGGCGCGGCCGCCCGGGCCCCGCCCGCTCGCCGCCACCCCGGCCCCTGCGGCGCGCGGACCCGGGGCCCGAGCGGCGAACGGGTTCCCGCGCCCTCCTCTCCTCTGCGCCCGCCCCCCCCTCGGGGGTTGGGGAGGCTCCTCGCAGCGGCCCTCCAGCCTCTCGGCGGCTTCCCCTCTCCCTCTCTCCCCGCTCCGCACGGGCGACCCTCGAGCCTGGAGGAGGCCCGGCGGCAGCCGGCGCCCAGCCCCCCGGGAGGACGGTGCCCGCGCCTTCCGGCTCCCTCCGGTGGGCGCCAGCAGGACCCAGGTGAGCCGGGGGCCGGCAGGGGCGGAGGGTGGGAGCGGCGGGGCGGCCCGGGGAGCGCCGCCCTCCGGACGCCGGGCGGTCCTCTCCGTGGGGGTCCCCCCGCCCCCGGGGGGCCTCGACGGCCGGGGCGTCCACTCCGTCCCCGGGCTGCGCGGGCGCCCCAGGCCGACTTCAAGCATTCATCTCGCCCCCGTAGCCGCACGGTCCGAGTTGCAGTGTGCCTAGATTTTCCTCCAAGGCCAAAAGTGTGAATCAAGCAATATTTTAGTCAAACATTTCGGTGTTAATTAAGAAGATGGCAATTCGTTCCAGGCTATAAATTCTCTTTAACAACTCTCCGAGGCATTCTTCAAAATTGTTTGTTCAACATTGCCGAAGGTGCATCATAATGTGTGGGAGACTTGTGTAAAGAGAATCAATTTATAGTCGGCGGAACCCTAGATCCAAGGTTACACCTTCAAGGAGGCACCTTTCCATTGTTTTCGCGGTTTTTTTCCCAACACGTGTTATTTGTTAGTGAGGAAGCTCCGTGCGCACAGCAGTGTATTAAGTCATTAGGCGGACGCGTCTCTTAAAGGAGGAAAAGCCTAGTCCAGCTCTAAATTTAAAAATTGCCGTTGAGTTGTGGATTAGGATATACAGGTAGCTTTTATGATCTAGAATTGAACATCATTTTAAAACAAATGTAATCCCAGGAATTGTTTTTAAGGCATCTAACATCTCCATTTAGCAGTACTGACTTTTTCTTCCTCCCCCTCCTCCCCCCCAACAAAGGCGCACTACATCAACACTCTTGGCCGGGATCTGGACACCGAAGACTCCTGTTTCAAGAAGATACCATCATCTCTCAAAGTCTGTAATTTATATGCATTTTTAACTCGCTAGGTATTGAAAACCACCCAGGTGTCCCCCAACATGGGGTAAAACATAATCGGTCACTGAGTGTAATATTATACATCCCTTAAAAATGTTATTGGAAAATGTTTTATGATCTGTAAGACAAAATACCCTCTCCCAGCATTCCTTTCTCCCTGCTGCTCCCCTGTACCCACGCATCTTTGTTCCAACTGGCATGTTCAACTTGGTTTTCCCGCCGAATGAGTCAGTTGCGATGGGAACGTCAATTGATTTGAACAGATGTGTGTCAGTGTTATTTGGGAAACGAGATGCCAATAACCAGGGCCACGCAAAAAGGCAGTGGCTGCAACTCTGTACAAATTTATGCGGGCATGCAAACAAGGACTAAAGTGGAACCCCAAACAGGAAAAGAGTTGGATATACTCCAGTACTGGGAGATGGGATGATTGTATGCTGCTTTTGATTTCCTATACTACAGGCAACTGTCCAATTAAAAAGACCTAAGAAGGACTCTGCAGTTCAAATTATTTTGCTGTTTTAAAACGCCATACCTGTCAGACCCTCAAGGCAGATGGGGCAGCAGATTTGCCCCCCCCCTCCCCGCCCCGGGTCCTGGGCCATAGAGCTCAGGGCAATACTTGGAGAAAAAGTGCTCCCACGCATGTGGGAGTTCACTTCTAGACAGCTTTGCTGAGAGACTGCAAGGTGAAAGTAAAAAATAGGTTCAAAAAGCATTTGAGGGGGAGAGATCAATGAGTTTATAGATAGGACTAAAGGACTTGAACCAAGGGCTATATGCAAGTTGGCATAAAGTTTTAGAGATCTGTTTTCCCATTGGCCTGCAGCATAGCTTATCGTCATAACCCTAAAATTTGATATATGCCTTTCTATTTTGAATGATTACATTAATATATATATGTATATATATATTCTTCCACACACCCCCGCCAAGTATAGCAAATGCATATCTCCTTGCTCCTGTCCACCCCACTCATCCCGCCCACTAGTTACTGCTCAGTAAATGAACAAAGATGTCAGCTCTCACATCCTATTTCACCTATCCGCCACCTTAGCCTCCCTCCTCTACAATTGATCTCTTTGGCAAGTTCAAAACGGCTTAACCGCCACTCCCCCCCCCCCCCCCCCGCCATGCAGAACAGTAAGTTGAGCCACTAGGGAGGAGCCCTGAAAAGATCTCCCTTTCCAGTAATGACTCAGGCTTTGGAGAACTCCCCTCACTAGTTCAACAATCTGAGTTGGGGGGGTTGGGGAGGTGGCTGGACACCTCTGTTGGTCTGGGAGCTGAGAACAGAGCTGGGAGTCGTAGGTGCCTAGGCAGCTCCCTCACCTGTTCCCCTTTCCCCACCTCCACCCCGCCCTCGAGACCAGACTGTTCTCCCCAGACCAGATCTTTTAAAGGTCTTGGTCACAAAACCCCGCAATAGTCAGAATCCCAGTAATTCCAGCCCCTTGCTGTTGTAGCGTGCTTTTATGTGTTTTTGCAGATGTTTTCATATTTTCTACTTGCAACAGGAGATAAACAGGATAAGGCCATCAAAAGAACCAATACAAACAAGAAAACTGGGGCTTCTGGAGGTTAAGGATTGGTCTCAGGCTGGTCTGGGGCCTCTCCCTCCAGACCTCATGCTGTGCTTCTTCTATCATTACCGACTACACAGTAGTGACTAGAGCGGGAAATGAATTGGTTTGGTTAGAAAATTTCAAGGTGAAATAATGAGTCTTATGATGAGCTTTTGCCGACACCCTGGGCACCTCCTGGGGGAGGCCCAAGGGTTGGCCCCAGGATGAGGAAATAGTGACTGTAAATTACCCAGCTGTGTACAAGTAGACACGTACAACCCACAAATGATTTAAGTGCATTCAAACCCTCTGGCCCATATTGATACTTTCTATGGATTCAACCCAATTAATCTTAAGGAAACAAGTAGAATGTTTCAACCATAGGAGTTAACTGAACGTAGTCACTCACTCAGTGGAACCTTTTTCAGCCGTTACAAGTAATAATTATAAAGCCTATGTAGAAACCTGGAAAATGCTTATGATAATCAAATTTTACAAATCAGGGTATAAAATCACGTGGACACTGCAACGGAAAAGTCCGTCTAAACGGGAGTGGAACCTGGAAAGAACATGCAAGACAAGCATACTTGTTGCCTAAGGTGGTGGGATTTGAGCTGAAGTCTCTTCTTTCTCTCCTTTCCCCTGTGTTTTTGTTATGCTGTGTTTTTGTTGTTGCTGTTGTTGTTGTTATCTTGTTGTTGTTGTTATGTTGTCAAACATAATTCTCTAAAAGCCTTTAGGGGTCACGGGCAACCCAGAAATTTTGGGTCAAGGAAGCACAGACCTCAGACATCTCGGGGATCATCATGTCACGAGAGACCACTGTGCACTTGTGACAGATTGATAACTGAAAGGTCTGGGAGCCACTCATCTTCACAGCAATACGGCTGGTAAGTATTGCAAGACCAGTTGATGAAAGGATCGGGGGAAAGTGGGCCCTCAGCAAGGAAGAACGTGGTCACCAGGGAGAAGGGGCTGAGTCGCAGTTTAGTGGTTTAATGGGCGGTGGGGATCAGACTTTGTGCTGTGAACTACTTTAAGTTTCCTTCTAATGAATTGAAACTCCTATATTCATTCCAGAATGTTAAAACAAAGGATTTACGCTCAAGCAAACAACTGGAAATACGTTAACTGTAAGCGCTGACACATAAGGGGGGTCATCTTTAACGTGTTGACTTCATAGAAGTGGTCAAGAAAAAACAAAAACTGCATGAACGAAAAGTCACAGAAAAAGAATACATACAAACGTGCGTTTTAGTATTTTGAAGGATGGAAATTAGGAACATCCCGGTGATCAACAACAAAGGATGGGGTAAATAAAATATGGTGCAGCTAGGAAGTGACAGGAGACTGTGCCCCTGATGAAATACGTGGTGCTAAAAGGAACATGCAAAGCGCTTGCAGTTTCCATCTAGGCAGAATCTAAGACGACAGGGACCATTCTGTGTGCAGTTTTGTTTCACTATGGAGACAAAAGGCTGGAAGGAAATACATCAAAACTTCAATAGGGGTTATCTCTGAGCGGTGGCACACATGATCAAAGAAAGATGCTGAACTATTTTTGCGATGTGTTCCTAATATGTAATATAAATGTATTGGGAACATTTTGCATTCATAGTTTTGTATCAATAATATGGAAAGAAGGCTAGGAGGAAGTATACCGAAAGTCTATCAAAGAAAGATGCTGAACTGTTTTTGCGATGTGTTCCTAATATGCGGTATAAATATATTGGGAGCATTTTGCATGCATGGTTTTGTATCAATATGCAGATCAGAGGCTGGAGGGAATAAACCAAAAACCCTATAATGGTTATCTGTGGGTTGCAATATGATAACGTAATAAATAAAAGTAAGGTACAAAATTATTTTTGCAATATGTTCCTGAATATGTCATCTAAGTGTATTGGGAACATTTTGCATCCATAGTTTTGTATCAATATTTAGAGAAAAGGCTAGGAAGAAATATATTAAAATTTAATAGTGGTTATTTGTGTGTTCTAGTATTATAGATGATATCTGTTCTTCCCTCTATACTTTTATGTATTTTCCAAGCAACACTTGTATAAACAACAAAATTCATTACTTTTATAGTGATAATAAAACTTACTTTATTTTTTTAAAGAGTTTGTACTTATTTTTAAAAAACAGCATAGCCCCCTGACCTGGGGATGGGGAGAGACTTCCTATTTGGGTAGCAATGGGCCTAGAACCTGTCTGGGCCAACCCTACACAGCTTTGGTTGGTTTTGCAGTGCAAACGTGTGCTGTCACTTGCTCTTGGCAAAGGGAAGAGAAAGCATAATTTAAAAATATAACCATGACAGAGTAATAATAGTAATATTGCTAAACACACTGCTATCTCCTGTCTAATCAGAGTAACACTTTAAGAAGTATAGAAAGTTGAAACAGGCTCCTTTTCCTCTAGGAGCAATTCAGGATGGCGCAACTTGGATGCTTGCCCGGGGCCTCAAGACACGTGGGCCAGTTTGGGACATGCCTGAGTCAGGAAAACACCTTACAGAAAACCTAATTCCACTCAGCCAACTGTTTGCAGATGCAGATAAAGCCCCCTGCATCTTCCCACCAACTCTGCTGAGCTCCAGAACTACCCTGGTGTCGAGGAGCACATGTGACACCTAAATTTAGGCTTTCTCTGTTCTGTGAAGAAAGACATTACCATTTGGAAACCTACCAGGCCCATGGCCGGAGAAGACACCCACCAAGGGCTCAAGCGTTCCTCAGTTGCACTTATTTGAACAGAGACCCGGCCTGAGAAGAGGATGTACAGCCTCTCTCACCCTCTTAGAAGCTCCCTGGGGAAATGGTTTCCCCCAAGAATTATTTGCACGCTAGAGCAAGACCCTATTACTGGGCATTACTCTCAAAACATGTATCTTATTACTTAAAGCAGAAGCTGCAGTTGTGAGGCAAAAATATACTTGAAAGAACATTCTTCCCATTTCTTGGTGTCATGCCCTTGTTCTGCTTAAGAACAAATAGTCATACAATCAAAGTCATCCTTTCCGACAACATGTGTACTCTTTTTTTTAAGTTCATTTATTTATTTTGAGAGAGAAAGAGCATTAGCGGGAGAGAGGCAGAGGGAGAGAGTGTGTGAGTGGTGGGGGGGGGGGGAAGAGAGAGAGAGAGAGAGAGAGAGAATCTTAAACAGGCTTCACGATCAGTGCGGAGCCCACACTCAATCCCACAATCCGTGAGATCATGACCCGAGCCAAAACCAAGAGTTGGAGGCTTAACTGACTGAGCCACCCAGGCGCCCCCTCTGTGTGTCTTTCATAAACATTTTCCCCTGCCTCATTCCATCAATCTGAGCACATTTTCTGGGGGCCTAGCTCTGTGCTGCTGACTTGTGGAGACAGGAGAAGGGACAGGAGAGAAGTGACAGGTAAGGGGATTCTGGGCCAGAGAGTCCTGGAACACATGAATCCTTTCCTGCGTCTGCCATTGGGTAGAGAACTGGGATCAGCTGGTGCTTTGACCTTCTTCTGAGCCAGGTCGGACCACACAGAGAATCTGCTTTGCTCAGCCAAATTATCCAGTGTCCTCCTTTCCCTAGGCTTCACTCTAGTCCCTGCTAGACAGAGTGTAAGATAGGGGAGAGTGTGGGAGGGTCCCCTTACTAAATGGGAGGTCTCATGCCCAGCAGAGAGAGAGAGAGAGAGAGAGAGAGAGAGAGATCTTTAATATAATCGCTGACCTTAACTCTCTTCATTTACCAGTGAAACAAAGCTCTAGGCCCTGAATTTCTGGGCCAATAAAATGTCCTAGAATTTGGCCAGTAGAGAGAGCACTCCCAGTTGGGGCTATGCCAAGAAGGGCTGGGTCGGGGGCAGGAGCAGGCGCCGAAGGAGCTGGGAGCTGCCCTTTGCTAACGGGGTCAGTGCAATCCCTCATTCTACTGAAGAGGAAACGGAGTTGCTGAGGGAGGAAATACCTTGTACAGAGGTCGTGCAGAGGATTGGTGGCAATGTTGGAACTGGAACCTTGATCTTTGGCGCTCTCTCCACTGTAATACACTGTATAAAGGACAGAGAGAGCCACACAGAAGACACTATAAAGAACGTGGGGTGTGATGAGCATCTTGGAAGGTGAGCAGGGCCAGAAGAGGCGGAGAGGGCAGGAGAGGACGTTCCAGGGGCGGAGGGTGGCCCTGCACAGGCATAGGCAGCAATGGGTATGGTATTCCACCAGGGCAGTCAGGAAATAGGTCTGGAAGAAATTGTTAAGGTCAAGTCTGGCTTCTCAACGTGAGCTCTTCAGACCATTGAGGGTGTCCCAAGGGGTACAAAAAGCCACAGAGTACTTACAGCACAACTTCCTAGAGCACAAATTTGATTCAATAGTGAGTCCTCTAAAGCATCATTTTCCTGTTGAAAGCAGCACAGATCCAAAAAGATAAACCCACGACCTTAAAAGCATTTCAAGTGTGTCGCAGGCCCCTCTGGGCTGTCTCACAGGCTTCCACCCCTGTCCCATTTCAAGGGAGTATCCAGGCACCGGTCCCTAGACATTCTGGCTTTTTGTTTGTTTTTCCTACCAGTACTAGGATCCTCAACTTCTCCTGATAAACAGCTCTCCTGCTCTTTCCTTGGGTGAACTGCTCCTGCCCACCCCCTTGGCAATAAGCTGCTTAGCCTCCAGCCAAGCCCATGACCCAGGTCAGGCCATCGTAGTGTCTCGTGTCCCTTTCTGGGCCAGCAGTGCTAGAGAAAGCTCCCGGCCTAACCAATGAGAGCACTTCCCTGGGATTTTTTTTTTATCTTGAAGTGGAGAGAGTGTCTTCTTCTGCAGTTTCTAAGCCTGGAGCTCTATGTGGCTACACCCCTACTCGCCCCACTCGACCATGTTCACTGCCGGGAGGAAGCCCACTTTCAGCAGGAGAGAATGAGGATGACATGCACATAGAAACACAAGAGAGAGGGAGATTGATAGAGAGAAACGACACTGCTTGAGTCCCTAGACCCAGGTCCAGAGCACATATTGTCCCTTTATTTTTTTTAAGTCTTTTTTAAAAGTTTATTTATTTGGGGGGGGGAGGAGGGGGGGAGGAGGGGCAGAGAGAGAAAGAGGGACTGAGAAAGAGGGAGAGAGAGAATCCCAAGCAGGCTCCATGCTGTCAGCACAGAGCCAGATGTGGGGGTCGAACTCACAAACCGTGAGATCATGACCTGAACCAAAATCAAGAGTCAGATGCTTAACTGACTGAGCCACCCAGGCACTCCTTGTCCCTTTTTTTAAGAGCTGGTTTCATTTATTCACTTAGCAAGTGCTTACTGAGTGCCTCAGTACCTTCTTGATGCCAGGCCATTCTAGGGTCTGGAAGTAGAGCCGTGAACAAGGGAGACAAAGAGCCTACTCCCACGGAGTTTACATTCTAGGGTGAGTTGTGCTTCTGTCATTTGCAGCTGGAAACCATGCCGCCTGCCGGAACACAGAAGAATTTGCAAGCTAGGATAAGGATCAGAGAGAGAGAGGGAGAGAGAGAGAGAGTCTGTACTATAAACAAGGAAAAGGCTGAAGTTTCTGGAGCAGTGGAATCATGGGATCTTTCACAGTCCTCTGGATTGGAGGCAGACCCAGCTGGAAACCGGGACTTTGAAAAGGCCGGAGTAGCTGGGACTCTGACTTGCTCCATTTTTTAAAACACCCTCAATCAATCAAGGGTCCCGGGAGGAAATGCAACTTAGAAGGCAGATAAAATGCTTCCAGGAAGTGCTCCAGGCCCCACTCTTCCGGTGCTCCCACCCTCATCTTCACGGGCTGGGTGGGTCCGGCCTTCTGGGGTCTGCTCCATTTTCCGGCCCTTTGCAGGATGCTGCCCTGACGCTCCTGTGCGTGTGCCACACACGCCACTGGCCGGGCCATGTTAGCTGAAGGGAAGGCCCTTAGGAGCACCCATCTACGCTGCCCTCTCCCTGCTCCGACCCACTGCACCAAGTGCTTCCTTCTGCAGGGGACTCCCTGGACTGTCCCCCACCCCCCCGCCGTGCTGACCCTCCTCAGAGCATCTGCCGCACCCACTGTCTGGGCACCCACTCATAGAAGCTGTGAATTTTTTTTTTCAGGCGTGCCTCCTACGATTCAGTAGCAACCTGCCTGAGGGCAAGAACCAGGCCCCCCTTCACCAACGCCCCCCCCCCAGCCTAGCCCCGTGCCTGACGCAGCAGAGGGGGTGCTCCACCCAGGTTGGTTGAGGGACTGATTGTGGAGACAGCTCAGGGATAAGGAGATCTGAAGTCCTTTTCCCAGGCCAGTCCGAGTGTAGGCCGATTTCAGCGTCATAATTATTTCGCAGCATCTTCTTTCACTCTCCAAAGTGTCTTATGAGAAAATATACTGTCGCCTACTTATCTGGAGAGTACCAAAGGGGCTGTTGACACAGCCAAGCTGAGGTGGCTCCTGACATAGGACAAAATATTTATAAAACCCAAACAGCATTATATTGCAATTCCAAGCTCTGTCGCTTGGAACTGAACATGCAAGGAACACCTTGCCTTGCAGAGCTCCGGAAAGTCTGGCCTGCTCCAGTCTTGCCTGCTCGACTGCACCCGGCTCCCCTGCGCTCTCCAGCACATAAAGCATTAAAGTCACAATGCAGCCTGTCACAGGTTCAGACATCGCTGCCGTCTATCTCATGCCACGGGCACGTAAAACAGCACCGTTAACGCCCCACAAAGCCTGGGAAGGCACACAGTCCCTGTCCAGGAGCAGAAAGCAAGTGAAGGCAGCCGTGAATGGGTCAGAAGCCCAGCAGATGGGGCGAGCTGCTGCAGGATGGGCGCATGGGGCCCGCCGAGTCATGGCTTCTTCCTGTCACTGCAACAGGATGTTCTGTTTGCCTAGGACACTCACAGTCTTCAGCGTGGAGAGCACCCGACCCTAGCCAAGTCTCTCTTTGGTGGCTTAATTATGGCCACAGATTCTTTGACACTCCTCCCCCTGGGGTATGGGGTCTGTGTTCCCTCCCCGTGAGTCTGGGTTGGCCTCAGTGACTTGTTGCCCCATGTGACAGAAGTGGCCTCAACAGTTTACTATTCCAGCCCCCAGTGGTTCGGGTCATCCCTGCTGAGTCCTCGGATATCACGAGCCATCCCGGCTGAATCACAGATTCCTGAGTAAAATAAATGATCGTCCGTCCTTGTTCTAAGAGACAAGGTTTTGGGGTGCTTTGTTATGTAGCAATTGACAAGCAGGACACTCCCTCTTGCCATATTGATCTAGCACTTCCTCTAGCCTAACTGGGCTGCGCTATTAAAGCTCTAAAACCAAAAGGGAGGCAGGGAAGGACAGAGTGGGTGGAGGGAACAGAGAACCCTGTACTGCTGTGCCCCAAGTTCATAGAGTATGATCACCCCCAGTGGGGGAGGGGCAGGGTGGTTAGACAGTAGAGGAGAAAACTCATGTTGTAGTACTATGTGTTCAGTTTTACTTTCTTTTTATTTCTGGCAAGTGAAAATGGCTTTTGTTTACCATAGAGAAATAAAATTATACTTAAAAATAAGTTTATGTCACACTCATTAAGATGGTTACTATGAAAACAACCCAGAAAATAACAAGCGTTGGCCAGATATGGAGAAACTGGAACCGTTGTGCATTTCTCTCTCTTCTTTTATTTATTTTGAGAGAGAGAGAGAGAGAGAGAGCACATGGGAGGGGTAGAGAGAGAGGGAGAGACAGAGAGAAAATCCCAAGCAGGCTCCACACTGTCAGTGCGGAGCCGACAAGGGGCTTGAACCCACCAACCATGACTCTTCCGAGTATATACACAAACAAATTGGAAGCAGAGATCCAAATGGGTATTTGTACACCAGGATCATCGCAGCGTTAGTCACAATAGCCAAAACGTGGAAACAACCCAAATATCCATTGGCAGATGAATGGATACAGAAAATGTGGTATAGCCATCTAATGGAGTATGATTCAGCCTTAAAAAAGGAAGGAAATTCTGACACCTGCTACAACACGGATGAGCCCTGCAGACATTACGCTCAGTGAAATAAGGCAGTCATAAAAAACAAAAAGTGTAGGATTCCACTTACATGAGGTGTGTCACCTACACGAGCAAACTCAGAGACATTAACTCAGGCAGACGTCTGTTTTTCAACCACCCACAAGCAGAGAGATCTCTGCTAAGAGTCCTCTGCATTTTGTTGTTAGCTCCCTGCAGAGGGGGAACCCTCATGGCACAGCACGTCCCCAGAGGTCGCCTCTGGCCTGCCAATAAGACACGAGAGACTGGACTCTGAGAGCGGGAGATTTAAGGATACGGCCAATGGCACAGCCCCACAGTGGGGAGCCGGGACACCCCACAGGAACCCAGGGGTTCCTGCCGCCCCAAGGATGTAGCGAACAGGTGCACAGGGCCCATGAGCCTGAGTGCCCTCGCCCAGGGACCGTCCAGCATATTACCCAGTCCTGGGGGATGGGTGGAGTCTGGGGGATAAGGGCCAGGCTTCCCGACTGCCCAAGCGCCAAATGTTCTGACCCCCCACCCCACTCCCTTACCCCACCGCCGACTCTGCCTGTGACCACCAGCCGGACCCTTGGTGCCACTGACCAGTGATGGAGCGTATATGTGGAGGGGCAGCCTGGCATGGGGTGTCTTGGCCCAAGTGAGTTCAGGAAGGCATCAATATGGGCAGGTGGGGGAGTGAATTATAGAAGATCTGTTCTTGGTAACACTTAACACAGCTGATGATGGAAATTAATTTCTAAACCAAAAGCAGAACAATTCATGGAAAGTCTAAATGAGTAAGTCCACCACCCTCATCCCTAGCCTCCTTTCCCCACCGAGCTCCCAGTATGCTGGCAGTCTGGCATATGTCTGCCAGTCTGGAGATTGGAATTTTCTCCATGTGGTAGACTCCTCTGGTGCCTCTGGTCCCTTCCTGTGGGCCACCACTGATTTCAGCCACATACGTGCACCATTTTGGACAAGATCAGACTGACTTCATGCTGGCAGTGTTCAACCCCAGGGAGCATTAGGTTTTTTTCTGCTTTTGGTTTCAAGGCCTTCTCTGATGCTGTGTGCTATGGTCGGAATACCTTTGCCCCTCCCTCATTCATATGTTGAAACCTAACCGCTAAGGTATTGGTATTAGGAGGTGGCGCCTTTGGGAGTTGATGAGGTCGTGAGGGTGGAGCCCTCGTGGATGGGAGTAGTTCCCTTATGAAAGAGGCTCCAGAAAGATCTCTTGCCCCCTCTACCATGTGAGGACACATCAAAAAGATGGCTGTCTATGAACCAGGAAGCGAGTTGTCACCAGACACCAGATCTGCTGGTGCCATGACCGTGGACTTCCCAGCCTCTGGAACTGTGAGAAAGAAATGTCTGTTGTGAATAAGCCATTCAATGTGTCGTATTTTTTTATAGCAGCCCAAATGGACTAAGACACAGTTGGTGTGTACATGGCTCACTTTTAAGACTAGCCTGAAGTGTGGTCAATTATCACCCCAGAGTTAACTCTCAACCAATGGGGAGATGCCAGTTGGTGTTTAAATGCTCTAGCTTTTTGGAAAACACTATGAAGTTTCCTCAAAAAGTTAAATATAGAACTACCTTATAATCCAGCAATTGCACTACTAGGTATTTTTCCAAGGGATACAGGTATGCTGTTTCAAAGGGGCACGTGCACCCCCAATGTTTGTAGCAGCACTATCAACAATAGCCAAAGTATGGAAAGAGCCCAAATGCCCATCAACAGATGAATGGATAAAGAAGATGTGGTTTATATATACAATGGAGTATTACTCGGCAGTCAGAAAGAATGAAATCTTGCCATTTGCAACAATGTGAATGGAACTAGAGGGTATTATGCTAAGCAAAATAAGTCAGTCAGAGAAAGACAAAATATATGACTTCACTCATATGTGGAATTTAAGAAGAAAAAAAACCCAGATGAATGTAAGGGAAGAGAAGCAAAAATAATATAAAAACAGGGAAGGGGACAAAACATAAGAGACTCTTAAATATAGAGAACAAACTGAGGGCTGCTGGAGGGGCTTTGGGTGGGGGGATGGCTAAATGGGTAGGGGCATTAAGGAAGACACTTGTTGGGATGAGCACTGGGTGTTCTACACAGGGGATGAATCACTGGAATCTACTCCTGAAAACATTATTGCACTATATGCTAACTCACTTGGATGCAAATTGTAAATAAATAAATAAATAAATAAATAACCCCATGTTTTCCACAGGGATGACCTCAGTCATGCACATTGCTATTGGCTTTCTCTCTTTCCCTGTGTCACTCTCTCAGCTCCTTCACTCCAAATTTTGGAGACGAATTTCCAAATAAACTACCTGTTCTCAAATCCTTTTCTCAGCCTCCACTTTTCAGAAAACCCAAATTAAGATGCTCTCCATTTGGAGATGCCATAATCAAATGTCTGTGTCCTGGTCCAGGCATTCTAGAGTGCAGCCAGTGGACAGGCCCAATCCATGCCACGGAGTTTCCAGTCAGCATGTTCATGTCTCATCCCTAAATACGGATCAGGGTCCACAGTAGGGACTAGAGTAAGCCAAGGTGCCCAGGGTGCACAATTTTAGGAGGCGCTCACTCTCACATGCTGACCCTGCATTCAGACGAGCCTGAGAAGGGAGTGCCTCCGGAAATTTCATCCCCTAGGTGTCCTGTTTGTCTCACCTAGTCCTGGTTCTGGCCAAGACACTGGTAAAAAGCCTCTAACGTTAAAAGAAACAAATTGGAAAAAAGGAACTCAAATGAAAAGGAAATAATGCACACAGCAGAACTTTTAACAATCCACAATATCCACAGAGACCTAATTCATCAAACAGCGTATTTAGAGAACAAAAAAGAACTCTTGCAAATTAAAAGTTTAGGAAAGCTGTCAAAGAGTAGAACAAAAAGGCAAAAAGTGGGAAAATAGGACCAAAAAGAAAAAGGACATTCCAGAATTGTTCCAGGAGACAAATATTAGACATTCTAGAAAGAGAGCAGGAAAATTAAAAAAAAAAAAGGTGGAGAAGGGATTATCGAAAAAATATCACAGGAAAACACCCAGAGCTGAAAGACCTGAGTTTCCAGTTTGGAAGAAGAGAGTGTGCCCAGCATAGTGAGTGAAAATAGCCCAAATCAAAGCAATGTCATCATGAAAACTTCAAATACAAGGATAAAGAGAAGATTTAAGAGGTCCCAGGGGAAAAACAATAGATTGGATGAAAAGGGTCAGAAATCAGAATGGCTTTGGATTTTTCAAGACAAATACTGGCAGCTAGAAGACAAGGAAGGAATGTGTTCAATATTAAAATTAATATCCAACCTAGAGTTCCAAATCCAGCCAAACCAACAATTTTGAGAATAGAATTTTCAAGCATACAAGGCCTCAAAAATTAATTCTTATACACTTTTTCTCAGGAAGCTACTGGAGGATGCATGCCACCAAAATGAAGAAGAGAGTCTTCAGCTTCGGTAAATGGCAGACTAGCTCAATGTGGACCAACACTCCCACTGAAGACATCAAAGATGGTGAACAAAATAATTTTAGTGAGAAAGTAGTGAGCCAAGACCCAGGAGAGGACAACAACCCAGTGAGATAAGACCAGCTCTTTGGGTCACTTTGGCTCAGGGAGATTTTTCTAATCAGGAAGAAGCAGCCAAGAGATCAAGTGTTTCTGGTGGACTCCCAGAAACGGGGAACAAAAGTCAGAGTCCAGGGTCAGGCCAAAATAAAGACTCTGGTAAACCATCGCCTGCCTTGGACTGTATCCTGAGAAGCTGTACCCTAGGAGTAAGGATGAATTGGATGTAAATCATGTCTCACATGCATTGCAGCCTGCCTGCCATTCATCTGTGTAACTCAGAAAATCTCCTACCCTGAAATCAGGTTAAGTTTATTTCAGATAGCTGGGAGCCCCAGGAACCTAGGGAAAACAAATCAAAATCTTCTTTGGAGGAACAACAATATCTTAGGCTTCAAATCATTTCTTTAAACTAAGACCTAATGTCCAACACAAAGACACATAAAAATTTAAGACACTACGACAAAGAACCAGTAGAAATAACAGCCAATAGAAATAAATGCAGAAGAACCTCAAATACCAGAATTTTCAAACACAATTGCTAAACAAAACTGCTTATTTTGTTCAAAAAGAAAATGCCAAGCTTTACAATTGTGGCAGGAATCTGAAAACTATACAATGAGGCATAGATTAAAGAGAAAGAAACCAAAACGTGAGAGGAAACCAATGAAGACAAAGATATGGGATTCATCAAAGAGGGGACAAACACAGGAGATGCCAGCACGAAACCCATGCACTAGACCTTGAGAGCTACAAGTTCAGATTGGAGCAGGGGATGGAAGGCTTCAGGAAGGTTGTTTTCCAAGAGGGAAAAAGTAGAACTGATAGGTTATCAATTGCGTTGAAAGCGGTTTTACAAGGTTAGTGGACATGATGAGAACACTTAGCCAAGGATTTGAACAAACAAGAGAGACAGACAGAGGGGTGGGGGCAGTCACTGGAAAAATATTTAAAACTGTAAATCCAGGACAGAGCAGCAAAAGCACAGGATTTTATTAGTTTGTAAGTCTAATTTCCCACGTAATCTCTTCCTTTGTCCATGCGTTATTTAGAAGTGTGTTAAGTTGTTAATATTGGGGAATTTCCTGCCTTCTCGGGGGTTAATAAAATATTTCGTTGTCACGCATGCTATTTCCTCTCGTCTTCTTAGCTGCACCTCTTTTGGATATTTTTCAGTGCTTGGTCTAGGGTTAACAATACAGATCACTCGCTTAGAGTCAATATGGTATTGCTCACACCGCACGCCTGACACATCAAACTTCCGACTCTCCCCTTCTTGCTTTACACAATAGTTCCATATACCTGTCCTCCTATTCTTGGGGCAGCTGTTGTCATATCTTTTACTTCTACAAGTGTTGGGGCACCTGGGTGGCTTAGTCGGTTGAGCGTCCGGCTTCAGCTCGGGTCACGATCTCGCGGTTCGTGGGTTCGAGCCCCACGTTGGGCTCTGTGCTGACAGCTAGCTCAGAGCCTGGAGCCTGTCTTCGGATTCTGTGTCTCCCTCTCTCTCTGACCCTCCCTTGCTCATGCTCTCTCTCTCTCTCTCTCTCTCTCTCTCTCTCTCTCTCTCTCTCTCTCTCTCAAAAATAAATAAAACATTTAAAAAATAAAAAAAACAACTGTTGTAAACCTCAGTGTACAGTTTTTATTCCTTCCTTTAGAGAGTTGTTTGTCCTTTAAGTAAATTAAATTAAGAAAGCACAATTTTTTCTGTTTTACTCACTTACTTGCTATTTCCAATGTTCTTCATACCTTCTTGGATACCTGGCTTTCCTTCTGGCGTTCTTTCTTTTTGGTCTGAGGGACCTCCTTCGATGGTTTCTTGTAATGAAGGTCCGCTAGGGACACATTTTCTCACCTTTGGCTTATCTGAAACCGTTTCTCACTCATTTGTGAAGGATAATTTTGGATGGACACAGAATTCTGAGTTGATAGGCTTTTTTTCCCCTCCAGTTTAACAAAGTTATTTCATTCTCTTCCGACCTCTGTTGCTTCTGATGTCAGCGAGAAATCTTATCCTTGTTTCCCTCTATGCCATTTCGGCATTATTTCTTTATATTTGTTTTTTAGCATTTGACTATGATGTGCCTTGGTGGGGTTCACTTCTTGAAACTGTAAATCAATGTTGTTGTTATTATCAATGTGGGACATTTTCAAATGCTTTCAAATGCTTTCTGCCTTAAGCTCACTCATTATTCCCAAATACATCTACTTTATATCATTTCATATTGTCCGATGGGGCCCTAAGAGTATGGTCATTTTTCTTCTTCTTTCTTTAGTCTTTCAGATTGGATTATTTCTATTGGTTTGTCTTTAAGTTTACATACTGTTCCTTCTATTTCTATCTTAAGCTCATCCAGTGAATCTCTTACATTACTTGTACTTTTCGGTTTTAGAATTTCCATTTTTTTATGGGTTCGTTTCTCTGCTAGGATTCCTTATCTGATCACTCACTAAAACCCAATTTCCTTAATGTGCTTTGACCATATTTGTAAGTGCTGTGATGTCTTCCTGCTAATTACAACATCTGGGCCATCTCAGGTTGTTTTCAGTCCCTTTTTTTATCTTGACAATGAATCACATTTTTTGGTTTCTTTGTGTATGTAGTATTTTTGATTAAATGCAGGATATTATGAATATATATTGAAGATATTCTAAAGTCCATTATCGTCCTCTGCAGAAGAAATAGGTCACTTACCAGCTAATGACCATTATACTTGTGTAGGCTTGGTTAGGACTTGCAAGACGGTGAAGAAGCCAGTGTGCCTGCAGCTCTGCCCTGCCCGTACCCTTTCTGATGAGAGAACTGCTGAATAGAATTCACTGTCCTGCCCCCTTCTTACAGAAGTAGAAGTTGGAAACTAGGAAGGGACTTCTCCAAGGTCACAGGAAATGAATGGCAGGGAATGGACTACGTGCCCTGACTCCCAGGCCAGTGCTCTTCCTCGCACATCATTGTGTTTATGGTATTCTGCCTTGTCTTTTAGAGTCTGCCCAGTTTCGTGCCCTTAAAATAGATTAGGCAAAATAAAAATGCAGGTGGACAGCCAAAGCCACAGCTCAGGAGAAGATGATGGGCCTGACTTAGGATGGCAGCAGAGAGCCAGAGAGAAGCAGACAGATTCAGTAGGTATTTAGGAGGTCACATTTTTATTGTAAAAGGGATGTCCCCTCCCTTATCCCTGTTCGTCCTCTGAATATGGTTATGAGGGCTTCCCTCCATCCATGAACTCATCCATGTTCTCTCCATGAACAGCGATTCCCTGAAAGCCCGAGGGCAGTGAATGATCTATGGATGTTTTGAGACCCAGACAAAGTGATTGTCACACTCACAAGGTAACAGGACAGTTAGCACAAGTACTGCTCACACTCACAAGGCGGGCAGTCTGTGTGGTACTGCTGTTCTTGGATTATGGTGCCGGACGGACTTCCTCAGGTCCCCATGCTCCTGGGCACAGAGCTAGTGCTCTAGATGGAAGCTCTGTCCCTGTTGACTGGACCCAGCACTTTCTGGGTCACCAAGGGAAGACAGGAATGCGTTGAAGAATGGTATGGGACACCTGAATCCCAGGCCTCCTCTCCCAGGCTCCCCACAGGCTCCCGCCCACTTTCTCTTCCCTCCCACCCATAAATGCACCCATTCTTTTCCCTCACAGTACAGCTGTCTTTCAACAACACACAACTTGTTCACTCTGGATGATAAGGAGGTCCCAGGCCTTAAAAACCCGATGGTGTCTTCTAAAGCACCATAGCCACAGAGGTGTCTGGCTGGCTCAGTCAGTAGAGCATCTGACTCTTAATCTTGAGGACATAAGTTAAAGCCCTTCATTGGGTCTAGAGCTTAATTTTTAAAAAAATTTTGGGGGGTGCCTGTGTGGCTCAGTCAGTTAAACGTCCGACTTCGGCTCAAGTCATGATCTCATAGCTTGTAAGTTCGAGCCCCGCATCGGGCTCTGTGCTGACGGCTCAGAGCCTGCAGCCTGCTTCAGATTCTGTGTCTCCCCCCTCTCTCTGCCCCTCTTCCGGTCACACGCTCTGTCTCTCAAAAATAAATAAATGTTAAAAAAATTAAAAAAAAATTTTTAAATTAGAATAAAAATAAACCACCATAGCCACAGTAACAGCAAACTGGGTTTTCATTCCACGATACCTCTTCTTTTATCAAGAAGACTAATGAGAACGTATCCATTTCTATTTTAAAAGTCCTATCATTTAAGAAAACACAAATGTATATGCTGAGCATGGAGCCTGACGCGGGGCTCGATCCCACAACTCTGGGATCACAACCGGAGCCAAAATCAAGAATTGGACGCTCGACTGATAGAGTCACCCAGGTGCCCCAGTTGGATTAATTTAAGTTTTATTTATTTATTTTGAGAGAGAGCATGGGGAAGGGGTAGAGAGAGGAGAGAGAGAGAGAATCCCAAGCAGGCTGCACACTGCCAGTGCTAAGCTCACTGTGGGGCTCAAACCCATGAACCGTGAGATCATGACCTGAGCGGAAACCAAGACTCAGATACTTAACCGATGGAGCCACCCAGGCGCCCCTGTTGGATTAGTTTTTAAAGAACATTCTCAGCATTGGGTGTATGGTTCAAATGTACATCCTACCGTGGAAGTTTTCAGCCATCTCAGCAGGGCTGTGAAAGGGACTGCTTTAAGCCAGGCCCTTCCAGAGACCACAGACAGGGAAATAAAGAGCTATTTTGATTTTGAAACAGTTACTGTTTTAAAAATAACATACAGCTGTTAAGAAGACTGGCAATAAAAGTCTGTGCAGCAGCTGTATTAAGAATTGCTATTTATTGGGGCGCCTGGGTGGCTCAGTCGGTTGAGCATCCGACTTCGGCTCAGGTCATGATCTCACAGTTCGTGGGTTCAAGCCCCGCCTCGGGCTCTGTGGTGACAGCTCGGAGCCTGGAGCCTGTTTCAGATTCTGTGTCTGCCTCTCACCTGCTCACACTCTGTCTCTCTTTCAAAAATAAATAAAGATTAAAAATTTAAAAAAAAAAAGGAATTGCCATGTACTGACTACCTACCCCATGTTATTGGAAGTGGACCCTCAGGGGAAACTGAGGCTCAGAGGGGTTGAGAGGAAGTGAGGGTAAGCACAGGCATCCAAATCTGTCAATAGACATGTGTCAGTCTTCTCATGCCTGGAAATGCGTATGACACACAAAGCTACACAAAAACAAGAAGTCATGGTAGTATATAAAATGTGATTACGATTAGGATAAAGAACACTGTGCATTTATGATTGTATTTGGATGACTTACCTTCTAGTTTTCTGTATTTCCCACATTTTTTAAAAATCAGAGAACATTAAAAACTATAGGAACACAAATTGAGGCTTTCTTTTTGATGTAATCAGAATGATAGAAAAATCATAATGATTGAAAAGATAGGAAAAAATCAGAGTGCATTAGTTTCCTTTTAAAAATAACCCACTTTCTCTGTTTTAGCTTCAGTAAAAATCATTTCATTTTTTCTGATGATATACATTTAGATATATACATAAAAGTTCAAGAACCAAGCAGACAACCTGATTTTAAAAACGGGCAAAGCACTTGAATAGACATTTCTCTGAAGAAGACATGTATTTAAATAACCAGAGGCACCTGGGTGGCTCAGTTGTTTAAGCGTCAGACTTTGGCTTGGGTCATGATCTCACAGTTCTCGAGTTTGAGCCCCGCATAGGGCTCTCTGCTGTGAGCGCAGAGCCTACTTCGGATCCTCAGTCTCCCTCTCTCTCTGCACCTGCCCAGCTCATGTGCATCCTCTCTTTCAAAAATGAATAAACATTTAAAAATAAATAAATAGGGCACATGGGTGGCTCAGTCGGTTAGGTGTCCAACTTCGGCTCAGGTCATGATCTCACGGTTCATGGCCTCGAGCCCTGTGTCAGACTCTGTGCTGACAGCTCAGAGTCCGGGGCCTGCTTCAGACTCTGTGTCTCCCTCTCTCTCTGCCCCATCCCTGCTCATGCTCTCTCTCTCAAAATTAAATAAACATTTAAAAAGTTTTTTAATAAATAAATACCTAATAACCACATGAAAAGATGCTTAATATCACCAATCTTTAGAGAAATGCAAATCAAAACCGCACCTGACTGGCTCGGACTCTTGATCTCAGGGTCGTGAGTTTAAGCCCCACACTGGGTGAGGAGCCTACTTAAAGACAAAACAGGGGTGCCTGGGTGGCTCAGTCCGACTTCGGCTCAGGTCACGATCTCACAGCTCGTGAGTTCAGGCCCCGCGTCATTCTCTGTGCTGACAGCTTGGAACCTGGAGGCTGCTTCAGAGTCTGTGTCTCCTCCTCTCTCTGCCCCTCCCCTGCTCACGCTCTGTCTCTTTCTCTCTCTCAAAAATAAATCAACATTAAAAAAAAGACAAAACAAAATGAAACAAAAAAAAAAAAACCCACAATGAGATACCACTTCATACCCACCAGGATGGCCATTATCAAGAAATCAGGGGGCGCCTGGCTGGCTCAGCTGGAAGAGCATGCAACTCTTGATCTCAGGGTTGTGAGCTCGAGCCCCACGTTGGGGGTAGAGTTTGATTAAAATTTTTGTAAATATTTAAAAAAAGAAAACAGACAACAACAAGTGTTGATGAGGATGTGGAGAGAATGGCGCCCATGTGCACTGCTGTTGGGAATGTAAATGGTGCAGTCACTGTGGAAAACAGCGTGGCATAGAATTATCGTATGATCCAGCATTTCCACTTCTGACCATATACCCAAGAGAATTGAAAGCAGACCCCAATAGATATTTGTACGCCCATGTTCACAGCCGCCTTATTCACAATAGCCAAAATGTGGGAGCAACCCAAATGTCTTAATTTGCTAGGGCCGCCATGACAAAAGACTACAGACTGTGGGGAGGGGGAGCTTAAACAAGAGACATTTATTTCCTCACAGCTCTGGAGGCTGGAAGTCTGAGACCAAGGTCCCAGCAGGGTCAGTTTCTCTTGCAGACCTCTCCCCATGGCTTGTAGATGGCCTCCTGTTTGTCGCGACCTCACATGGCCTTTTCATGCATCCTTGGTGTCTCTTCCTTTTCTTACAAGGACACCAGTCCTATCCGACTAGGGCTCCGTCCTTATGACATCTTTAACCTTAATCACCTCTTCAGAGTCCTATCTCAATACAGTCACATTGGGGCTTCTGGGCTTCGCCGAAGGATGAATGGATAAATCCTAGCACCTGCTACAACATCGATGAATCTTGCAGACCTCACACGGAGTGAAAGGTCGGTCACAAAAGGACAAATGTTGTATGATTCCACTTCCACTTAACCACGTAGAGCAGTCAGATTCGTAGGGCGGAAAGTGGAATGGTGGCTTCCAGCGGCTGGGGCGGGGGGGGGGGAGGGGCTGGGGGATTATTGTGTAGCGGACATGGAGTGTCAATTGTGGAAGATGAAAAGGTTCTGGAGATGGATAGTACTGATGGTTGCCTGACAATGCAGATGTGCTTAAAGCCACAGAATTGTATACTTAAAAATGTTTAAAATGGTAAATTTTATGGTCCGTATATGTTACCACAATAGATGCACAAGAACCTCCCTGAGATAATAATCATTAAAATTTTGGGAACTGAACTTCTGCCTCTTTTTCTACACTCACGTATACACATATCACGTGTTGTTTTTTTCTTTTTCGTCCTTGTAGGAGTCCTATTAATCAATCGTACAATATTCTAATTATATTTCAAATGTCTTGAGAATCATTTCAAATATAAAGCGTAGAGAATCAAAATGTAGATGCCCGTGGACCCACCACTCAGCTGTAACAAATTTTAAAAAGATCTTTTATAAAAATCTTTTTTTATCATGTGATATTTAATACCTACAGTATCATACGTGAAATGTGCAGGTAGAAACATAGTTGAAAGCCCACAACACCCAACCTCAGCATTAGGCCCTTATGGGTACCTTTGAATTCACCTGTGTTCTTCCCCAGGGCGTCCGGCCACTTCGTGCCTGCACCTCCCTCCCCCAGGAAGCACTATCCTGACTTCCATGTTTATTATCCCTTTGCTTAAACAACCTGTCACTTGATATATGGCTCTCTTCTGGCCACCTTTTGCTGTCTCAAAAACTTCCTCAAAACACAGTGACTTAAAGGATCAACCATTTAATTATATCTCATGATTTTATGGGTCAGGAATTCAGACAGGGTTCAGCGGGTGATTCTTTTATTTCACATAGCAGACGGGCTGGTCTGGAAGGTCTGTGTGGGCTCCACTCAAGTCTGGAGTCTTGGTGGGGGCCGGGGAAAAAAGATTGAGTACAGCTGGGACTCTTTATTGGAAGCTTCCCGAATGACCGACCCTGGGTAGTCAGATTTCTCATATGGTAGCTCAGGTCTTCCAGACCGTTCCAAGAGAGCCAAACAAGGCTTATAAGGCTTTTTATGACTTAGCCTCAATGGTCCTAGAATATCACTTCTACTGCCGTCAATTGCCAAGCAACCCTCTAAGGCCAGCCTGGATTCCAGGAGAGGGGAGTTTGATCCACCTCTTCATGGCAAGATTAGAAAAGAATTTTTGGCCATCTTCAATCTATCACAGTCCCTGGATAATATGCTTTTTAGTATTCTTAATGCCAGATCGTGGCAAGGGCCCTGTACATGCTGAGCATTCCACAGCAAATGTCACCTTCTCATGTAGGCTTACCCTGATAACTTGTTTTTCTTCCTTTTGAAAAAAGATTTTATTTTTAAGTAAACTCTACACCCAACGTGGGGCTCGAACTCACAACCCCGAGATCAAGAGTCACACGCGCCACTGACTGAGCCAGCCAGGCACCCCTTTCTCTTTTCTTAAAAAACAACTTATTATGAAAAATTTCAAACACAGAAAAAGGTAGAATAGTATCATGAACTCCACATTTACCCATCACCCAGCTTCAGTAATTATCAGCTCATAACCAATCTCGCGGTCATGACCCTACCTATTTCCCCGACCCCTGTATTATTTTGAAACAAATCCCAGACATCAAGCCATTCTCATCTGTACATAATTTAGCATGTATTCCTAAAAGATAGGAATCTCTCTCTCTTCTTTTTACCATAACCACAACATATTATTCCACATTTTTAAAACCACAGTGATTCTTGGTATCAATGTATGTTCAAGTCAGTGTTCACATTTCCAATTGTCTCATGTCAGAGATGTGTATTTAAAATTTTTTATTAATGTTTATTTATTTTTGAGAGAGAGAGAGAGAGAAAGAGAGCAGCGGAGGGGCAGAGAGAGAGGGAGACACAGAACCTGAAGCAGGCTCCGGGCTCTGAGCTGTCAGCACAGAGCCCGATGCAGGGCTCGAACCCACCAACCGTGAGATCACGACCTGAACTAAAGCCGGACACTTAACCGACTGAGCCACCCAGGCGCCCCATATTTTTGAGAGAGACAGAGACAGACAGAGGCTGAGTGGGGTAGGGGAAGAGAGAGAGGGAGACAGAATCTGAAGCAGGCTCCGGGCTCTCAGCTGTCAGCACAGAGCCTGACGCGGGCCTTGAACTCACAAACTGTGAGATCATGACCTGAGCCGAAGTCGGACGCTCAACTGACTGAGCCACCCAGGCGCCCCAGAGATGGGTATTTTAAAGTTTACTCGAATCGGGATCTAAATGAGGTCCAAACGTTGCTACTGGTTGATATTTCTTTAAGTCTCTCTTTATAGGTTTCCTCTTTCTGTTCTTCCTTGCAATTTATTTGTTGAAGAAATCAGGTTGTTTGTCCCTTTGGACAAACACTGGATAGTATCTTAGATGCTCTGAAAAACAGGAATATTTTTACTTTATCAAACTTAAAAACTTTCCACATTCCCCATATTTCACTTAACGAGCACAAGACTCCACTTTCTTGGCACTTGAGGCCACAGAGGTTGCTGGTTGCCTCCCCAGCACCAATTCCCCGCTACTCTACTTCCTCTTCGCCAAGTCCAGATTTTGTTCTATGAGTCCCGAGGGAAATGGACTCTAATCTTAGCTCCGGAAGTAGGTCTCATGGGGCAAAGGGCAATCCCACCCCCAACCGCCAGGGACTGGTTAAGAAATGGACATTGAGCCCATTCTGGCTAGTGAGACACAGGGAGGGATTTTTCACCACTTCTAAAAGAAAGGTGACCCAGAAAGCCGCTCTCCACGAAGCTTGCCCTCAGCTGACCTCACCTGATGGCAGGGGGGCCGGCCGGAGGGTGAAGCTGGCAGTACAGACGGCAGAGCATGGGGTGGAGACCACGTGGGTGCCTGGCATCAGAATGGAGCAGTGGATCAAGCAGATCAGGCTTGAGCTACCCCTGCACTTCCGATTCTGTGGCCAATACACCTCCTTATTGTTTAAGCCAGTTTGAGCTGGGCCATCTGACTGGAAGCCTAGAACATCCTAACAGATACAGAAGCCCTAAAGATGACCCCAATCCACCTCTCCGGCTTTCTCTCTTATCGTTCCCCTCTACATCCTCGCTGCCACGGCCAAAATAGCCTCCTCACCTTTTCCCACGCTGCCCTGTGACTTTTTTTAACCCATGCCTCTGCTCAAGCAGAGACCCTGTGGCTGAAAACTTTCCCCCAGTCTCCCTTGCTCTCTATATACCTACCCAAACCTTTCCCATCCTCCAAAGTTGCAGGTGAAGTGTTGCTTCTCCCTGAAGCTTCTTTCAGAATGCCCCCTGCTGCGCCCTCCTTGTTCTCCCCCTGCCGCCCCCCTCCTCGTTCTGAGTTTTCTTTGAACTCGCATTACATTCTGTGCACCCTCTTCTTCCAATGGAGCCTTGCCTTGCATTACAACACCTGTACACTTGACCCCTCTCGCCTCCTAGACCGTAAGCCCTTCAAGGGCAGGGACGGTCTGCATTCAGCTCTATCCCCGAAATGCCCAGCACAGAGCCTGAGACACAAGAGGGCCCCATAATCATCCACTGAACGGAAGAGCAACAACGCCAAATGCAGTTGCTCCTGTAACCTATGTGACTGCACACAACTGTTTTCTATGACGGCTCAGTGACCTTCGAAAGAAATTGGTAGATGTCCACATTTACAAGTAACACATATAAACACGTTTTGAAAATGGGGAGGGTGGGATCCACTGAAGGCAACATCTCCCCCCAGGTTCCAACCAAAGGCCAGGTGTGGCCCCTTGTGGACTTTGTCTAACCACACCTGAGTAACTAGAATGAGGGTTCCAACAATTAACAGAATGCTTTCAGAAAGGTGACTTCAGACGTGCCAAGCTTCAGGGAGACCCAGTCTGAGGAGGGACCAGACGATATTAAGGAAGACGTGGCATGAATGTTGGTCCTGGGGTCAGATCCCAGTTTGGGAGTACTGGTTATGTTCTAAGATGTCACCTTGGACACTTACCGTCTGTGGGGCTTAATCTCCTCATCTAAGAAAATGGCGGCAATGAGAGTACCTACCTCGAGGGGCTGTTGTGAACAGGAACGAAGCGATGTGTTCGAAGTGCCTACCTGGAGTTTGTGTTCGGTACGGACGTAACTGCCACTAAAAACAAGGAAGACGATGCTCACAGAGTGGGTGGGAGAAGGGAGTGAAAAGCAGGGGTAATGGGAACGAGATGGTGGGGATGGGGAGGGAACAAAATATCCCTGAGTCGACTGTTTGGGATTGCTCTCTTATTGTGTTCCACCCTCATAAGGAGTTACAAGTAGGATACGGGAGGCTCAATAAAATACACTAACAAACGAATCGGACTGCAGGACAGGTGACTAACGCAGCCCCGCTGAAAGGGATGGAGAAGAAAATAATTCCGGACAACCGTATTTCAACTGGATGCTGTAAGGCTTACGACAAAAAGATCTGCGCACAAACACTGGGCTCTATCTAGTTCGTTAAATCTGTGACAGGCACATGTAACTACTTTTGTGATCCTAGGGTTGAACAAGGTAGTGAATTGAGCCAGATTCTCCCAAAGCAAAAACTCAAAAGTAAGGGCAGGAGAAGGCTAGAATGAATCCTGTCGTGTGGATTAGAGCAGACACCAGTGTGAACTCTTCATTTTCACGTGTAGACAGATACAAACATGGACAGAGAGGTGTGCGTACGCGTGTGAGTGTGCATGCTTAGTCTTCTAGCTCTGCCCACTGGGAGGACCTGGAAGCCGGGACACCCCATCGGTAGTGAGCACACCAACCTGCCGCATCCTGGTGTCTAATCCCATTCTTCAAAACAAACCAGGGCTCCTTGAAGGGACGGCTGATTTTGGGCCGGGGCGGGGATATTATGAGGTGAACCTGCAATGTCCTGTGGAGCCGGGAAATAGTGTTGTCGTAATGAAGGAAAGAAAAAAAAAAAGTCAGGAAAGGGAGTTTTACTGTAAAGCTACCAAGTTTGAAAGTCACTTCGGTCATGAATCACAACGACGAGGCTCGTTATGAAGTATACCCATATTGCGTAAAGAGAAAACTTGAAAGAATTTGGCAGTTTTTATCGGTAATGCTTGAAGTTACAAATAATAATGAAAAACCATTAAAAAATCATTACTCTTTCAAGTGGTTTGAAGCATCTATAAAATTCACATTTAAAAATGGCAAAGAGCACACATACAATCCTTCATGCCAGGAAGTTATTTTGTCTGAAGCTGCCCATGGGATCGTAAAATAAGCCAGCAGAAAAATGTGAAGATCATGCTGGAAGAACTCCATGATTGTCTTTGAAAAGGGTTCTTAGTGCTGGAGGAAGTCAGTTTATATTCTTAAAGATCAGCTGTGACCTCAAAAAGCTGTTTGAATGTTCAAGTCATTTGGAGTTATTACCTCCAATGAGCTTAATATTTTTCTCTGTGCTGTCAGTGTATTAGTTTGCACATAAAAGCTGGGCATTAACAGTTAAGTGGCAATGAACTAAGAGGGCAGGTTCTGGAATAAGACGCCTAGGTTCAAATTCCTCATCTGCCACGTCTAGCTGTGTGATCCCGGGCAAATTACGCAACCTCTCTGGGCCTGCATTTCTTCATTTGCAAAATCGGGATGATCAAAAAACATCTGCCTCGGGGCGCCCGGATGGCTCAGTCGCTTAAGCATCTGACTCTTGATAAGGGATCAGGTCATGATCTCAAGGTTTGTATGATGGGGACTGGGTCTGGCTCTGTGCTGACAGCACCAGCGTGCTTGGGATTCTCTCTCCGCCCCTCCCCTGCTTGCGTGCACGCACGCGCACGATCTTCCTCTGTCTCAAGATAAATGAATAAACGTTTTTAAAACACACGCAAAATCTGCCTCATCGGGGTACCAGAATGACTCAGCAGTGCTTAATTGGTATGACTGTATTGCATATGGTGATAATTCCGTGTCAGCTAGTATTAACAAGAAACAGAATTTTTTGTTTTTTGGGGGGTTTTTTTGGCTCAACCTGAAAAACGTTTTGCTTCTAATTCTAGGTAATTCAGATATAATTTCTAAATAGCTTATTTGCTTTTTAAGTTCGTATCGTTTATCCAACAAATACTTAGCACCGTAGTAGCCAGGCTGCAGGTGCTGGAGGTACGCGGGGAAAAGACTGGCCAGGTCCTGCCCTCGCAGGCCCCAGGGTCTCCCAGCTCTGCCACAGATGTCACCACATAGGACACGGAAAGTCAACTGCATTCCAACCCCAGGGACCCTCCCAGGAAGGAGGTAAGGTGAGCCGCCGCCTGGTGAGGAGCCGTCCCCAGGCTGTCACCCAGCTTATCTTGCGGGGGTCTGCCATGCGGCACTTTCTCTTCTGCCTCCAGCTTCGCGCTAAGCCATGGGACTTTCCACCTTGCCTCCCCAACCGGGACAGAGCTGCTGGCTAGAGAAAATCATTTCGCTGGCGTGTGGAGGCGGCTCCTCCACGATAGGGCAACGAGCGCTGTGTCATCTGCCCTCTCTGGTTTGGTGTCACCCTGCGGGACCGGGATGAGGGAAGCTGCATCGCGCCGGTCTCGCTTATGCGGAGACCGCATCCGCCCGGGCTGTTTCCTCCCCTGTCCCCGTGGGGTCGGCCGGACCGCCCGACAGTGCTGAGGGCCACGAGGAAAGTGAAACAGGGCAGGTCGTGGAGGGTGACTTTGAGGCTGTTACAGGAGACCAGGGAAGGGTTCACTGGGGTGGTACGTGAGCCAGCCTGGTGGATCGGGGGCGCGGGGGGGGGGTGGGGGGGGTGGGACGGAGTGACAGCCAAAACGAACAGCAGTTAACAGAGGCCCTGTGGCAAGGGGTGGGGGAAGTGGCAGGTCTGAGGAACTGAAAGAGCAGCGCGGCTGAGAGTGAAGTGAGCAACAAGGGCAGATGAGGTCAGGTGGCCGGGGGCTAGTTCAAGTGCGGGCTTGCAGGCCAAGGGACAGCTTGAGTTTTCAGGTGTTAACCAGGCAAGTGATACAGTTCGATATCTATGTTTAAAAGATCAACATCCAAAAGAAGCAAGTGGGCACCGAGAGTAAGAATTGAGGGGCGTCCCTACAACTATCCACCCGTGGAAGGACCTGGCCTTTCACTGCCAACCCGGGAGCGGCGGGAAGGATCGGGAGCCGAATCTAACATCTTAATTACGATCACTTTGCTATCTTGAGACGGTGTGGGCGACAGACACTGGGACGGGAGCAACGGATGGAAACTGGAGATGTGGCTGCAATAATCTGGGGAAGAAACGGTGGCCAATTTGTCCATGGCAGCCTCCCCTCCACTAATTTGACAGCTGAACCTCGGAGACCATCTCTTCTGTGAAAGGTGCTGAGAGCAAGTAAAAATAGTGCGTAGAAAGCACTTAAGCACCTCCTGTGACATGTATTAGACAGCAGTCACACTCCTGATGCGGCTGGTTTTATTCCCGAAGCCCCTGCATCTACTTTCACAACTGCTCTGGGAGGTTCTTGTGCCCTTAAAAATGCAAATAGAATCTTTTTTCTATACTTGTTTTTAAGTTTATTTACTTATTTTGAGAGAGAGAGTAGGAGAGAGAGAATCCCAAGCAGGTCAGCACGCGGCCCAAGGAGGGACTCGAACTCACGAATCATGAAATCATGACCTGAGCCAAGGTCAAGAGTTGGAAGCTTAACCAACTGAGCCACCCAGGTGCCCCTAAAAACGCAAATAGAATCTTAATCACTACTCCCTACTGAAAACCTTCAAGTCCCGTCCGTCCGAGTCCCAGCTCAGAGAATCCGTGCTCGTAGCCACAGCCTGGCCCTGGGCCTCCTCTCATCTCGGAGAGGTCCCACTCCTCTCCTTCTTCCCTCTCTCCCTCCGACACCCCAGAAGGCTCACTGCCACCTCAGCACCGTCCGCATTCACTAGTCCCACTGCAAGGGACTCCTCGTCTCCCTGTGGCCGCCTTCTTTCCCATTCAGGCGCAGCACGAGCGTGCCCTTCCCTAAGCACCTCGTCCGGCCCGGTGCCTACGCCTCACCCCCCAGGCCCCCGCACTCCGCTTTCGGGTCCTTCACTGCCTGCCAGTGGTTGGAACTTTGTTTACTGTCCCTTTCCCCCACTACAATGACACGTTCACCAAACCGGGAACCTAGCCTGTCTTCCCCAGCAAGGTTCCCGGTTTGGTGTGTTTCCAGAATCTCAGAGGCAGGGAAGGACATCAACTTTCCAAGGTCATGGATTAGAGCAGGAGCCGAGATTCTCTTGAAGTCTTTGTACGTGGGATTCAAATGGGGACCTACCTCTAGTTATAGGTACGACACATACAATATTGTAAGCACGCACAACGCGGGGACACATGGAGGGTTAGGCGCACATGAAGTTTCCAAATAAGAGAGATGCTCACCTCTTCTTTAAGCACCAACGCTGCCTTGGATGGCAATATTCCTTCTGTTTGTTTTTTAAGTTTCTTTCTTTTGAGAGAGAGAGAGAGAGAGAGAGAGAGACAGAGAGGGAGTGCAACAGGGTAGGGGCAGAGCGAGAGGGAGAGACAGAGAATCCCAAGCAGGCGCTGAGCTGTCAGCGCAGAGCCTGATGCGGGGCCCGAACTCATGAACCGTGAGGTCACGCCCTGAGCTGAAACCAAGGGTCGGACGCTCATCCAACTGAGCCACCCAGGCAGCCCGTGGTAATATTCCTCAAATAGATTCCATGTTTCCATCTCTCCTAATATCAAGCAAATGACATTTCACTTTCCTTTCCTCACGCGCATCCCCTATTATGCGAGGCTGTAACGAAAGTCAGCCGAGGACTACTGACGTGTGCCATTTATGACCATTGGCTCCTCTGCTAAATGACTCAATGACCCCAGCAAGCTTTAGCTGTTTTTCGTTAGTACTTTTCCTCTACCTTGACGGACTGCTGTTCTAGAAACTACTGATGCTCCCATCAGTGTGTCCCTTGTCATCTTATAAATGGACTACATATAACCTGTTGTAAATTGGGTAAAGAAATTAAATTATTAGAAGCGTATGCCCGAAAAGCAGGTAAAGTAAGGTCTGAGGACTCTTATGAGAAAAGCATGTGGGGGGTACCTGGGTGGCTCTGTCAGTTGAGCGTCCGACTCTTGATTTCAGCTCAGGTCATGATGTCATGGCTCGTGAGTTCAAGCCCCGTGTTGGGCTCTGCACTGACAAGTGAGGAGCCTTCTTGGGATTCTCTCTGGCTCTCTCTGCCCCTCTCGTACTCCCTTTCTCTCTAAAAATAGACTTTTTAAAAAAGTGTTAAAAAAGGAAAGGAAAAAGAAGTGTGTGAGCTCCCCGGGCCTTCCTTCCTGGCTGCCAGCTGGGCTTTCTGATGAGTTTACCAAGCAGCTCAAACCTCACCCAACCAGAGACCAAGGAGTCTGGGTGAATCAGAAGAAACAGCTGAGCTCCTTCATGACATCGTAGCAAGAATCGGACAGATCTCATTTTAACTCGCTGCCACTTACTGGCCATGCACCTACGTTCTCAAAAACATTCATTTTTTTCAGCATCAACTAATGTTCATGGAGCCCTTGCTTGGTCCCAGGCCACACTGTCCCGTGTCACCTGCACTACATCTAATTAGCCTTACGCCACGCCTGTGGACAGACAGCATTCCCCCCCATTCATGAGCTGAGGAAACAGGCTCCAAGGTTCCATCACACGATGTCATACAGCTAATAAGCAAAGTCAGGACGGTCGAACCCAGGGCTCTCGGCCACTCATTCATTCAGCAACGATCACCTGAGCTCCCAGTATCTTTGAGACACTGAGTATATACATCAGTGAACAAGACAGATCAAAATTCTTATCTTCCTGATGGGGCTTATGTTCTAGAAGACATGGACGGGGGACACAAACAGTAAGCAATACACATAAATGTAAATAACAGCATGTTTTTACGTTACACCACTTGAAATTGCCAACAGCCAATAATTTTTTACCTACAAGAACGGTCATTTCACACGGTTCAACCTGACTGGAGGTGGGAAGTGCACGTGAAAAGGTGGCAGGGGAGAAGCAGCGGGAGGCAGCCCACGGGGCAGCCCGTCGGGAGGTGACATGTTGACGGAAGGAGAGGAATCAGGCCTTATGGAGGATACTACATTTGCGTGTGCCAACACCAACCTCAAGGTCACAGGGTTATTTATGAAGATCAAAGGAGAGAACGAAAGTGAAAAGGTTTTATACAAGTTCTAGAACTGCGACAAATCATTTCTTAGTATGACTTAAAGTTCCCTACTTTGCTCCTGGGAATTACGGCCAACTCTGTAAGGCATCAATGTGGCTAGGTGGCTCACGGGGTTGCTGGTTCAGACCCTACCTGGGGCGGAGAAGCCACTGAAAGTTTTGGTTTAAAACGTTTCTTCCTGCTCCCAGAAAACAAGAGGTTTCGTTGGTGCTGTTCTTTAATCAGTAAGGTATTATCTACACAAGGAAGGTAGCATCACGTCTGCAGGCAAACTGCTGAGATACAGGTGAGACTGCGATCTGAACCATTTAACAGAACTCCAAGACAAAGCCGTGTTGTTTTAACACACTGAGACGTAATAAAGTACACTGCGTGTCGGAAATTTAATGTCCCCCATGTCGGTAAGAATTTCACTAGCTCCACCAACCCACTCCACCAGATAATCATTATTTGCTGTGCTTGGTAAAGATTACAACCAAAATAGCTGCTAAAACTTAACAGACAAGGAAAAGGTAACCGACAGAAAACTACACTAGGTTAATTTGTAGAGAAATGATAGGTATGCATAGTTTCTTTTAAAGAGACAGCCTTTATTGTGAGGATTTTGACACGGAAGAATTCAAAATGTGGTAAAAGTTTTCTGATATCTGCTGAATTATATTTAAAGGGAACTGTTGACAAAGATTCACCAGAAATCATCTGAACAAGTGAGAAAGTACAGTTAATACTACTGAAACGGTAAAATAATCCCAGGACATATGGCTTATCTAACAAAACGGTATCTTAGATGCTGTCATTGATATGAAAACTGTTTCTTCCTCTTCTAAATACACAGTAGTATAATTACCAATATTCAATCACTTCTGTTCTTTCCTGAATATATAAAAATTAAAATACCAATTAAAAAACTAATATATCTTCTCTTTAAATGTTTCTTACAGATACAGTTTCATTATCTTCACTCAACAGTGGTGTGGTTTATGAGATTTTTCCATTCACAAGTCAAACAACAATCCACCCGAAGGGAACTGATAGTCTATAGGCTCTTAGGGCAAATAAAGCCTTCAGGAATGCAGCAACTGACATTTCTAAAATACAAAACAGATAAAATCCTTAGTAGATACATGCAATAAGCTCTACAAGCAGCTGGCCCAGGACTAGGACATGGGCCTGGTGGTTCCAAGGAGACGGCCGCCACTCCCAAACTCAGCTGGAACTCTCATCTTAGGCTTTGTATTTTGCTTTTCCAGTTTCACTAATGACACAAACATGCTGGAAAAAAAAAGGCAGAAAGCCACATTAGAAAAGTGTATTCTGAGACAAGAGGCAAGATGGGCATTCTGCGTGGCACACGTGAACAGGCCTGAGGTCTGCTGCCCACGTGCATGAATGCCCGCTCGGGCCTCCCGCCCGCGGAGAGTGAGCGAAGAGACTTGAGCCAGTTCCTTTATTTCTTACTTAGGACCACATCTGTCTTCCTCAATAATAACGGGACAGTTACTGCTGCAGCCAGCACGAAGTGTCGCGCTTGCCTGGCCATGTTCCAGCTCTCAGGACATCTGTACTCGACTACAGCTTTATGTGACTAATGGGAACCATCAGTCTGTTCAAATTATGAGGTGCTGGAAAGAGAAAACAATTCTTCTCTTTCATAAATTTTTATACAGGCTCTGAGAAACGAGAGCGAGGAAAAGAAGCATTACTTACATTCAAGTCCCTGAAGTATTCATTGTAGTCAAGGGCATATCCTACAACAAACTTGTCTGGAATTTCAAATCCGACAACTACAAAGAATCACAATTCATCACTTAGATACAGAACACATCACTTTCCAACCCAATGCTTACAAATGTGCCTTCTCTACAAATATTCTCTCAAGTGGCTCTACACCATTTCCTATAAAACTTGCTTGGGTTAAAGACGGTTAAATGATTGACAAAAAGTAATTCACTTACAGTCTGGTTTATAGCCAACACTTCGAGGGGTCCTCTTCACCAGCAAGCTGTTAATCACAAAATGTAACACGTGACATACGGAGACATGACAGGGCATCACAAAAGAGAACAGTAACGCTCTGACACGTGGCTTCACCTGCATGTGGAATACTACGTTCGGTCTCAACACACCCCAAGACACACTATAAAATGGAGAGCTGGGTCACAGGGATCGCTGGGCAGGGGTGGCAGTGAGTTCACACCACAGATAAGGCCCTTGACTGATCCCCGCCTGGAACACGATTGACTGGCCTGAGGGCTGCACCCTGAGCACCCATGCACCCATCGGAGGGCGGCTAATCAGAAGGATGAATGGATGGGGAGTGCCAACGAGCAGTTCAGAATCCCTGGAAATCCAATCCTAAAGCTGCAAAGGCTTGTGCAGGAGATGTGAGCATCACCTTTTGAGACCTTTAATTCGTGGCTTACAAAGATCTTTAGGCTGAAACATAACTAGTGTGCTAGAGGAGCTAGCATTTATTTGAGAGCAAAAATCACAGGTGGAATAAGCCACCTGCAACAGAAGGCAATTTTGTGACCCAAGTGTGTACTACCTGCTGAAAATGTTCAGCCATCAAGAAAAGGTGTAGACAGTGTTTTGACAGCCTTTACG
This sequence comes from Cryptoprocta ferox, assembly GCA_028646485.1. Taxonomy (NCBI): domain Eukaryota; kingdom Metazoa; phylum Chordata; class Mammalia; order Carnivora; family Eupleridae; genus Cryptoprocta; species Cryptoprocta ferox. The sequence goes on from CM053579.1 coordinate 15,599,952, forward strand.
CATGTTACGGGCAGTCCCAGTAAAACTTATGATTTTATACCTTCCTAAATAAATATATTTAAAAAGCTGGGGAGGACATGAGGCGATTCTCAACCTCGGCTGCACATCAGAATCACCCACGAACTTTAACAAAACTCAGATACCCAGACCACACCGCTGACCCGTACATCAGAACTGCTATGGATAGGACACCGACATAGGTTTCTTTTTGTGATTTTTACATTCTGTAGAAGTAAGTAAATTATACAGGCACAGCTCAGAGATCTTGCAGGTTTGGTTTCAGAGCACCACAACAAAGTATCACAAGAGAGCCAAATGAACTTTTGGGTCTCCCGGTGCACAAAAGTGATGTCTACACTATACTGTAGTCTACGGTCTGCAACAGCATTATGTGTAAAAAATGTAGATACCTTAATTTAAAAACGCTATATTGCTACAACATGCTAACCATCATCTGAGCTTTCAGAAGTCATAATCACTGATCGCAGATCCCCACAGCAAATATACAATGAAAAACTTTGCAACATTCCAAGAATTATCCAAATGTGACACAGATGACGTGAGCAAATGCTGTCAGAAAAACGCATGGCACCTACACGCACAGACTTGCTTGATGCAGGGCCGCCACAAGGCTCCAGTCTGTGACACACAGAGTATCTGCAAAGTGCAATGAGGCAAAGCACAATAAAATGAGCTACGTCCGTATTAAAAGTTACTAAGCAGATATGGAGTCCAACACTAATAGCTTATTCAAAATTTTTCATTTTGAAAGAATTACAGATTCACAGTAAGTCACAAAAAGTGCACTGGGAGGTCCTATGTGCTCTGGCCCCAGGTTCCTCCCATGCTAACGGCTCACATAACGAGTGGCTTGCCACCAGCAGTTCTCACGTAGACTTTGGGGAATTGCCCTTCTCCAGAGTCCACCAGTCATTCACACATGCATGTGTGTGCGTATGCGCCTGCGTGTATACTTCGTTGCAATTTTATCACACGCGGAGATTCGTGTAACCACCATCACACTGAAGATACAGACCTTTCTATCACACGAGGCTCTCTCTGCCCGTCTCTTTACTTATAGTCACACCCACCCATCACCCTCTTCACCCCCGGCAACCACTAACTTGTTCTCCATTTCTATCGTTTTGTCACTTTGAGGGGGTTGCATAAATGGGCTCACATAGGACGTAAGCTTTCCAGACTGGCTCTATTGGCACACGTCCCCTGAGGCTCATCTAAGTGGCTGCGTGGCTCAGTGACTGTAATGCTGGGCACGGCAGTCTGCTCGGCCGTTCGCCGCGGAGGGACGCCTTGGTGGTTTCTAGTTTGGGGCTATTACAGATGAAGCCACTATGAGCTTTCATATACACATTTTTGTGAGGACATAAGTTCTCATTTCTCTGGGATAAACGCAATGGCTGGAGTCCTATGATAGTTCCATGTTTTGTTTCTCACGAAACTGCCTATTTGCCAAACAAAGTAGCCACTCCATCTGACCTTCCTATCAGTTAAGTTTTTAAGTTTTATATTTTTTGAGAGAGACAGCATGGGCAGGGGAGAGAGGCAGAGAGGGAGGGAGAGAGAGGGAGAGAGAGGGGGAGAGGAAGGGGAGGAGAGGAAGAGGGGGAGAGGAAGGGGGCGGAGAGAGAGAGAGAGAGAGAGAGAGAGAAAATGAATCTCATGCAGGCTCCACAATCAGTGCCTGGATGCAGGGTTCAATCCCATAGCCCTGGAATCATGACCTGAGCCAAAATCAAGAATCAGACCCTCAACCGACTGCGCCACCCAGGCACCCCAATAGTGCTTACATTTTTAATTAAACTTTTAAATTAAAATGGTTATCTAGTTATTCTTAAACCTGCGCTGAATAAAAAGAACAAGCTATCATGCTTACTCTTTCTCTGTAAAGCACAGATACACATACACCCAGAAATATTAAAATTTGATGGCGAGGGAGACTAAGAAGAAAAGGTTAAGAAACATTGACTTAGGCCAACTCCATCTGTAAGAAACGACCTAAGTATTCACTCTTTGAGCACGTCACACCTCCGGCAACACAAACTCCCTCTTTCATGAGGCAGTCTCTCTCAGTTCCACAACATACTCCAGGAAAGGGAAAGAGGTACAAAGGAACATCCAGGGGATAGAGGACATCCTAGGTCACAGTAGGTTGACATCTATAACCCTACAGAGCACGGAGAGACACAAGCCAGTGCACCGACTGGCTTACAGGGTACTTGGGCCCTAAGTGTGCATCATTATCACTCTCATCACACAAAAGTTACAGCGCGGTCAATGATTTAAAAACAAAAGCTGAAAGTGCAAAAGTCTAAAAGAAAACCCCCCCAAAACCACCCTGGGATGTTACCCTACCGAAAACTTAAGGTGGTATATAAAGCATGATCTGAGCCAGCTTGCCTGGCTTCCAATCTCACCCTACAGTGTGCTAGACTCTGTGCCTTCGGCCAGCTCCCTGCGCCTTGGTACCCTTATCTGTAAAGCAGGAGTAAAGTGCCATCTCAGAGCTGTCAGGGATCAAACTATAATTATAATGAAATGCAATTATAATTAAGCTGGAAACAAAGGTAGAACTAATAAAGCAGAAGCCGAACAGCGCAGGCAGGGCCCGGGGGTGAGGCTGGCACGTGTCGCCACTACCTGGGCCCTTGGAGCCCAACCCCTTGCTGCCACCTCCCAACCTCAATTTGGGATCCTTGGTCTCAGTTTTTCAACCGAGTCCCAAACCCTCTACCATGCTCCCTAGGACAAGTTATGATTAGCTTTATTATTATTAGCACGCTGAAAACCTGAATGTCCATGGTATTAGGCAAAAACGACTGCAATGAAGGGCTTTGATAACACATGACAAAATTACTTACAATGGAGATTTACTGAGTCTTATTTGAGATCACATTACTTTTTGAAGACAAAATGAGTCAAGAACATTTACCGTTACAAAGAAGCAATTACTTAATCCTGTTTCAAATGAAGAAACTGTCCCATGTCAAAATGTTATACACATACCTTGCAACCTTGACCATCTTTGGATTATGCTGCTTGACCATGGAGAGCAAGGTTTGCATTGTTTTGCCAGTGTCAATTATATCCTTAAAAAAAAGGAAGAGACATTTATACAGTGAATAAAACGAAGACATTATATAAACACAAAATACCAAAGCTCTGTGTGTAAATGGAATAATGCTTTGTGTGTGTGTGTGTGTGTGTGTGTGTGTGTAGCCAACTCTTGGACGCAGGTGGTTAACAGACCACACTCCGAGAAACACTGCTTTGTGCCATCTTGAAAGTGTCCAAATAAACAAGGTTTTACTATATAAAAGGACTTTACATGAAAGTGGATCTTAGCTATTTAGTCAACGTTAACGGGGCGCCTGGCTGGCTCAGTAGGCACAGCATGCGACTCCTGACTTCAGGGTCATGAGTTCAAGCTCCGTGTTGGGTGTGGAACCTACTCCATTTTTTAAAAAGTAGGACATTATTCAAAACAAACCCATCTCTAATTGGGAAAAAAAAACTTCTTCAGTGAAACTGCCCTAGAGACGGTATATAGCAGCGCTCCACAAAGTGGCATCTGTGAGTCATGAGAAACATCAGGGTGAAACACCTGAGAAAAACGCAGATTTCTGAGCCGTGGTGGCTAGCATTCCTATGGCCCCCAAGACGCCCGCTGCCCAGTGTACACGCCAGGATAAACCCCGCCAGCAGCGCGAGCAGGCCCGGGAAAATGAAGGGGACGGTCACTCCTGTCACTAGCTCTGTGAGATCACACAAGGGAGAGAGGATCTCCTGCTGGTCCTGGAGAAGTCAGCTGCCAGGCGAGAGGGCCGAGTGCAAGGCCGCGAGGTCGGCCTTTAGGAGCTGGGAGCCCCCCCCACCAGGCCAGCAGCCAGCAAGACAACAGGGCCCTCGACCCTGCAACCACAAGAACTCAATTCTGCCGACCACCTAAATGAACTCGGAAGAGTAGCATGAGCCACAGGTGACACAGGAGCCCCAGCCGTGACTCAGCCTGATGAGACGGAGCAGAGGACCCAGCTAAGCTGTCCTCAGGCTCCTGCCTCTGGAAAGTTGGCAAACCACACGTGTGGTTTTAAGCTGGATTTGAGGTAATTTGTTAGGTGGCATGACCCCACGCAAAATCGACGGGAAGTGGATATATCCCAGGGATATACACGCATCCTTGCAAACCAGTGTCATCTGTTTAGTTTTTAATCCACGAGCTAAAGTTTCTAAAAACCTTAAAAACCACAAACAAGAACTGGGGGATACTGTTGCTCTTAAGCGTTAAACATTTTACAAACAAGAATGAGAGCTCATTCTCCTGGTGGCAGTGAAAAAGCATACAACCACTCTGCTGGGTAATTTGGTGACAACAGTAAAACTGAAAATGTACTAATTCTCGAGTGCGCTCCCTGCACTCCTGAGTGCCTGTATCTGGAAGGCACTCACACATGTGCACGCAGGGTCCTACGAACGGATGCTCTTAGCAGCCCTGTAGGAAAAATGGAAGGCTCGCCCTGTTCATAGGGCAATAAATTGGTGGATTTGTCACTGCAATGCGATTTTGCATTTTAAGGCCAACTAACTGTATGTCCCAGCCCGAACAATCTCAGAATGTATTTAGTGAAAGTAACAAGGGGTGAGAGAGAATATGTATAGTGCAGCACTACAGAGATCTTTCAGTCACAAAATATGTTTTGGATATGGATACATCGATGCAATAGAAGTATAAAAAACATACATGAAATGATATATATCAACTTTAAAAAAAAGAAAAAAAAATTCAAGCCCAAAAGAGAAGGGTAAGAAATATACCAACATTTTTCCATTATCCAATAAAAATAAATTAGTAAGTATTTCTCACACACACACACACACACACACACACAATCTTACTCCCTTTTATATAACACAAGCCCACCATTAACATTGATAAAGAGGAATTTCTTTCCCTGGATTACCTTTAGGACTATGCAAACTAAATCAGAAAAAATCATAAATACTATATTAAAAGAAGGTAGAACTTACCTCAACAATCAAGACATTCTAGAAGAAAAAGAAATGGAAATCAGTACAATGAGTCAGTGTTTCCAATTATAACTCAAATCACATCATAACAAACTCATTATCCAAATTCTTGTTTTATGATACTTTCCTATATCAAACCCTGATTTAAACAATGGGCCATCTGCTGGGATATGGAACTCTTTAATTAGAAACATCACTATAATGGAATTTTTAAAAATAAAATTTGACCTAGATGTTCATTTTTAAAAAATTCTCACTACTTTAAACAGATGTGTACTCTTGGGCAGATAGTGAAATTTCCCTGGGCCTCAGTTTACCGTGTGTAAAATACAGGACTTGAACTAGTATGTATCTTTGAACTCTATCATTCAACAAGTATAATTTGTACTGTTAACTCTGAAATCGTGCGTTTAAGGTACCACACGGAATCCAATGCAAAACCCATTTTCTCATTAGGCTGAAACTGATCTGTATTTTCTGGATGTGTTCATATTCTTGGACTCAACTAAAGGTACCAATGCTCCCCTCCACCACAAACCCTCACCCCAATTTCTACAGGAGAAACCATCTCACAATGACCTCCGAGGCAGAGAAGAGATCTGTCTGTTCTTATGTTAGTTATAGGAACGAGGCAGCATTTCACATACTGGCTTAATCATTTTCATAAGAAAAAGAAATGGAAATCAGTATAATGAGTCAGTGTTTCCGATTATAACTCGATCGCTACTAAAACTGAATATAAGTGGTTAATGGACCAATAATTGTTGCAAAAAAGAAACATTAGAACTTTTTTTTAACCTTATCCTGTTTAATCTATAATTTCGTATTTTGTAATATACTGCTACCACAGTTTGTATATCATTTACCTCTTTCCTCATATCACAACTAATTTGTCTCTTTTCAAAAGATACTGCAATCTCAATCGCTACTAAAACTGAATATAAGCGGTTAAGAGACCAATAATTGTTTCCCCACCTACCATGTGGTTCTGGCTCAACATTTTCTCTACCCTAGCTAGCACATCTGAAGGATAACCTTCTCCCGTCCTAGCTGCGGCTCACTGCTGCAGCAATTTACACCACGGGATAGAGTTACAGTTTGAAAACAGAACTGAGTTATGAGACAGAGAAACTGTATTCTAGTCTTGACTCTAATTCTAGCTGCACAATCTTGATTAAATCACAAACGCTGACTGATCTGTATCATTTGTACAAATCAATCAAACTCCAGAGGATTAAATATTTATCCAATACAAAATCGTAGTATCTAGAGTATGATCTCAATACTGTTTTAAAAATAAACAATGAGGGGCACCTGGGTGGCTCAGTCGGTGAAGCGTCCGACTCTCGGTTTCAGCTCAGGTCATGATCTCACGGTTTGTGAGTTCGAGCCAGGCTCGGGCTCTGCACTGATAGCGAGGAGCCTGCTTAGGATCCTCTCTTTCTCTGCCCCTCCCCTCCACGTGCACCAGAGCTCATTCTCTTTCACTCTCAAAATAAATAAACTTAATTTTTAAAATCTTTAAAAATAAAGAATGCTTTCTACCATTATGGAGAGCTTATTTTATGCCAAATAGCTACATCCGTACTTCCTAAATGAAAAGAATGAGACTCAGAGGTCAAATAATTTGCCTAAAGTCATAAAACTAGCGAAGTGGTAAAGATTGAAAGAAGTGTTTTCAGGGTCCAAGGCCCATATTCTCAAGCACTAACTGGAAAAAAAAAGAGGAAAACTATTTATATACATATGTATCTGTACAAACAGTGCTCCAAAAAGAACTGAAATAAAAAGTCTCAACAATCTCACCACCATGAAACAACTTCACCCAACTTATGTGTCTTGGTTTTTTCCCCACAACAAATGTGCTCTACTGTGACTATCATGAAAAGAAATTTATTTTAGAAAGAGACCTTTTAAGATCACAAAGCCACATAATAGAATAGAGCCATTAGGTGGGAAAGGCAAGGTCAAATGGAATCCCAGGAGGCTTTGAAGGCTAGGCCCCTTCCAGCACTAAAAACTGATGATAGGAGTAAGGGCTTCAAATGACTTCTAAATATGGGCAAAGCACGCTGGAAGGGAAGAGTAGGTTTGGCAGTGGTATATAGGATGGGCAGGAAGGGGAAAAAGTCAACAGATTATAATTTCTCTTTTGAAGTTTTCAAAAGATGCTGGGGAAGACAAGATTAGTTTGTCACGACACTGATATGGGGCAAGAGGATTTGACACTAGTGTTGCATGCTGAAGTTTCCGAACAGAGAGTCAAGTAAGGTGTAAACATTAAAACCTAAAAGCCAGAGGAAGCAAAGAGCTGTGGGGACAGATGGACCTGCATTTATTTTCAAGCTCTGCCACTGACTGGCAGTGTGACTTTGGACAAGTCCTTCAAATTTGCTGACTTGTCGTTTCCTGATCTGTAAAATAGGGGCAACTGTATTTAACTCATGGGATTGTTGTGAAACTTTTGAGATTATGCCTTTATATTTGGCAGTGTTTAGAAGTAAAACAATAACTAGCAGCTGAAAAAAAAAAGTGACATCCCATCATTTATCACTGGCTACTCAAAAATCATTTCAATGTATCACAGGAATGATATTTAAATATCTTAATGTCTCTACTATTTCTGCCAATTGTCTTCACTGGACAAATCTTGATGCATTTAAAAACCTCTTTTTGAGATTTCTTAAAATAGTAACATGTTTGAATTTATTGAGAATTCTCACTACCAGAAACTGTTGTAAGAGGTCGACACGCACTATTTCACTTAATGCTCTTAATTCTATGAGGTGGCTGCCATTACTGTCCCCACCTTACATATGGGAGACAGAGAGGTTAAGGTCACATGGGAAGTACCGAACCAGGCTTTGAATCAAAGCTGCCCATCTTAGGGCTGGCTCAGATGGTAGAGCATGGGACTCTTGATCTTGAGCCCCATGTTGGGTGTAGAGTTTATTTAAAAAAAAAAAAAGCTGCCTGTCTCTAGAACCCACACTTTCACAGCTACTACATGTTTTGCTGTGTGAGTCTTTTTTTGTACTTTAAAGGCTTTATTTATTTACATAATCTCTATACCGAACATGGGGTTCAAACTCATGACCTTGAGATCAACAGTCATGCATTCTACCGACTAAGGCAGTCAGGTGCCTGAGTGAGTCTATTTTTAAAAAGAAGACTGTTTCTCTGCCCCCTGTCACCCCCCAAAATATATATATATATATATATATATATATATATATATATTAAGTTTATTTATTTTGAGAGAGAGAATGCACGTGCAGCAGAGGGGCAGAGAGAGAGGGAGAAAAGAAAATCCCAAGCAGGCTCCATGCTGAGCCCGTGCAGAGTCTGGTGTGAGGCTCAGATCTCACGAACCATGAGATCATGATCTCAGCAGAAATCCAGAGTTGGGACGCTTAAATGAGTGCACCACCTGGGTGACCCCGAAAAATATATATTTGAAGAATTCCATATTAGATCACCACAGAGGAAGTACTTTGCAACATGGACTTTAAGTTTAATGTTGGATTCTGCTGCCTCTTTTGCATATGACCTAGGGAAAGATCGCTAACTTACACTGTTTCTAAGAGTTAAATAACCCTTGTTTAAGTGTATAAATAACGGTGTAAACTGCCTCTTGGTGATGAAGCACAGTGTTACTAATTGACTCTTGGCATGAAGTCAAGAGAACTCTTTTCTTCCCCTTCAAGACACGTACCTTTCCAGTTAAAGTTGAGAGATCATCTCCACCAATTACTTTTATGTCCCCTGTTGACTGGTCGTTCTAGTTAAAAAAAAAAAAAGATATAAATATATGTGTGTATATCCTTTTGTGTACACACACACACACACACACACACATTTCATATTATCGAATGGGAACTAGAAGATTTAAGAAGTTAGCTATTGAATGTCATAGCATTGTGATGTTCTAAATGATATAAAGTATTAAGAATTATGTTTCAAGAAATGAATGCCGAGGTAACTTTCAGCTAGAGATTAGGAAAAATTTCAAAGTTCTAATTGGCCATTACTGATATGATGCTTTTAAGAATCCTAAAAAACAGGATACACACATTTTCAAGTAGGCAGTATTATAGCAGCCACCCATATTGAGTCACGGTAATTTCTGAACCTTGAAGGAAGTTATTAGCATGATGGATGTCTGGTTCTGGCCCTGGCCCATTCCCGTGAGTCAGGCAAGCTGTGGGTTCTGGTCTATATCACACTCAACCCCAAAGATATTGCCTTCAAAAGTCTAGACCAGGTCCAGGTCATCTTCAACAGAGTCTCGAGAAACAGGTCTGATTAGTAGTCCTTTAAGGCATACCGCTTAGGCTCCCAGTTTACTTTTGTCACAGAATCCAGTAGAGACCCTTCCAGCAGTTCAAAAGGAAATCCTCCTTATCCACTGTAGTTAGTGGCGATAATAATCATAAGCTGGCGGTGCTGGAGCCAAAGAGCAGGTGAACCAAATAGCTGAGCCTTACCCTCCCAGACAGCATAGAGCCCAGAGACACACCCAGAAATATAGAAGGATTTAGTATATGATAAAGATGGTATTTTAAGTCAGGAAGGAAAAGATGAATTATTCAATGAAGTAGTTATCCATTTTGGGGGAAAAAATAAAGTATGATCCCTACCTCACAGCACACCCCAAAATAAATTCCAGATGAATTGAAATCTAAATTTAAAATATAAAACCATATGCAGACTGAGATAAACTGTAGAAGAAATATGCCCACATTCTTAGAAAGAATAAAAACCCAGGCCTAAGATGAACCCAAACTGAAAGAAAAGTTTGGGAACTTTTATGTAGTTGTTTTTAGTTTAAAAACTAAAAACATATTCCCATTATATGCTGGGTTCCAAGAATAAGAATCCAATAGGAAAATGAAGAATAAACACAAATAGGCAATTCACAGAAGAGAAGGCCATAACACATAAAATGATACTGATCTGAGAGACAAACACTAAAACAATGTGATTCTACCATTCATCCATTCTCACTGGCAAAACTTAAGCCTGATGATATATGTTGACAAAAGTGACGGGAAATACCTGGTGAGGGTATAAACTGATACAAGCTGTTTCCAAAATGAGATAGCAATACCTATTACATTGTAAGCACGTGGGGCACTGGGGTGGCCATGTCAGTTAAGCGTTGGACTTCGGCTCAGGTCATGATCCCACAGTTGGTGAGCTCAAGCCCCACGTTGGGATATGTGCTGACAGTACAGAGCCTGCTTGGGATTCTCTCTCTCCCTCTCTCTCTGCCCCTCCCCGCTCTCTCTCTCTCTCTCAAAATAAATAAAACTTGAAATGTAAATAAATAAAATAAAATTGTAAGCACGTGTGCCATTTGCCCCAGGAATCCTACTTCCAGGAATTGATGCTATAAAAACACAATGATGCAAAGGTACATATAAAGGAGGTTCACTGTATCAACTATTTATAAAAAAGAAAAACTGGAGACAACCAACGTGTCTATTAACAGGGACCTATTTAAATTAAATTCATCTGCACAAGGTAGTACTGTACCGCTATTAAAAAGAATCTGAAAATCTATACACACTGACATGAACAATGGGAATTAAAAACACCAAGTAGCAAAGCAATGTGTTGCTTAAGAAACCACTTTTGTTCAGCATTTTAAACAAGTTTATGATATCAATTATGTCTGACTAGTGAGTAAGGGGATAACAAGGCTTTTTACTTTCATATACTTCCATTTTCACCATATGCTTCTTTATACATGTCCATTTTATATGGGGCGTCATTTAAAAAAAACACAACTGGGGCGCCTGGGTGGCTCAGTCAGTTAAGCATTTGACTTCGGCTCAGGTCTCACAGTTTGTGGGTTCAAGCCCCACACTGGGCTCTGGGCCGACAGCTCAGATTCAGAGCCTGCTTCAGATTCTGTCTCCCTCTCTCTGTGTTCCTCTCCCGTTTGCACTCTGTCTCTCTCTCAAAAATAAAGCATTTTTTAAAAATAAATAAAAATAAATTAAAAAATAAAAAAACACAATTGGGCCAAAACTATTCAGTGTTGCAAACTAAAAAGATCTAAGTATGACTTCTGATATGAAAAAATTCAAGCATATTCCTTCTCATCTTAAGGAAATAAGACACCTTTCATTCTAACTTAAAACCCAGAGTTTCAAACAGAGAGAAATTACTCATAGCAAAAAGAAAGAAAGAAAGAAAGAAAGAAAGAAAGAAAGAAAGAAAAAAGAAAAATTGTACAAAACCTAAAGCTTTCAATGAATCAGATTAAATGACTTACACTGTATAGCAAAGTAAACAGTGACATCTTCTGGACAAGTTTGGTATTACAGTCCAATTACAAATGCCAACCCCCCCTTTTCTTTAAAGGAGAATTGAAAGGCATGGAGTCAAGGGGGAAAAAACCCCATGATCCAAAGACTGTGGTGATACAGTAAGATCTCCATATTGCCATTTGCCTCAAGGTTTTTAGTTTAAATCTCCTTTTCACGTGAACAGCCATCTTTCCAATGGAGGCTACTAAAGAAGATTCATTTAAGAAAAATATTCCTGCCCAGTGTGCCAGAATACAGATGTAAAGGCCGAAACTGCACAGAAATGGCATCCCTGGATCAATTACCCTGCGTCCCCTCCTCTCCTGGTGCAACAAGCCTGCCCCCGTACTCCTGCTTCGTTACATTACTGATTAACCCCTGCATGCCTCATCTTTAACAAGATGATGGGGCTGGCACAGGAAAGGGAGAGCCCCCCCCTCACAAGCTGCTCTCCCCTCTTCTCAACTATCCCATCTCATTTGTCCCAGCCAGAGAGCCCAATCTGTCCTTGACTGAGAGTGTCATCGTCAACTACATAAAATTCCCAAAGAAGCTCTCTGGGTCTACAAATACCTACCCTTAGCATCTGTGTCTACCTTTTTTTTTTTTTTTAAGTGTTAAGACCAGCAGTTACGATTTCTGCTATTTTTATTCAGGTATAGTTAACATACAGTGTTACAGTGGTTTTATATGTACAATTACCTTTTGTGAGTCTAGGTGAAAAAAAAAAGAGAGAAAGGAATTAGGAAGGAACTCTGTTCCTGGTTGCATATGGCTAGGGATGCTGAAGCCCTCTAGGCGGCAACAAGCACTGCAGGCTGGTTCTGGAAGCAGGAGAGACGGCTGTGGGCGGACACAGACTACGCGGGCTGCAAAGAACAGCGTGGAACAAACGGGAGGAGACCCGAAAGACGAGGACGCAGAGAGGCCAGTCCCCAGAGCTGAGCTCCCAAGCGGGCAAGACTGGGAGTCGTACTGAGGTGGGGAGTCTGGGCTTAGCAGCACGTAGCTTGCTCGCTGCAGGGAACTTCAGACGGTGCTCTCAGGGCCCTGGCATGGACTTGCCAGGAAGTCACGCCCTCGACCTCCAGCCAGGCCCCCGGCCACCACACTCCGGCGTGCACGCTGCACATCCTGATCACAATGAGCCTCGGTCTTTCGCCACTTTCCTGCACCGTGATCAAACACCAACAGCGGTGGTGAGAATATTCGAATCAGACACCTTCAAAGGTACACTGCACCTCAGATGAAAAATGGCAGATATCCAATTTTTGAAACATATATAGAGAAAAAAATAAGTCTGGAAGGATATACACCCAGGGAGTAATTTATTTACCTGTATTTTATGAGTTTTTTGAAAAAACATGTTGCTTTATTAAAAAAAAAAAGCTATTATTATCAGTTTAAAAAATGATGCTAATAGGGAAGGGCCCCTGGCTGGCTCAGTCGGTGGAGCCTAGGACTCTTGATTTTGGGGTCATGAGTTCAAGCCCCATGTTGGGCCTAGAGCTTACTTAAAAAATGAAAAAAAGGGGGGGGACACTTGGGTGGCTCAGTCAGTTAAGTGTCTGACTCTCAATCTCGGCTCATGGTTCATGAGATCAAGCCCTGCATTGGGCTCTGCACTGACAGTGTGGAGCCTGCTTGGGAAGCTCTCTGCCCCTCCCCCATTCATGCTCGCACTCTCTCTCACGATAAGTATTTAAAAATAAATAAATAATTTAAAAAATATAATCGAAAATGATGCTAACGAAGCAGGGCCCTTCGAGCATCTACTCCTGCACTACCTGATATGGCAATCACTGAGCACATGTGGCAATTCCAGGTGACCCTGAAACAACACAGGTTAGAACTGTGCAGGCCCACTTATACAGGGATTTTTTTGATCAATACAGTGCAGAACTATCAATGTATTTTCTCTCCCTTGTGGTTTCCTTAGTAACATTTCCTTTTCTCAAGTTTACTTTATTGTACAAATACAGTATACAATACATAAAACACACAAATTACATGTTAATCAAATACAGTATATGATACATATACAAAATACGTGTTAATCAGCTGTTTATGTTAGCAGTAAGGCTTCTGGACAACGGCAGGCTACTAGTAGTTAAGTGCTGAGGGAGTCAAAAGTTATACAAGAATTTTCAACTGTGCAGTGGTTAGCACCTCTAACCCCTGTATTGTTCAAGGGTCAACTGTTCTTACGATTACATAAAATTAAAAATTCACTTCTTCCGTTGCACAAGACCTATTTCAAGTGCTCAGCAGAGAATGGCTCTGTATGTGACAGCACAGATATAGAACATTTCCATCATCACAGAAAGTTCTATTGTTCAGCACTGCTCTAATCAAACCAAAGATACCATTTTGCACAACACAATACTGAAAAAAATAGAAGAGTTAGTGCTGACTAGTATCTAGTATTTTCGGCACCCCTGGGTGGCTCTGTCAGTCAGTTGAGCGTATGTCTTCAGCTCAGGTCATGATCTCAGGGTTCGTGGGTTCAAGCCCCGCGTTGGGCTCTGTGCTGACAGCTCAGAGCCTGGAGCCTGCTTCTGATTCTGTGTCTCCCTCTCTCTGCCCCTCCCCCACTCACACTCTGTCTCTCTCAAATAAACATTTAAAATTTTTAAAAAATCTAGTGTTTTCAAATACAGTTTCCACAACCTTCAAAAGTTATTGCACCCAATCCTTATGCTTTTCATTCCAGGTCTGGTTTGCAACAAGGATCTGATCAAATAAACATGTTCAACAGAACCACTCTGCTTGGGCTTGTATACAACATGACCAGTGAGTCATCTGTTGCTGAGGGAATTATTTCCCTTAATTTTTTAACATAAAATTTGTGGGTTAGGAGGCCCAAACTTGAACACGACATTTATGTTCTAAGAATCAAGGTGTTTATAGCCTACGGTGTTTATCAGCCTACGGCAAATTGAACATCCACAGGAAGCGGCTACACAGTATACGTCTGATATGGTTCTGTTAGTTCCTTACACCGCAGAGAGTACACATCCCCCTTCCTGCCAGTGTAAAGTGAACAAATTCTTTCCCCCATGCATGTCTATGGTCTTAAATGAATAAGCAGGAAATAGATATAAATCACTCCACTTGCTTGACAGATAGATAGATAGATATTAGATTTACAGAAGATAACAAAGAAAAAAAGATTTAAAAAAAGCAAAAAAAAAAAAAAGCATACCTCAAAGCAATTGACTAAATAAAGGAAAAGGTCAGACTGAAAGCTACTGGCCTCTTCTCATAAGAGACACTTTAAGAAACTACTCCCATATTTTCCACATTTTTCTTTTTTTTCTTTTTTAATTTTTTTTTATGTTTTTTATTTATTTTTGAGAGACAGAGAGAGACAGCGCGAGCAGGGGAGGGTCAGAGAGAGAGGGAGACCCAGAATCTGAAGACAGGCTCCAGGCTCTGAGCTGTCAGCACAGAGCCCAACGCGGGGCTCGAACCCACAAACCGTGAGATCATGACCTGAGCCGAAGCCGGACGCTTAACCGACTGAGCCACCCAGGCGCCCCTCCACATTTTTCTTTAACAAGTTCAAATAGCCACCTTCTTACAAATTATAAGGTAATTTGCATCTTTGATATATTAAACAGATTAATCAAGCTACCAATCAAGCGACTTCCAAGATCAAGACTGAAAGTTATAGCTTTATGCACCTTGACTGCAACTGAGGGAAAGAATCTTAGAACTGGCAAGTTGTTTGCATACGAACCTTCCGACTAGTAGAAAATGAAGAAATAAAAGGAAGCCATATTAGAGGATTCAAGTCAGTTACAAGTTTTCCCAAATGAGACTCTGAGTTCTGCACAATTAAAGGTGTGGGTTCAAGTCAAAGACCTGTATGATCTTAGACGAGTCACATTTCATCCCCCCTACATCTCCCTATTCTCAAATGTACATGGAGATAATAATTTAGAACTCAAAAAAAAAAGTTTTCTGCAAGATTTCAAATCCTAAGAACAATTTCATTTTAATGTAAGCTGCTTTGTCTGGACATACAATAAATCAGGCTAACTTTCCCTTGGCTTTAGACCCACACAAAAATATTGCGACAAAAAATTTACCTGACAACTTTTCCTCCTGAGGCTTCATCTTTTTATGATGAAAAAAAATAATTGAAGAAATTACTATGAAATTAAACTCATAAGAAAATACATTTGTATATTTATTAATTATTCCATTTTTCTGAATATCACAGAGCCTTATAGATAGAAAAGATCTTTGAATATACAGTACTACATGTCGTTGTTCTAAGCTGCACACTCACATTTTAATACCCCTGAAGCCGATGTATTACAACTGATGGCAAATTACAATATAATTGACAGTGTCTTCTTTCTCAGCGGTACAAAGAACAGGGGTAGGTCACCAGCAGTGATACCTCAGATTTAAAGAAATATGGTATTTGGAATCCTCAGGTTAATTCCCCTTGAGGCACTAAGCAGATAAAATCCTTCTTAGCTACTCTGGTTAAGAGGACGTAAACCATGCCCTGTTGGCTCCCTGAGCAGTGCCATGGCAGTAAGAACAAGACCTTACAAAAGGTGCCAAGGGAGCCAAGAAGAAAGCTGTTGATCCATTTTCTAGGGAAGACTAGTAGGATATGAAAGCACCAGCTATATTCGATATAACAAGTATTGGAAAAACACAAGTCACAAGAACTCAAGGAACCAAAATCACGTATGATGGCCTCAAGGATCCTTTTTGAAGTGAGCCTTGCTGATCTGCAGAACGATGAAGTTGCATGTAGAAAATTCAAGCTCATTACTGAAGATTTCCAGGGGCAAAAACTGCCTAATTTCCATGGCCTAGATCTTACCCATGATAAAATGTACTCCATGGTCAAAAACTGGCAGACCGGGACTGAATCTCATGTTGATGCCAAGACTAGCAGTGGTTATTTGCTTCGTCTATTTTGTGTTGGTTTTACTAACCAACACAACAGTCAGATTCAGAAGACCTCTTACGCTCAGCACCAACAGGTCCACCAAATTCGGAAAAAGATGATGGAAATCATGACCCAAGAGGTGCAGACAAGTGACTTGAAAGAGGTGGTCAACAAATTGATTCGAGATGGCACTGGAAAACTCACAGAAAAGTGAAAATGCTGAAGAAGCCTAAGTTTGAATCAGGAAAGCTCATGGAGCTTCCTGGTTAAGGCAGCAGTTCTGGAAAAGCTACTGGGGATGAGACCGGTGCTAAAGTTGAACAAGCTGATGGATATGAGTCACCAGTCCAAGAATCTTTAAAATTAAAACATTTAATGGTGACAAAAAATCTTATTTGTGATGTTTAAAAAAAAAAAGAGTATGTAAACTCAAGTCAGAGAGAAAATTCTTTAAAATATTAGAAATAGGGGCACCTGGGTAGCCCAGTCAGCTAAGTATCTGACTCTTGATTTCGGCTCAGGTCATGATCTCACAGTTGGTGAGTTTGAGCCCCACATCAGGCTCTGTGCTGTCAGCGGGGAGCCAGCTTGGGATTCTCAGTCTGCCTCTCTCTCTGCCTCCTCCCTACTCGCATGCATTCTCTCAAAATAAATGAACATTTAAACATTTTTTAAAAATAAAATACTAGAAATAAAAGTGGTAGTGGAATTTAGGGTAACTTCATTTCTTCATTTCTTTACTTCCTGTAATTACATGCTTTTCATAATAAACGTGTTTCTTAATCAAAAAAGGCAATTTGTATTTTGGAAGAAAACTAGATGCAGTGTGCCGATATTGTTATTGCTCTTTACATATTCCAAAAACACTTACCAGTTCATGGAGCATTTCTTTAGGATTAGTACACATCAGTTAATGTTTAATTCACTATTTCAAATTGGTCAAAATCAGCATGTAAAACTATACTAACATCAATGGTACTGACACTGCAACAATTCTAAATTTCCATCTTAGGATTTTATCAAATTAAGTTGCATGGTTTTCAGTAAATATATGGATTTAATTTTTTTGTTTAGCAGTAAATACAGAATTTCACATAGAACAGATAGGATTTTTTCTCTATGTAAAAACTAACCTAAAAACTTGCTTTGTTTATGTTGAAGGCTTCATTCTGTTTTTTTAATATGTGGTTTTTTTAAATGTTTATTTATTTTGAGAGGGAGAGAAAGAGTGCGTGTGTGAGCAGGGGAGGGGGGGTGGGGGGGAGAGAGACAGACAGACAGACAGACAGACAATCCCAAGCAGGCTCCACACTGTCAGTGCTGCCCCTAAGATCTCATTCTTTTTATCAGCTTAGGACTTCAGCTTCCTCTGAATCTTCCTCTAAGATTTAAAACTAATGGGAAAAAAAACCCTAAAGTAGAAAATGGAATTAAACTGTCAAAGTATTTCCATGGCTTTAAATTGTTCTTATAACTATAAAATACTTTTAAAAAGAAAAGATTAAACTCCCCTCATTTTTATTCCACAAGTTTTCTTTTCAAAGAAAAAGCATTCTATGCAAATCCTGAAAGAAATTAAATTTAAAGCATAAAGAAACAAGACTGATTTTTATGTATATGTGTGTGGAGTGGGGGCAGGGGGACTAAAGAACATCAAACAAAGAAATCATACCATGGACTAGAAGTACGTGTTTTGACTCTAAGCCAACAATAAAGTAAAGGCTGGGTAGCTATACTGCTAGTAGGTATACTGACTGGATTTAAATCTTAGTGGAAACCAGCTAACTAACTGTAACTAACTTCTGTTGAGTGAAAATCCAAACTCTGTAAACAATTCTTTAATTCACGCAGGACTTTGACAAATTAAAAGGAGCTTGTAAGTCTGAAGGAATGTCATGGTATATGAGCACAAAGGGTTTTCAGGGGATAGAGAAAATGTCTCAAATGGTTCTCCAATCACCCACAGGACTGATGAAAATGTGGAAAAGGTCAAATAACTTGGGTCAAATAGATGATTAACTGGGAGAGTGAAGGATCAAGTTAAATGTTAAGTAGTCTTATTCTCCAAGAAAATATAAACACAAGGTTTCTGCAAAGGATGCATGATACAGATTCATGAAACAGCAAAGACCAGACATTTATTCTCATCTTTGAAGAAGCTAGGAGAAACCCTGCTTTTAAGGAAAATAGTAACTCACAGGAACTACAATGCCAACAGGCAACCAGAAACAAACAACAGTATGAACTAATGAAAATCACACATTCACATGACCAAAGAAATTATGGATGATGAAATTCACATGTAAAGATCACACTGACTCTGGCTCATCCCACAGTGTCAATATTGGCTATTGTGTCAATATTCTCGAACATTTGAGATCCCGTGACACTGGCAGAGTAACTGAATCAAAAGTGGTTCCTTCAGTGGGCCGGTGCTTTCGCTCAACATGTGCTTTCTAGGAAACAACTGTTGACCCACCTTATTTATCAGCTGCAGATTGACTTTCAATTCCCTGGAAAATCAGTCTAGCTCTAGAGAAGATATCAGCCAACAGTAAGTATAGTCAAAAAAGATCCCCCAAGTCCCAACAGCAACTCCCAAAAGTGGTCTTTAAAACACCCGAAAACCAAAACCAAACCAAAAATCCTTTAAAAAAAAGTGACTAGTCCAAGGTGACTAGTTTGAAAAAGACATTTGCTTGGATATAAAGTACCAGTGAACCGACTAGAAAACGTCAATGTAACCAAGTGCAATGAACATGTAAGTATGGTTTGTAGAGCTTCAAACACACACAGAAAAACGTACAGTTGCCAAGGGTTTTGTAAGCATACATTAAATATACTTACACAGTAGCTCTTCAGTCTGATGAAATCTACAGTCATAGGAATGGATCCATCACTATTTCTGTTCAATGCTTTGATGTAATCCAGCAGGTCAGCAAAGAATTTATAGCCCCCCTTGAGCACACAGAGGGCTACGATGTGATGGCCACCCATCTCCTTCATCACATCCCGGGCAAGACGCTCGGTCCTACAGAAATATCAGGAATTGAATAGAAATTAATTTATAATATAATAGAAATATATTTAGCTTTATAACAAACATCCCCTTTAGGCATTAACTTCCACCAAACACATCCTTTGCCCCCCCATGAAGTATATCCTTGCTTCATAAAGTAAAGATAGAAACTTTAAAAATCCTCAAAATACAGGTCTACTGTAACATCTATCATAAATATTTAAGGGGCGTCTGGGTGGCTCAGTCAGTTAAGTGTCTGACTCTTGGTCTTGGCTCAGGCATGACCTCATGGTTCATGGGTTCAAGCCCCGCATCAGGCTCCGTGCTGACATTGCAGAGCCTGCTTGGGATTCTCTCTCCCCCTCTCTCTGCTTCTCCCCCACTCTCTCTGTCTCTCAAAATAAATAAATAAACATTAAAAAAATTAAACATTTAAAATGCAAATTAAAATACTATTTTCATCTACCACAATGGCAAATTCTTATTAAATGAGATTTCCCTGATAATAGGTAATATTGTAAGACTGTGAAAAAATGAGCACTCTCATATACCATTGTGAGTATAAATTAAAATAACTTTTTGGAGGATAATCTGGCAGTATCAAAAGCATTCAATAAATACCTTCCCCTTGACCTAGAATTTCAGACCTATATGACAGTACCACCTTTGAAATACATGAGATAGCTCTAAATATACTAATATGAGAACATTTCCAATACATTTCAGACCTATATGATAGTACATACCTGTGTTAAAATATATATAGTTGACTCTTGAAAAACACTGCACTAGTCCACTTATAAATGGATTTTTGTTATAAATATCATACTATATTGGGGAGCCTGGGTGGCTCGGTCGGTTAAACGTCCGACTTCGGCTCAGGTCATGATCTCTCGGTTCGTGGGTTTGAGCCCCGTGTCGGGCTGTGTGCTGACCACTAGCTCAGAGCCTGGAGCCTGCTTCGGATTCTGTGTCTCCCTCTCTCTCTGACCCTCCCCTGCTCATGCTGTCTCTCTCTCTCTCTCTCTCTCAAAAATAAAAAAAAAAACATTAAAAAAAATAAATATCATACTATATTTTCTCTTCCTTATGATTTTATTAGTAACATATTTTCTCTAGCTTACTTTATTGTAAGAATACAGTATATAATACATATAACATACAGAATATGTGTTCATCAACTGTATGTTATCAGTGAGACTTCTGGTCAACAGTAGGCTATTAGTAGTTAAGTTTTAAGGGGAGTCCAAAGTTCTACACAGACTTTGACTGCACAGATGTTGGTGTCCATAACCCCCACATTGTTCAAGAGTTATTGTACGTATATTTGCATACAGTATATGTGCATAGCCAGTGTGTATGGAAGGACTATGCAGGAGGCTGAGAGGAGAGAACTCTACTCTTCTCATTTAAAGCCTCAATGCTTAGACTATTTCACAACACACATATATTGATACTATAATCTTAAAATCTAGCCACAGCAGGCAAGCATTTAAATACGAAGTAAGGTTTCTCACTGCAATTCATTTAAGGGGAACTTTTCAAGCAAGACATGCATAATAATCAAAACATGACCTTCCCCTCATGTGACTTGGCCCCGGCCCATTACCCTGTTCAGGGCTGAGTAATCAAAGACTGTTACTAGAGTTCATTCCTCCAATGTCCCTTCAATGTTTACCTTATTCTACTCCCTACGGATTCCCAGTATACCATGACTTACACTGGGTAATTAGCTCTCCCCCCCCCACCATTTTTGTAAAGAGGGCTCTAAAATAGAAAACATCTATTATTCGACAAGCTGGCCTAGTTGATGTTCAAATATCAACTACTTGAAACTGTTGCTGACCCTTGAAATTAATGAAAATGAAGAAAAAACAGGAATAGAAATTAAGAAAAAACCAAACACTTTAAGATCTTACTGACCTGTCCATAATTAGTCCATGAGGAATAAACACTTTTTCCAGATCCTCAGCGTAATGATGAGGTATACAAAATAAATCTAGGTCATAACCTGGTTCATCATCACTAATCTGGAAAAGAAATAGGACTGTTTCAGTGACAAGCATTACATGATTGAATTTAGATGTTAAAAAACCTTAGCCTATATGAGAAATTTAGGTATGAGACATCAAGGATTTTCTGTAACTTTGTAGGTATGACAATGAATTATAGTTATATAAGAAATGAACTATACGTTTTAGAGATGAATAGTTATGATTGCAGAAGTAAAATGACACGATATGAAACTTCCTTTAGTTTGGCAAAGAGAAAATGAAAAACTTTAAAGAGTTAAGACAAATGTGGCAAAATCTTGCTACCATTTTAAACACGGCTGATGAGCATATGGGGATTCATTATAGTATTCTCTCCACTTTTGAGTATATTTGAAATTTTAGTAAAAACGATTTTAATACACTGTAGAAAAAAATGTTCATACACTGTAGTCTAACAAGTTCAAATGTCACACAGAACAAAAGCTGCTGTTCCCTACCCCAAATCCAAACAGCCTCTCTCACCTCACAGCAGGGGGAAAAAATCACCAAAAAAGCTAAGTGATTTCCTAAAAACCCAAACTGTTAGAAGCCTGAGATTGTTAAAACCAATCCATGAGGTGCCTTTCTAGCAGACACTCCAACATTGCTTGAGAAGAACCATATATCGGTTGTCTCCGTACGCCCAGTACCCAGCACACAAAATATTTAATAAAACTGACGCTGTGGTACCTGTGGTGATAAAATGTACTATGATTATAGTTTTATAAATATTAGATATGTACCTGTACATACAGAAAAAATATAATAAAATCATAACAGCTTTTATCTCGGGGAAGAGAATTAGTGATGTTATTTAGTTCTTTATACTATATATTCCAAATTTCCTTCTTTGAGTATATACTGCTTTTTAAAACAATCAGTAGTCTTTCTTAGAAATTATTTGTGGTATTGTGTGTTTTTTCACACACATAAAAAAAGTACGGGAATTTGAAAGCTGTATGAAAACGAAATCTACGAACAAAAATTGTAATACCAAACAATAAAAGAGAAGTGAGGAGGGGAAGGGGAGAGGGAAGCAAGGAGGAAAGCAAGGAGAGGAAGAAGGAAGAAAGGGTGAGCAGGGAGGAATATACCAAACAGTGTCAACTACAAGAAGGGGGGACTTGCTGAGTGGCACACTTTATTATTGACCTGGCCTTTTCTTTTTTCACTGACAATTTCACTTTTTTTTTTTTAAGCATAGGTGATTTATAATTCCTACTCACCATTATATTTAAAATTCATTCAAAGAAATAAACCAGAGTTATAATACTCTACCTCACATGATATTCAAGGCTAAATATCTTCCAAACCACATTAAGAAGATGATGATAAGAGACTTGGCAGTTACTGGTCAAACCATAATTAAACCTCGATGTATCAGCCAACATTTATTGAACACCTTTCCGTCAGCACTATGTTAGATGCTTAAAGATAGGTAGTTAGGCTTTCGGTAAATGTTAAAAATACATACTTAATATTTATAATATTATTCACAGAATTCATAATTATGTTCTGAAAAATTTGAGGTTCGTGTCACTTTTTCAGTCCCAAAAGATCAGTTTTGAGTTCTCCAGACTTGGGGGAATTTTAGGTACTGTCTTATCCAGATGGTAGTGCCTTCACACCACTTCCACCCATGCCCATGGCCAGGAAGCCGGCAGTGAGTCAGGGAGGTGGACCAGGACACGAACACGAGCATGGCCATGTGGCATGCAGTGCCCAGGCACTCGCTCGGCAGCCAAGTCAGTATTGATTTGTTTTTAAATCAACACATATTACTTTCACACACAGCAAGAAAAATTCTATTCTTGGGGCGGGGGGGGGAGATTATGCCAGATCTGGCATAAAGTATGCATTCACATCATGCATATTTCAGAACACCTTCACTACAAAAAGAATGGAAATGGGACATTTGTGCCCTCTATAGGAGCATTTCAAAAATATAATAAGCAAATATTACTTTTTAAAATTTTATGAACTGAAACTCAGTTCAAGTTTTGGGAAAAGACAGACCTTGCTAGATCCTGTAAGATGAGAGGATAAACATTCAAGCCTGGCTCAGAATACATCTGCTATTACCTGATGAGAATGAAGATGGACCTATTGCATCCTGCTTTCGCACTAAGACGATCCAGAGCACCAAAATGGCTTCCCTGAAGGTTACTCACCACTTCCACCAAGTTACTCCTTGCTCCGCACAAGCATAAACCAGGACCCACCCAGGACTCTTTGAAATACGCAACACTTACAAAGCCTGCAGCTACTGTGAAAATGGCTCAGTGCCTGGCTACAGGTTTTGCAGGCAGGCTAAGAACTTCATGAGTCTGATGTGTCTCAAAGCCAATGTGAATTCCACCCAGAGCTTGTCCCAGACATGCCGTCTAATATAGACAGAACAGCTGGGATGTACATCAAAATAGGAATCCTACACCAAATTAATTTCTAATTCAAAAGTTTTTATGTTCAATCAATACTATTAGATTTATGTATCACATTTAATGTCAAAGGGTTGATTTGTGATTATATGAGAATATTACAAAAAAATTACATGCCAACAAATTGGACTACCTAGAAGAAATGGATAAATTTCTAGCAACATATAACCTCCCAAAACTGAATCAGGAAATAGAAAATTTGAAGACACCAATTACTAGCAATGAAATTGAATCAGTAATCAAAAAACTCCCAACAAACAAAGGTTGCCTTCACAGGTAAATTCTATCAAACATCTAAAGAAGAATTAATACCCATTTTTCTCAAACTATTGCAAAAAAAAAAAAAAAAAGAAGAGGAAAGAAAACCCAAATTCATCCCATGAGGCCTGCATTACCCTGATACCAAAACCAGATAAAGACACTACAAAAAAAGAGAACTACAGGCCAGTATCTCTGGTGAACATACATGAAAAAAAAATCCTCAACTAAATATTAGCAAACCAAATCCAACAATACATTAAAAAAAATGCATTACCACAATCAAGTGGTATTGATTTCTGGGATGCAAGGGTGGTTCAATATTTGCAAATCAATCAATGAAATAGATCACATTAGTAAGAGAAAGGATAAAAACCATTTGATCATTTCTCAATAGATGCAGAAAAAGCATATGACAAAATACAACATCCATTCATGGTAAAACCGTCAACAAAGTAGTTTCAGAAGGAACATACATGAACATAATAAACGCCATATATGAAAAACCCACAGCTAGGGCGCCTTGGTGGCTCAATTGGTTAAGCATCCGACTTCGGCTCAGGTCACGATCTCACCATTTGTGAGTTTGAGCCCCGCGTCGGGCTCTGTGCTGACAGCTCAGAGCCTGGAGCCTGCTTCAGATTCTGTCTCCCTCTCTCTCTGCCCCTCCCCTGCTCGCACTCTGTCTCTCTCCTCTCTCTCTAAAATAAATAAACATTAAAAAAAAAACCACAGCTAACATCATAGTCAATGGTGAAAAACTGAGAGCTTTTCCCCTAAGGTCAGGAAGAAGACAAGGATGTCCACTCTCACCACTTTTATTCAATATAGTACTGGAAGTCCTAGCCACAGCAATCAGACAAGAAAAAAGGATAAAAGGATTCAAATTGGTAAGGAAGAAGTAAAACTTTCACTCTTTGGAGATGACATGATACTGTATATAGAAAACCCTAAAGACTCCACCAATAGAACAACTAGAACTTCAGTAAGGTCACAGGATACAAAATCAACGTAGAGAAATCCACTGCATTTTTATACACTAATAATTAAGCAACAGAAAGAGACATTAAGAAAGCAATCTCATTTACAACTGCACCAAAAATAATAAAATACCTAGGAATAAACTTAACCAAGGAGGTAAAAAGATCTGTACTCTGAAAACCATAAAACACTGGTGAAAGAAACTGAAGACAACATAAATGAATGGGAAGATATTCCATGCTCATGGATTGAAAGAACAGATATTGTTAAAATGTCCATACTACTGAAACAACCTACATATCTAATGCAATCTCTACTGAAATACCAACAGCATTTTTCACAGAACTAGAGCAAATAATCCTAAAATTTGTATGGAACCACAAAAGACCCTGAATACAGACCAAAAAAAAAATCTTGAAAAAGCAAAGCAAAGCTTAGAAGTATCACAATCCCAGCTTTCAAGTTATACTACAAAGCTGTAGTAATCAAAATAGTATGGTACTGGCACAAAAATAGACAGACATACAGATCAGTAATAGAACAGGATAGAAAGCCCAGAAACCAATTATGGTCAATTAATCTTCAACAAAGCAGGAAAGAATATCCAATGGGAAAAAGTCTCTTCAACAAATGGTGTTAGGAAAACTGGACAGCCAAATGCAAAAGAATGAAACTGGACCACTTTCCTACACCACACACAAAAATAAACTCAAAATGGATTAAAGATCTAAATGTGGGACCTGAAACCATAAAAATCCTAAAAGAGAGCACAGGCAGTAATTTCTCAGACATCAGCGGTAGCAACTTCTTTCCAGATAGATAGGTCTCCTGAGGCAAGGGAAACAAAGATAAACTATTAAAGTTCATCAAAATAAAAAGCTTCTGCTCAGCAAAGCAGACAATCAATAAAACTAAAAGCCTACTGAATAGGAGAGGATATTTGCAAATGACATATCCGAAAAAGGGCTAGTATCCAAAATATATAAAGAACTGATAATAACACCCAAAAGACAAATAATCTAATTTAAAAATGAGCAGAAGGGGCGCCTGGGTGGCTCAGTCGGTTAAGCGTCCAACTTTGGCTCAGGTCATGATCTCACGGTTTGGGAGTTCGAGCCTCGCATCAGCCTCTGCACTGACAGTGTGGCACCTGCTCAGGATTCTCTCTCTCTGTCCCTCCCCCACTTGTGCTCTCTCTCAAAATAAATAAACTTTAAAAAAAACGAGAAGACACGAACAGACATTTCTCCAAAGAAGACATACAGATGACTAACAGACACATTTGAAAAGATGCTCAACATCACTCATCATCAAGGAAGTGCAAATCAAAATTACAATAAGGTATCACCTCACACCTGTCAGAATGGCCAAAATCAACAGCACAAGAAACAACAGCTGATGGCTAGGATATGGAGGAAGGGGAACCTTCTTGTAGTGTTGGTGGGAATGCACACTCGTGCAGCCACTGTGGAAAACAGTATGGAGATTCCTCAAAAAGTTAAAAATAGAACTACCCTACGATCTAGGAATCACACTACTGGGTATTTACCAAAACAAAACAAAACACAACACTAATTCAAAGGGATACATGCATCCCTGTGTTTACTACAGCATTATTTACAATAGCCAAATTATGGAAGCAGCCCAAATGCACATCGACTGATGAATGCATAAAGAAGATGAACTGTGTATATATATATACAATGGACTATTATTCAGCCATAAAAAAGAATGGAATCTTGCCATTTGCAACAACATGGATGGAGCTAGAGAGTATTAGGCTAAGTAAAATAATTCAGTCAGAGAAAGACAAGTATCATATGATTTCACTTATATGTGGAATTTAAGAAAAAAAAAAGGAGAAAAAAAGACAAACCAAGAAAGAGACTCTTAACTATAGAGAACAAACAGATGGTTACCAGAGAGGAGGCGGGTAAGGAGGGAGGATGGGTTAAACAGGTGATGGAGATTAAGAGTACACTTACTGTGATGAGTACTGAGTAATGTACAGAATTGTTGAATGACTATATTATACACCTGAAACTAATATAACACCATGGTAACTATACTGGAATTAAAATTTAAAACAGTAAAATTTTTAAAAAGGGTTGATTTGTTCTTTCAAGCATAAAAACATATTAATATAACTTTTTCCAAAAGGCAGCAACAAAAAATCTTAAAACTTGTATCGCTTGAGGTACTTCAGGCATGAATCACAACTCTGTTATAATTCACTATAAATAAAAGGGGTATATTGATGGGGGTCCTAATTTAAGAAATAAATGATTGGCCATAGGTAGTTTGTTGTCAGAACTGGGCAATGTGTATATGAGGTTCTGTTATACTATTATGGCTACTTGTAGATATTTCAAATATAAAGTTAAAAATACAGAGCAATTTATGTAAATGATGACAAGGCACCAACATCAACTTTTCCCAATTTTTACATTTAAGGAAAAGTCCAAGTCTTTCAAATCCATATATCATGACCAAATATTAGAATACTAATTTTAAAATGGTGAGGACCTTATCCAGAACCTGTATTCTTATTACTAATACTCAAATATTTATTGAGAACCTACTATGTTGTACATACTAGAGAGGATTAGATAAACTTGACACACCTACCCTCAAAGAGCTTACAGTATAGAAGACATGGCATGTATAGGTCATAAGACACCATAAGACAGGGTTAACCTGCTATGAAAAAGATACAGGTGAAGGATGCTGGGAGTTTAGAGAGTACGCAAACTCTCAGAAGCCTCACTTGCACCCAGACCAATGGTAAAAAATAAAATAAGATATAATTCAATGAACATGAACTTCGTTTTTCTTTTTTTTTTTTCATTTTACTTATTTTAGAGAGGGGGGAGAGGGGGAGAGGGGCAGAGGGAAAGAACGAATGAGAGAAGGGGGAGAGAATCTAAAGCAGGCTCCATACTCAGTGCAGAGCTCGATGCGGGGCTCAATCCCTCGACCCTGAGATCATGACTTGAGCCAAAATGAAGTCAGACACTCAACCGACTACGCCACCCAGGCGCCTCCAGAAACCTGTTTCTAATCATCCGAAACACCAAAACTTCATATTAAAGGGGTCCAATAACTTCAATCTGTACAAGAGCTAGACAGAAATATACTCAGTGGCCTTTAATCTTATTAGCCCTTATTTGTCTGATCTGATATTAATATCTGGTATTAACCTCATCTGATGTGGATTAGTTAACAATCCAGTGGCTGCTCCAATAGGAAGGGATTGCAATATATTAAATTACATAAAAATGAGTTTAGCATTCACTTTGATAAGGCACGATGCAATAAATTTTGTAGGAAGCATACAAACATGAGTTTAAACTGAGAGCCCTCAAAGAGCTTATAATCTAGTAGAAAAGACATACATACATACATACATACAACTATACAGCACAATAAAGCTTGTCATTTGTACCTGAATCGAATTTGACAAGCCCACAAATTTGTGATTATCAAAAGCGGTTATATGTGCACGAAAGCACATATAACCCAGCACCAATGACCCCCTACAGCAATACCAAGCTTACACTGGCATATCTCTAATACTGAATTAGCAGTTTTCTAAATCAACCAGGCAATAGTTGATTATGAAGGTAAGTCACACTTGTAAATGAACATAAGTCACGTCTGTTTTATTGGTGACTTGGTGCTACATGTCTAAGCATGTGGTTATTACCCACATTTTCTAAAACACCCGTATTAGCCTGCTGGAGCTGCCATCACAAAATCCCACCGACTGACTGGGTGGCTGGCTTAAACAACAATAATTTATTTCTTGCGGTTCTGGACGCTGGGAAGTCCAAGATCAAGATGCCAGCAAGATAGGTTTCATTCTGAGGCCTCTTCTCTGGGCTTGTAGGCAGCTGCCTTTCTCCTAGCTATGTGCACAGTGGAGGGTGGGGTGGGAGCTCTTTGGTGTCTTTTCTTAAAAGATCAGGACCCCAATTTCATGACCTTAACTAATCCTAATTACCCCACAAAGGGCCCCATCTCCAAATAACACACAGTGGGCAGTTACGGCTTCAACATAATGTATTTGTTGGCTATTACTGGAGACGCAAACATTCAGTCCGTAACAAGAAAGTGACATAAAATGGCTAAATGAAGATCACAAAGAAGGTCTAGATGGCTCTGGGAACAGCCCAACCCAAAAATATTTGAGAAGCTGGGGCACCTGAGCGGCTCACTTGGTTGAGCGTCCAACTTCAGCTCAGGTCATGATCTCACGGTCCGTGGGACGGAGCCTCGTGTCGGGCTCACTGCTGTTGGCGCAGAGCCTGCTTTCCATCCTCTGTCTCCATCTCTCTCTCTGCTCCTCCCCCACCCATGCTCTCTCTCTCAAAAGTAAATAAGTCTTAAAAAAAAATATTTGGGGGCACCTGGGTGGCTCAGTCGGTTAAGCATCCGACTCCCGGTTTCAGCTTAGGTCATGATCTCACAGTTGGTGAGTTCCAGCCCCATTTTGGGCCCCGTGCTCTCAGTGTGGAGCCTGGTTGGGATCTTCTCTCCCTCTCTCTCTGTCCCTCCCCCCGCTCTCTCTCAAAAACAAATAACAAAACTTTTTTAAAATGGAGAGGTTAAGAAGCACCTGGGTGGCTCAGTCAGTTGAGCATCTGGCTTTGGCCCAGATCATGATCTGACAGTTCTTAGGTTTGAACCCCATGTCGGGCTCTGCACTGACAGTGTGAAGCCTGCTTCGGATTCTCTGTCTCCCCCTCACTCTGCCCCTCCCCTGCGCTCGCTCTCTCTCTCTCTCTCTCTCTCTCAAAAATAAATAAACGTTAAAAAAATGGAGAGGTTAAGAGCAGACGCTGGGGTTAGATAACTCAGATTCAAATCCTAGCATTGCTGGGTGATCTTGGATAAGTTACTTAACCTCTCTGAGTCACATAAATTTATTTTTAAATTTAAAAATACCAAATCAGTTAATATATGTAAAGGACTTAGAACAGAAACCAGAACACAGTAAGCACTCTACGAGTGCCTGTTATTACTAACATGCAGACGATTTCTGGCAAGGAAATAAAAAAAGAACAGGACTTTGCAAACCAAAAACACAATGTTCTTAAAGTTCAGCCGAAACTAACAACAGATAGTTCTAGCGATAATAATTCACTGTGTGCTGGGGCAGGCATCACACCCCAAAGCTAAAAACATCTAACTTCCTCAGCAACTGAGAAAACACAAAAGCCCCCACCGTTTTTTGAGTACCTACTATTAGCATACCATTTAAGGGCATGGGCTCTTGAGAGAGACTAGGTTTGAGTCCAGTCTCTCTTTGTAACTATGTGAGGTGGGTATGGCAAGAAGTAAAATTACCTAACTTCTCTGAGGCTCCAAAGATTCCTCCTCTGTAAAATGGTAATAATTACGCTATTGTTACAGGGTTGTTTTGAGGACGAAATAGGACTACGTAGGTAAGGGCTTAGTATTATTACTATTCCCAGTCAAGGACCAGGGAAAGGTTGTTTAATCAGACAGTCTTACAATATTTCTGTAACACCCAGAGGTAGCTAGCACCTCAGTTATACATTCGGGGCACTTAAGCCCAGAAAAGTGAAGCAAGTTACCCAAGGCCACACAGCTAGTGAAATAGCCCAAACCAGCAGGATTCCAGGCCAGTGACTCCACGAAGAACACTGCTCTTCACCTTAAGCCATGGTTCCCACCTTCCTTTTGGGGGGGCTCAAGTGGTTAATTATTTAATTTATTCATTCAACAAACCATTATTGAGAACTTCTTACATGCCAGGCACTGTCCTATATGCTGTGGTTACGGTGGTGATTCCTGACCTTTATAAAGTTTATGTTTTAGTGGGAGAGACAATCAACAGGTAATCAGATAACTGCTAAAATATAACGATGACGATGATGCAGACCGAGGTGTGTCACTATCGGGCGGGGTGTTGACCCTTTTAGCAAGCACGATCGGATCGGAGCGGGGCGGGGGTGGGGTGGGGTGGGGTGGGGTGGGGTTGCAGCTTGGCTTGTTCCAGAAACAGAAAGAACCAATGAGGTTGGAGACAGGATCCAGAGGCTGTGATGGTATTTACGTCCTTGAAGGTCAGGACCAGATTGGCACGTTCTGCCCGTGCAGCATCGAAGAACGTTAAGACCCGGACTGGGGCGTACCCGAGTTCGTGGCCTAGCTACGTGTGGGCCGAGAGAAAATGACCTACAAGCGTGTTCAGTGTTGTCCTCGTGCGTAAACCGGTAGGCACGGTTAGCGCTACCGAGGCTGCTGTGAGGCTGCAACCAGGCAATGCGAACTCGCACAGTCAGGAGGGCATTTGCGGAACTAGGCGCGAGACTCGGTCCCCTCACGCCCTCCCACGTGGCCGCGCCCGTGCCTGCGCCCTCTGCGACGGGGGCCCGGAGGACCTCAGCGGCATGCCCCCAGTTTAGAGAAGGGCCTCTCGCGACCAAGCCGCCACCCGCGGCGCGCCGCATCCTTCCCGAACTGGCCCGCGGGCCCTCCCCGCAGCACGCTCCCCAGCGGCACCGAGGCCCCCAAAACGCCATTGCCACCCTCTCCTGCCACACGCGGCCCTCCCCCCGCCCAGGCCCGTCCAGAGGCACCCACCCCGCACCTCGCACAGCGTCCCCCACGCCGCCCCGCGTGACGTAAAGCCCGAGCCAGGACGCGGCGGCCGCCCCCCCCCCCGCCCCTCCGGGCTTCCCCGGGCCACGCCGGCCGGCGCCGCACTGCGGGCCGCGAGCCGCCGCCGCGGGCCACGCCGCTCACCACGACGCTGGGGCTGCAGGTCGCCATCACGGAGCCGGGGGCGCGCGCTGAGGGCAGCCTGAGGAGGAGGAAGCCGGAGGCGCAACAGAGGAGGCGGAGGCTCGGCAGAAGGCTGCGACGCGCGGGAAAGCCAACAGACCCGTCCCTCCTGCACTCTAGGCCGCCGCCGCCGCCGGAGCGAAGACAGAACAGGCTCCGCCCTCCCCCCGAGGCTCCGCCCTCCCCCGAGGCCCCGAGGCTCCGCCCACAGACCGCCCGGGCGCCTCTGTCGGCGCCTGCGGATTTCCACGGGCCGGGGGTGGGAATTTTCCTGCGGAAGAAGCGGAGACGGCTGGGGCGCAGCCTCGGTCCAGCTTTCTCTGGGTCTCCCAGCCGGAGGGCGCCCGCATCCCCAAGCCTGCCGCCGCCCCGTTTCGTCCTAGCGGCCCTAAACTGTGCGCCGGCTTTTCAGCCTGCAGTCACCACGTGCTTTCCTGTCGCCCGGCGTGTAGTTGCCGAGCCTCTGGACTGCACTGCGGATTCCGTTTTCCCAGTTCTACCAAAAATCTTTAACTGGGTGTGAGAGTTGAGACCAAGAGCCCTAGGGTCAGCAGGTCAGGGTGCCAGTCGGACGGGGGACACCTAACTGCTCTGTGACCTTGTACAAATCAGACTCACTGAGCCTCTTTTTTCGTCTCCGTAAAATGAGGATATTAACAGGATCGTGGATTTGTGAGATTGTGAGAATTACACATGGTATCCGTGTGTGTGTGTGGTGGCGGGGGGGGGGGTACAGTACCTAGGCACTGTCGCCATCACTGATCTTTATTTTTGCCTCCACAAGTCCCTGTATGGAACTGGGGGCAGGAAATCTTCCCCTACTCTCAAATAGGTCAGGTGAGCAAACAGGCGTTCATTCCTAACGTTCGTACAGCTCCAGAACCCCCACAGCGCCTGGCACACAGTTGGTGGCCTCTATTGAGGCCGCCGAGGGATATGTGACGGTAAGAGATTTGTGAAGCTGGGCAAAGCATTAAACTTCTCTGAGCCTCAGTCTCTTTGCCTAAAAACTGAGAATAATAATTCTTGCCGTGAAGAGTTATGAGAATTGTAAAAATAGTTTATGTAAAGTACCTAGCGTAGTACTTGCCTCATAGTAGCTGCTCAAGAAATAGTAGCAGTTATAATTTTAGCATGTATGAGTGTGTGAACACCATGCTGTCCAAGGTTCTCTGCCTCCCCTATGGAAAAGGTACATGTGGGCTTTGGATTGTGAAAGATCTGAGTTTAAATCCCAAGTTTATACCTTGGGCAGGATCCTTGACTTCCCCGTGCCTCGGTTTCCTTATATGTCAAATGAGGATAAGATCTCTATCACAGGGCACGGTGAGGATTAAACAAAATAATGCAAGAGTGCATAGCATATAGCCCTTGCTTCAAAAAAATGTTCAGGGGCACCTGGGTAGCTTGGTTAAGCATCTGACTTTGCCTCAGGGCATGATCTCATGGTTTGTGAGTTCGAGCCCCAAGTAGGGTTCTGTGCTGACAGCTCAGAGCCTGGAGGCTGCTTCAGGTTCTGTGTCTTCCCCTCTCTCCACCCCTTCCCCGCTCTGCTCTCTCTCTTTCAAAAACAAACATTAAAAAAAATTTTTTTTAAATGTTCATACCCATGATATGTGTTCCATTTTTTTTGCCTTTCAACAGTCTTCACTCTATTTATCTTTCTACCTCCAAGACTTCTCCATTCTCCTGGTGACGGACATGTGGGCAGTTTCCAGCTTTGGTTAATTACAAATAGTGCTGCTGTGAACATTTTGTACGTATCTTTACATATCTTTTGGTAAACGTACGAATGCATTTCTTTGGACATAGACTTGGAAGTTCATATCAGCACATGTTTATTATCCTTCTGACAAACTCTGTGTTCCAGCGGGAGGTAATTCAGAGCACTTCCGAAGGTTATACATTTGGCCCCTGACACGTGGACTCAGTTTGTTTCTAACTTAGGTATCCAACACTTCAGAGCCCTTGCAGTTTGTCTGCGGCTTGCGGTTTCTTTCTCCAACACCTGTGGTAGCACAGACTCCTGTATTTTCACAGAGGTTTGAAATAAACAGCGATAGCCTGGTAATTGTAAAGACACACAGTACTATTATTTCAATCCTATCATTCTAGGACGACTTGGAGCTTGTATTTGTGTTTCAGATTTTAAACAGCAGGGGCACCTGGGTGGCTCAGTCGGTTCAGCTGCTGCCTTCATCTCAGGTCGTGAGCTTATGGTTTGTGGGTTCAAGCGCCGCGTCAGGCTCTGTGCTGTCAGTGCAGAGCCCACTTCGGATCCTGGCTCCCTCACTCTGCCCCTCCCCTGCCCGTGCTCTCTCTCTCTCTCAAAATTAATTAACAAACTTAAAAGAAATTTAAAACCACAAACTGCAATTTGTAAGATGTAATACTTTTATTTGGTACGTGAAAATCTGGTTCACATGAGATATTTTGCTGAATTTGGACAATATATTTAAAATCAAAATGTGTTATTTTAAAATTATAATTGTCTTAAAAAATAAAATTATAAATGTCTTGAACCCCCCCAAAATCAAGAAAAATAATAACTGTTACAGAAAATAAAATTTTCATAGAGACAGAATAATTTTGTTTTTTTTAATTAAACATTACCTACTCTGGGTGTCAAATATGCTAAATATACCACTGTTCTTTACTAGAGTATCTGCACACAGGAAGAAATGAGGAAAGCATGGGTATAACCCAAGATTCCCCTTCCTCTCTCCTGCCTTTCCAGAAACAATTTTGTAGTCTGCTTGTTTGGGCACAACGAGGAATTATTTATGTACTAGAACCAAGTCTGGTATGCTCCACATGTTTCTTCATTTAGTAAGAACCTTGTTTTTACCATGGTGCTGTGCTCCACCAAAATTTGTATTTCTGTGAAAAAAATCACCACCAAAGTACTCATCCTAAATGTTGAATGTTTAAACTGAACTTACAGGGAGTGCTTGGGTGGCTCAGTCAGTTAAGCATCCGACTTCGGCTCAGGTCGTGATCTCATGGTTTGTGGGTTCGGGTCCCGTGTCAGGCTCTGTGCTGATGGCTCGGAGCCTGGAGCCTGCTTCGGATTCTGTGTCTCCCTCTCTCTCTGCCCCTCCCCGATCACACTGTCTCTCCCTGTCTCTCAAAAATAAATACACGTTAAAAAAATTTTTTTTAATTCTTAAACTGAATTTACAGTAGCTTTCTCAGTAATCTTGGGTATTTCCCCCTCATCAGAATAAATTTCTGTAAGCTTTGCTTTGATTCCACGAACTGAAAGAAACTATGAACTAGTATTGGAATTCATTCACGTGACGGTTAATTTTATGTGTCAGCTTGGCTGGGCCATGGTGCCCAGATAGTTGGACAAACATTATTCTGGAAGTTTCGGTGAAGCTGGTTTTTGGAGGAGATTCACATTTAAATCAGTGGACGCTGAGTAAAGCAGACTGCCTTTCACCATGTGGGTGGGCCTCATACAATCAATTGAGGGCCTGAACAGAGCGAAGGCTGACCTTCCCTAAGCAAGAAGGAGTTCTGGCAGCCTACTGCATTTGGACTGGACCAGAAACGCCTCCCTGGAGCTGGCCTGCCCCATCAGAGTTTGGACTCGGGAAGAAGCCTTCACAATCGTGTGAACCAATTCCTGAAAATAAATCTCTCTCTCTCTCTCTCTCTCTCTCTCTCTCTCATAAACACACACACACACACATCCCATTAGTTCTGTTTCTCTGGAGAACCCTAATACAACTGATTTTCTATTGGAAGCATCTAATGATATAGATGGGCATCATATAATGGGCATCATTTAACTGTGAAGTCCTTCTGCTAACAGAGCTCCTTATTTAAAGCTCTTTATTGCTTCACTCTTTGTCATGTACAAGGAAACTTGAAATCAAAAGGAGCAAATGAGTTTTGAGGAGAAGTCACTGGATCGAAACAAGTCGTTCACAGAGCAATAGGTAAATGCCCTCTCGGCAGCTGCATCCCGTGAAATCCTCATCTTTGAGCACAGTCTTCTTAAAATAAGTACAAACCTTTGAGGTAGATGCTGATGCTCTCTCTGCAGATTTATGTCTCCTGGTTTTCACGGGGTCAGTGATATCAATGTGCTCTGTGCGTGTGGGTGATAAATGTTGACAAGTGTTTTGTTCACGTTACACATTCATGATCAGTTTTCTAGAGTAACAAATATGGTACTTAATTTCACATTAATTAAGCACTTGAATTTCTGAAATGCTGAAAGGGTGGATTGCAAAGTTTAAAAATCTGACGGGTTGTAGATTTGCACCATGTAATGAATGACGTAACCACTGTATGAAGAGCATGCAGACCACTTACTGCGTTGTATGGCGGGACTCCCCAGCCTCCGTTTCCTAAATATATTTCATGTACATGTGAAGATGTCATTTCCTTACATCCACTGGCCTACCGACTCGTGGCCTGGCAGCTTCCTGTATCTCGTAGGCTTTGGCATGGGCACAACTGGCCGGCACACCCTGCTGGAACACCCAAGTGTCCAGCAAGGGGCACAATGGTGAATACTCCCCCCTCCCCAGCCCCACCTGGGACAAGAATGAGTTGGTTGTCTAACATCTGAGTGAATTCGCTTTGTTATCGGTGAACACCCAGCACACCGTCCTTGAGAGGGTTACATTGTATTTGGAAAAGATTGGAAAAAGGGAGAAAGGGGGAGCCTGGGTGGCTCGGTTGGTTAAGCGTCCAACTTCGGCTCAGGGCATGATGTCACACTTTGTGGGTCTGCACCCTGCTTCAGGCTCTGCGCTGAATGTGTGGAACCTGCTTGGGATTCTCTCTCTCTCTCTCTCTCTCTCTCTCTCTCTCTCTCTGTCTCCCCCTCCCCCACTTGCACTTTATCTCTCAAAATAAATAAATAAAACAAAAAGAATTAAAAGACGAAAGAAAGAAAAAAGGGAGAAGGGTTATCACTTGTTGCCATTTAGGTTTAACTATGTGTTAAACTGAGAATTTGCTTCTCTGCACATGCGTCACACAAGCCAGCAGACGAGATCAAGGCAGAAGCTGGAATTAAAAAGTGGTGGCCCCACAGACCCATCCTGGCTTATATCAATTTAGTTGTTAATATTTACACCTGGTAGGAAAATGAAAACTCTGGGACAACTGCCAAATCGGACAAGATACGGGGCAGCAGGGTGGCTCGGGCCATTGAGCGTCTGACTCTTGATTTTGGCTCAGGTCATGCTCCCAGGGTCGTGGGATTGAGTCCCACATCGGGCTCCACGCCGAGCATAGGGCCTGCTTAGGATTCTCTCTCACCCCCTCTTCCCCCTCTCCTGCTTGTGCTTGCTCACTCGCTCTCTCCTTGTCTGTCTCTCTTTCTCAAAATAAATAAACATTTTTAAAAAACTTTAAATTGGACAAGATGCTGGGTTGGCAGTCCCCGGCACACCGGAGCGTAGAGCGCCCCCGCAGCGGTGTAGGGCTGGAAGTCCTCGGCACCCTCCTAATTCTGCTCTCCCAGGACCGCAAAGCCACCTTGTGGCACAACCCCACGGCCTGTTTGATCTACCCCTGCTAGGCTGCAGAGTGCTGCTGGGGAAAATCCCACCACCATGGAGATTGGTTCCTCCATTCATTCATGGGCCCAGGTCTCTACTGGGCCCTAAACACCCCTCCACAAGCCTTTACAAGACTTTGGTCTGCCCCCCATCATGTTCCCCTCAGGAATGTTCTGAACATCTGTCCCCATTTGACTTCATCGTCCTCCCTCTAGAAGGATAGACTCAACCCATTAACTCATGAAGAGAGTGAAGGAAACAAGGATGAAACACGTAAGTCCCGTCTATCCACACCTACACGGTGCCTTCTCTCCCCTCCGGGCCCAGAGGTGAGGAGGCCCTCCTCTGACTGGCAGACCCACGTGCACCCTGCAGTCCACCACTCTAGTACCTGTCTCTGTCAAATAGCTACTTTTATTCCTCCATAGCTTTTGTCCTTCCTTCTAGTCTTTCCCCTTAGGCCTGTACACACACTCAAGTTTCTCCTATCCTAGAAATAAGTAAATGAATAATTGAATGAATGAATGAACATGTTTAAAGTCATCTCTTTTTTACTTAATATTTATTTATTTAGTTAGTTAGTTATGTTTATTTATTTTTGAGAGACAGGGAGACAGAGCCTGAGCAGGGGAGGGGCAGAGAGAGAGGGAGACACAGAATCCGAAGCAGGATCCAGGCTCTGAGCTGTCAGCACAGAGCCCGACGCGGGGCTCAAAGTCACGAACCGCGAGATTATGACCCGAGTTGAAGTTGGCCGCTCAACCGACTGAGCCACCCAGGCGCCCCTATTTATTATTTTTTTAGAGAGAGAGAGAGAGAGCATGTACGCTGGTGAGCAGCAGAGGGAGAGAGAGAAAATCCCAAGCAGGCTCCACGATCAGTGCAGAGCCCGATGTAGGGCTCAATTCCACGAACCTTGAGATCATGGCCTGCGCCAAAATCAAGAATCGAATGCTCAACTGACTGAGCAACCCAGGCACCCCTAAAGTCCTCTCTTAATGCTCAGAAAAATTTCCATGAGGTTCTTTGAAAATTTTGGTTTTTTTAAAATTTATTTATTTGAGAGAGAGAGAGAGAGAAAGAGCAAGCGGGGGAGGGCCAGAGAGAGAGAGAGAGAGAGAGAGAGAGAGAAAGAGAGAGAGAGAGAATCCCAAACAGGCTCCATGCCATCAGTATAGAGCCCAATGTGGGGCTTGAACTCATGAATCACAAGATCATGAGCTGAGCCCAAATCAAGAGTGGGACACTTAACCAACGGAGCCACCCAGTCACCCAAAACATGTTTGTTTTAATACATTTTATGACAGAAATGTCAACAGCAAGTTAAGTGCTGTTGTAAGTCATGTATGCTGGCTTTAGGTGGAACACAGAAATGAGTTTGTAACAAGGAAGGCCAGGTACTATTATAAGATCAATGTATTCTGACAATGTTCTTTGAAAATTCTTATCTATTCATCTGAAAATTGTCAGGCGCCAATCACCCAGAGTTTCCCTCATTAAATCTCCATGCTAGTGTTCATGTCTGTACCAGGATCTTCTTAATGACTATTAAACTATTATTTTCAGGGCAAAGGCCTACTGTCCTTGTCTTACATCTGTTATAGCCTTCTGATATTATTGCAAATAGTTTTTTATATAGACTGATTTCTAGAATTTTCAAAATCCCACATGGCTAATGGAAGTTGCTTTCTGCTTCCTTATGATTTTTAAAAATAAACTTTAATAAAAAACCTTTCGGGGGAAGCACCTGGGTGGCTCAGTCTGTTAAGTGTCCCACTTTGGCTCAGGTCATGATCTCATGGTTTGTGAATTTGAGCCACGAATTGGGCTCTCCGCAGTCAGTGCGGAACGTGCTCGGGATTCCCTGTCTCCCTCTCTGTCTGCCCTACCCCTGCTCGCTCTCTCTTTCTCAAAAATAAATAAACATTTTTTGGTTACAGCCCAAGCTTCTTGTTTTAAAGTTTATTTATTTTTGAGATGGGGAGGAGGGGCAGAGAGAGGGAGGGAGGGAGACAGAGAATCCCAGTGCAGAGCCCAACTTGGGGCTCGACACGGGGCTCAAACCCATGATCCATGAGATCATGACCTGAGCTGAAGTCCGATGTTTAACCGACTGAGCCACCCAGGTGCCCCAAAGGTTTCTTTTACTTTTTAAGTAGGCTTCATGCCCAGCTCGGAGCCCAACACAGGGCTTGAACTCAAGACCCTGAGATCAAGACCTGAGCTGAGATCAAGAGTCGGACACTTAACCGACTGAGCCACCCAGGCTCCCAATGGACACTATTTTTGACCTTCTATAACTATTCTCCCTGATGCATTTGATATATTTACCACTGTGTTCTTTTATTTTTTTTAATGTTTATTTATTTATTTTGAGAGAGAGAGAGAGAGCACGCACTCGCACGAGTTGGGGAGGAGTGGAGACAGAGGGAGAGAATCCGCAGCAGGCTGCCCTGTGACCATGCACCCTGACGCAGGGCTGGAACCCACAGATTGTGAGATCATGACCTGAGCCGAAATCAAGAGTTGGATGCTTAACCGATTGAACCACCCAGGTGCCCCTATTTTTTTTAATGTTCATTTCTTTGTTTACTTGAGAGAGAGAGAGAGAGAGAGAGGGAGGGAGAGAGAGAGAGAGCGAGCACATAAGTGTAGGAGGGGCAGAGAGAGAAGGAGACAGAGGACCCAGAGCAGGCTCTGCACTGACAGCGGAGATCCTGATGTGGGGCTCGAACTCACGAACAGCTAGCTCATCACCTGAGCCAAAGTTGGATGCTTAACCGACTAAGCCACCCAGGCGTTCACGTTTGTTAGAAATTTAAAAAAGCAAGGATCAGGCAACAAATTAATTGAATTTTCTCTGGTAACTATTTAGTAATAATTTGTTTAGCTGAATCCAGGTAACTGTCTGAAATTTACATGAATATCTAGAAATATTTCTACTCGACTTTGTGTGAGGACTTTTAAAGGCATACTATCTGCATGTTTTATATCTTTTAATATTCTTAAGTGTCTTTGGGGAGCTCAAATCAGTATAAAACTACATTAATAAGCATCTAATTTTATCTACTAGAATTGCCTGGAATATATGCCTGTATCACATATAATAGACAGTGATAATTATAAAGTGAGTGCTGACATCAAGATGATTTCAAAAACCTCAAGAACTTGTGTCTATGCTTCCCTTCCCCCTGAGAAAGTGTGGAAATTTAGATAAGAATAGCAAACACTTAAATTGCACTTACAGTTGGAGAAGTTTAAACACTGGATGTTTGAAGACAATCAGGAATTACTGTTAAAAACTGAGGAGTTCAATTAACAGCACTGTCATTGTATTTTTCAGAAGTCTTTGTACTTTAGAGATATATAAATAAATACATAAAAATGATATGTCTCTGATTTGCTTTAAAATCAACTATGGTGTATGGGAGGGGAATAGGTAAAGGTAGAGTGAAACGAGACTGGGAATGAGTTGTCAAGCGTTGAAGCTGGGTGATGTGTTCATGGTAAAATCTTTCTGCAGGGCATCTAGCAGGATGAATTAATGGACTTTCAAAAAATGTGCACAAAACTTTAACTTGGGAATTTCTGTTTAGAAATTTATCTTAAGGATACAATCATACAAGGACAGAAAGCTGTATGTATAAGAGTGTTCATCTGGGGGGCGCCTGGGTGGCTCAGTCGGTTAAGCGTCTGACCTCGGCTCAGGTCATGATCTCACGGTTCGTGGGTTCGAGCCCGGCGTCAGGCTCTGTGCTGACAGCTCAGAGCCCGGAGCCTGCTTCGGATTCTGTGTCTCCCTCTCTTTCTGCCCCTCCCCACCTCAAGCTCTGTCTCTCTCTGTCTCAAAAATAAATAAACATTAAAAAAATGTTCATCTCAGCATTATTTATTTTTAAGTAGTTGTTACCCATGCTTCCTGTAAGAAGAAAGGAAATGTTACTTCAACAAAATGAAAAAGGAACATAAGATAGATGAGGACATTGAAATATAAAGAAAATGGTGGTAGCTGAAGGGTGAAAACAGCTTGAAAGGTCAATTTCCTGTAATTTGGGTGTACTTCAGCAGAAAATGTTGGGAACCACCCTGAGTCATGGGGAGGGAGAGAGTTCTCTCTAGGCCACTGGATCCAAATATAGTTCCTGCTCTTTCCTCCAGAATGTGGTCCCTCCTGTTCCCTGAGTTTGGACCTTCTTCAGGCTCCCTTAATAATGGCTGTGATTTTGCTGCTGTACTTAACTTGAAGGTTTTTTTTTCAAAATTATAGAAAAGTTGCAAAAAAAAAAAATACAGAGTTCCTGCATATCATCCACCACGATTTGTCAACTTGCTCCATTTACTTTATCTCTTCACACACACACACACACACACGCACTCACGCACACACATTCTTTTTCTGAACCAGTTAAAAGGCATACATGACCCTTTACTCCTCAACGCTTCAGTATACATTTTCTAAGAAGAATCTTCTCTTATAT
This sequence comes from Cryptoprocta ferox, assembly GCA_028646485.1. Classification (NCBI taxonomy): domain Eukaryota; kingdom Metazoa; phylum Chordata; class Mammalia; order Carnivora; family Eupleridae; genus Cryptoprocta; species Cryptoprocta ferox. The sequence goes on from CM053579.1 coordinate 15,641,778, forward strand.
AACCACAATGATCAAAATTAACACTGACATAATAACATCTAATCTTCAATCCATATTTACATTTAGTCAATAGTTCCCAAAATGTCCTGCACAGCAAGAATTCTGTTTCCTGAACCAGTCCCCAACTCAGGATCACACATTACTTTTAGTCGTCCTGTCTCTTTATCACCTCGACTCTGGAACAGTTCTTCAGCGTTTCTTTGATCTTCAAGACATTCACTTCTTTGAAGAGTACAGGCCAGTTGTCCCGTAGAATATTCTTTTCTGCTGTTTCTTCATCGTTAGATCAGCACTGTTTGCAAGAGTAAGATAACAGCAACAACAAAACCAGGAAACTGTACTATCGAATGACAGGGAAATGGCTCAACTACCATACATCCACAAAAGGGACTCTTCTGCAACCAATAAGAATGATAGAGTTTATTTACTGAACTGTGAAGATATTTCCAACTTTTAATTGGAAAACGCAGATACAACTGAACAGGTATAATATGTGCCCATTTTATATAATTTCACATATGCGCAGAAATGTTTGAATATTTTACAGAAGACAAAATGGTAACCTGGTGGTTCATAAGATTATGGGAGCTCTGAAAGTTTTATTTTTACTTATCTGTATTTTCTCATTCTGTTATAATGAGCATCAATTCAGGTGTGAGTAGTGAAAATCGAAAAACCTTTTCCAAGGGACAGGATAGCTTTACCTTTATATCTGAAGGATCATGTGTGGAAAGAGGACTAGGTGATGGAAGGACTTTTCAGTCTTGGTCCCTGTCATCTAATGTGTTACTCTTGTTCCCTGGATAGCTGCAAAAGCAGATTAGCAGAGGCCCACGCGACAGTGCTTTGGACAGTCGAGGATGTTACAGTCAAGGAGTCAAGGAGTCGAGGAAATAAGAACCGAAGAGTACCCACAGGCTTTAGCAACGGCCACGGGTGGGCTTTGCCGGAGCAGTTGCACGGTAGTTGAGAAAGCGAAGGGGTGCAAACAGAAGGGAGTGTGGCGAAGCTGAGGAATGGGTCAGAAAAATATGGAGGTGGAGGTGGAGATGCCAAGTGGGACTTGATTTTCAAGAAAATTATATGAGAAGAGAAGAGAAACGGGTCAAACTAGAAGGGAACACAGGAACAAGGAACATGCGTGTCAGGGGATGGGAGACTCTTGAGTCCGTGTTCTCTCTTTTCGTTGTCAAGAGACTATGCACAGACTACTATCTTTACCCGCATTTTAGAGATGGGATCATGGAGGCTGAGATTCTGTAAGTTAATCAAGGTCGCACAGGATCCACGCCAAGGCCACCAGAGCCTGGAGTCCCTGCGCTTATGTTTGTCATAGTTTTCTAAGTGTAAACGGAAAGACAAGTAAGTAAAAAGGACTGAAGACCAATGTGGAGAGCCTGAGACAAAACGCCAATATTTGTGGTGGCATCCGTCCACACTGTTGCCATCTCCTCTAGCAGGTCACCTTTCCCAGATGGAACAGTGGACTGAACTCCAGGCACTGGGGAGATGAAAAGGGGGGACGAGAACTGAGAGAAGTAGGAAGCTGAGGCCAGCGATGTCTAGAGGCAGTGGAGGTGAGTAACCACCTCACGCAGGCTGAGTAGCTAAGGAAGCGAGGCCAAGAACTGCCCAATGAAGAAAACAAAGGAACGAAGAGTCTGACGAACATGGGTGCACAGTGGAAATGGTTAAGTTAGGACTCTGGGCAAAAGGTGAAAGAGAAAAAACAAACCAGCAAACACCGAGTCAAATCGAAACCAGTTTATCAGCAGGAAGAATGGAGAGGATGGATCCAAAAGACAGAATGACAGATTGCGAGGAACTTAGCAAGCTGATGTGGAGATGTAAGCAGACCAACCGTAGCCCGATTGACTGAGGGCGTTGTTAACAAAAAGAGAAACCTCAGGTCAGGACAATTGAGCGTGGGACTCGTGCGTGTCCAGGAGAATGGTTGAGACTATTCGGTGGGCGGATCCGGCTGTGGTTAGGGACTGGGACTTATCAGCAGAACACACAGCTGACAGCTGTAGCAGATCACGGTGATAAGTGAGAACAATATAAGAAGGGCAGAGACCAGAAGAGTGTGGAACACTCACAGGCTAAGGAGAATAGTCAGGAAAGTAGTGTTCGAGGGGTGGTACAGATCATGGGAATTAAGGTAAGTTTCCAGGAGGGCATCAAAGGAAGAAAGTGAGGACGCGGAATGTTCCAAGTTCTGTGTCGATCTTTCTAGGAAGTGGCCCACAGTTGGCTGTATTTCCAAGTTTCATGGAATGAAGTGACCCCAGTTATGAAATGCCGTGAAGGCCGCCGAAAACTTCTCTGTCCTACCCTGCCTCTTCCCAAGCGGGAGAAAGAACATCTGCCAAGCCTTTCCCTTAAGCAACATATGTTTTCTTTAACCCCTCTCCCTGTGTCGCCACCCCCAACCCCCACATACTGGATGGCTGCCCTAAGCGGTTTGGGCACATGGGATAGGCCGAAGTGCTTAAGAACAACTCTTCTAAGGGAGGTCCGGAAAGACTGTCGTATTTGAGGATAATGCCAAAATTCCAGCTCTCTGATGTACAAACTTTCCAGAAACTGCTTATCTTTTGTGCTTGCTCTCTAACCGAGAACATATGAAACCAGGGTCCTGAGAATAATTGCTTCCTGGTAATACTAAATCAATACTAAATATAGAACATAAGCCTATTTGGGTTTAAGGATCAGGAATCTTTGAAAATAAGCCTTTGTGTTAAATTTTCTGGCTTAACCTCTGAGATGAAAATAAGCGCAGTCTCCATGACCACTGAAGTTCAAAGTTACAAAGAGAACTCTCTAATGTGGCCATCATGTTTTGTTACCCCTCTTTAAAGACTTCATTATTTCATAAATATATGGAAAATGGGTGGAAGGAAACATGATCAAAGGTTAGGTTATTGGTAAGATATTAAAAAATTATTTTTTTAAGGTTATACACCGGACTTAAACGTTTTTAAATCAAATGGGTGTTTGACTCATGTCATAAATATGCAATTAGCCCAAAATGTGATTTTGAGAATTAGGAAAAACTAGTTTTCATGTGGTATCAATCATCCTTGACTATATTCGCTTTATTCTTTACTTAGAAACTGGCATGTTGACTGACCAGCATAACTGAATACTTCTGTTATTTTTACCAAAAGTTTATTTTCAGACATGCAGGTAACTGTTGCTTGAAATTCTTAAATGAGAACAATCATTTTTTTTGCAAATGAGCTGATAGCATGATATATATATATATATCAATTTATGTATATATAAATGCAATATATATAAGTGCAAATGAGCTGAAAGCATGATATATATATATATATATATACATATATCAAGTCAATTTTTCTGGTTTGTCTTAGATTTTATTCATACAAGGACAAAACAACTAGTTGAAAAGTGAAAAGTTCAAATGGTTTCATCTTGTTTTTACATAATTGACTAGTCGTTAGACACATTCATGATTTGGGGAGTAAGAACCATCACGACAGATAAAGGTCATAAGAATTCTTCAACAAAACAGTGCATGACTCCTTCAAGCACACTGAACCAAGTCACACATGACGTCAAACACACGGAGAAGTGGATCCATCTGGCAACAATGAACAGCTATTAACAACCTGTTACTTCCCAGGAAGCAGGAGGAAGGGAAAATATTCACCTATTACTACTGTTACTAATACATAGGAAACAAAACCTTTTGACTTGTTTCCCCAAAATAATCCATATTCTATTTTTCTACTTTGAGATACAGTCTCTATGGGCTTTACCACAAAATCAAGACCCTACAGTTTGCTACAGAGCATGTATCATGTTTTTTAAAAGAAGGTACCAGAACTCTTTCCATTAAAAGGCATTCCTCGAGGCGCCTGAGTGGCTCAGTCGGTTTAGCGTCTGACTTTGGCTCAGGTCTTGATCTAGTTGTTCGTGAGTTCGAGCCCTGTGTCGGGCTCTGTGCTGACAGCTCAGAGCCTGGAGCCTGCTTCAGTGTGTCTCCATCTCTCTCTGCCACTCCCCTGCTCATGCTCTCTCTGTCTCTCAAAAATGAATAAACGTTAAAAAATAAACAAAAGGCATTCCTTTTGGAGTGGAAAAGCAGGGAAGCTTAATCCCTATAGATGAACTTTTCAATTGGTGCAAATATTTTGGATGGCAATTTTTATTAAAACTTTAAATGTATATACCTTTTATTTAGCCTAAGAAATGCCCCCCCATAAGGGCATGAAGATGTATGTGAGACCTGATGGAACAATTCCGGTCCAGCCACACACTGCAATGGAGCGGAGCCACTAAACACAGGATGAGAAATCTAATTGTTCAAGGGAAAAAGGACAGGTGCAGAAGTGCGTGCAGAGCATGATCCGATGTGCACAAGCATTTGGAAGGATGCACGTCAAACACTGGGGAGTAGGCTTGTGGAGACCAGGGGGATTTTCCCCTTTTGCCCTATAGATCTTCGTAGGTTTTAACTTTGTACAATGACCACATATTATTTTAAAATGGAAGTAAAATTCATAAAATATAAAACTCACCCTTTCAAAGTGTAGAACTCATGGTTTTTAATATATTCACAAAGTTGTGTAACCATCACTGCTACTTAATCCCATTTGCATCACCCCAAAAAGAAACCTGTAGCACCTGCTAGCAGTCACTCCCCAGGGCCCCCTCTCTGCAGCTCCCCCGTAACCACTAATCTGCATTGTCTCTATGGATATGCCTCTTCTGGACATTTCATGTAAATGTCATCATACAATATGTGATCCTTTGTGCCTGGCTTCTTAGCATTATGTTTCCAAGGTTCATCTACATTGTAGCAAGGATCGGTAGGTACTTACTTGGCTTCTTTTTAAGGTGATGTGTGACTTTAATAAAAAAAAAAAAGTTGTAAATAGCTCTGATTTTAAAAAAATGCTCAGAAAAAGAAAAGTCTCATCCTCTTGTACAAATCACTTTATAGAAAAACTCAGTAGCTCTAAAGCCAATGTCCATATTAAAGTACGGTTTATTTCTATCTTCCTGCCCCAACACACCCTTGAATATGCACTCTCTCTCGGGTCCCATTTCAAAGGTTTGTCCCTTCAAACAGTATTTTTGTTTCCATGTTAAGTCTGTTTATTAGATCACTATCATTCACACAGCAGACCTAGTTATTAGCTCTTTGCCCAGCTGCACCTTCCTTATCTCCCTGGCACTGCCTCCACCCACAACATAAAAACACATGTATAGCCAAAGAGAGGTAGAGACGAAGGCATCATTTGGATGTATACGGACCTCCTATCTTTTGACAAAGATCCAGGTCTGAATGACTTCAGTACGCTAACCACGTGCAGAACGTGTCTGCTACAGGGTCACACTTTAAATACTATCATTAACTTTCATAAGTAACTGGCATTTTAGGTTTTTCATCTTCTGAATAAAAATCAAGAGTAGGTTTTTGCCTTATGTCCTTAATGCCCAGATACTTCATTATCTAAACATTGCAAAATTATATAACATTGGCTGATATATAAAGCAGCATTGTCTCTGCAACTGAGGACTCTAATATATAAACATAGAGAGGTTTCCCTTAAAAATATGGACCGGCCGTTTGCCGGCCATAGATTTTTCCTAGAAAACTCTATCAGGTTTATACTTTGGAATGACCTCAGCAATTGCTGACGACTGAAGCTGGAAAAAGAAAACAAAACTCCCCCCACCAATGTCCCCAGCTATCAATAGTTTCAATTAGCTAACGAAAACCACATAACCCCCCTCTCCATATTTTTATGGTGGTAAAAAATAAATAAAATCATTAAAAAATTAAAAAACAAAATGAACGTAAATAATGGATTTTAGACACACACGCTGGCATGTGCATGTGTGCGTGACAAGCAATACTAGGCAACATTTGCAGTAAGGCACACTATCCCATAGTTCCAGCATTAACCAGACCTGCTACACAATTTTTTAAACTATATTTATTTTTGAGAGAGAAAGAGGGAGTGGGGAAGGGGGAGAGGGGAGGGAGGGGAGGGGGAGAGAGAGAGAGAGAGAGAGAGAGAGAGACACACACACACACATAGGATCCAAAACAGGCTCCACGCCGACAGCAGACAGACTGATGTGGGAGTCGAACTCAGGAAATGTGAGATCATGACCTGAGCTGAAGTCGGACGCTTAACCGACTGAGCCACCCAGGCACCCCTAATTTATTTTTCCTCTAGAGTAGGAATGCAGGTTAGGAGTTGTGTGTATGGAATGAGCACATTTCACTAATTAAAACTTTGATTTCTGCCCTGGATACGACTACCTCAATATACGAGCACTGTACTAGAAGTAAGCTGTCCATGATAAAGGGAGTAAATTGAAATCTGTAAGGTGGAATCATTCCCTTTATAAGAATATTAATCCTCATCCGTATTACCAGATAAACCTCACTAGGCGTTTTGGTTTATTTTCAAAATCACCTTTTAACTAGCTTCCAGAGGACCTGACTTAAGCCGAAGGTACCCGAATCATGGAATAATAAAAGAACCAAGGTGTAACGCTGTTCTGTTGTGCTTGAAAGATGGAGGTTTCGCTCCATGATTAAACTTGTATGTTGTGAAATCTTGAACTGGACTCAAATACACTTTTTTGTTCTCTCTCATACTTGTTTATTAACAAGTCACTAAACTAGGCATTTCATCTTGAAGGCAGACTGAAGGGAACACCAACTTACTGCTGCTGCAAATAAGCTTCATTACACCCTTTCACAAAAAAGACATACATACAAACATGAAAGTCATAACTCATTTATTGAATGAATAGTATATGCAAGAATACCAATAAAAGGAAACTAATACTACAAACTACAGTTTTGAAAATAAAGCCAATATAACAGGAACAAAATATACATAACATGAGAGGAATGTTTGATTTTGACCCATAATGCATTCCTTATCTTTACAATTAACCTAAATGTCTGTTCGAACAAAACGGTATACCTTGGTCTAACCTTTAGTGCTTTTCAAAAAAGCAACAACATTCTAGAACGCTTTTCTTTTTCTTTGAGATATTTAAGATTCACACATTTGTTCAAGTACATAGATTCTGATTCAACAGTAGATCTACATATCTTGTTATTCTCTTAATATCTTGAGTAGCATGTACTCCTGAGTAAGTACTATCTGAAATTCTAAAATTGCTGATCTTTGAAATAAAATGTATTTCAGCTGTGGGTTTTAATAAACTGAGATGAAAGTAAAATTCACACTCCCCTCCCCCTCCCCCCAGGAACAAAGAGCTCTTATTAAAGTATAGAAACTCAAGTCTATCTTTCTACTCTAAAGAACGTTTCTTACTAACAGTTCTGGTAAGGCAATAAATGCTCCAGAATAATCTTCAATATACGCTTGCAAAGATTACACTGTTGAATATCAATAACGAAAACAAAACAAAACAAAGGGGGAAAAAAGGAAAGAAAAGACGCTTCAAAATTTCAAGCTAAAATATGCGTAAAAGACAGTCATGGCAGTATTTTTTGAAATGATGTACATGTTATATACTTATCAAATAATGTCATGCTTATTAAAACTACAGTTAAGGACTTAAGAGATGAACAGTAAATACACTGCTGAGGTCCATTTTTCTAAATATTCATACCACAATGTAATTACTACCCATAAGATGATGATGCTACTTGGGAACATAAGTACTGTACAATTTTTACATTGTAAGGCACTTTTTACTCAGCATGTGACGAAGACATGGATGGAGAATCAAAGTATTGGAGGTTTACAACCAAAGGTGATTTTTTATGTGACTTCAATTTACATTTCAACTTTTAATGAAAGACTGTTCAGCCAATCACACCACAGTGAGAAAGATAGGTAGCCAGCCACTTATTCTAGCCAACCAAAAGGTAAAGTGCTATTCTGGTTGCTAGTGGCAGAGAAAGGGTTGAAGACACCCATACGAAGTTATACACTTGATTACATAGCAAATCCGTCGACTGGCAGCTAGAGTATTTGAAGTCCATGATATGATCATTGACTGGCCATTATTACCCCGGCACCTTCCATTTTTCCTAAGAACATCATTACAGTAGTTGTCCAAAAATGAGGTGCTCTATTGTTCCATGGGTAAGTCTATGGCACACCATGTAAAAATGATCAAGACACAGTGATTCAAAGATTTAAAATAACAGGTTTCAAGCTGTTGTAAGGAAATAAAGTACAGATCCTTTGGGAAAAGTCACATAGCTTGGTAAACAAACATCTAGATCTGTCGTTGCACTTCAAGTCATGGTGAATTTTGAAAATTCATCACATACACACACATTAAAAAAAATCCCATGGCATATTTAGAGCAAAAGGAGAAAAACATATAGGGCAACCCCACTAAAGCTAGTTTTCCTTCTAAAAATAATAAAAGATGGTTAAAATAAAGCAATCATTGAGTCCCTTGACGTAAGTGAATGCACACTCGACAAATGTGACCTTAAGGGACTAGCCGTTAAAAAAACCAAAATCAGTCATTAAGCACAGTGTAATTTTCCACCTGTTATATTTTAAAAATGCTTTTCCATAAGCTGCAGAATATTCTGATGCACAGTCAAGTTAACATGGTATTTATTTGCTAATTTGCTTTAATGTGGTAGGTTAACTAATAATTCAGATATCAGAAGCCCTACCTTTGCATATTGAGGTGCTATGGTAGTATTAGGCAGACCACAACTAAACGTTTTTGGTTTTGCCACAAAGAAGTATATAAATGTGCTTCAGTAGGTTAAGTGGAAGAAAATATCACTGGCTGGAAATGCCAGCGTGAAAATCCTTTCTAAACAGCTGGGTTCTTAGGCTTTGAAAAACAACTCCGATGATCGAGACAACAACGCCAAGCCCTACCAGAAGAAAAGTAGGGCACAAAAGCCTATTTAATAGATAAGCAAAGCAATGAATGAAAACATTAAAAATATTAAATAAATTTTTAAAAATAGTGGTCACAAAATTAAGAATAAATACTGTTTTATGCAGGCTGTTGTTTACTCCCACAGCATATGAGACCTCCTTACACACTTTGGGCCAATATATGAAGTGTCCCACACCACACGGCACTTGAGAGGGACCGGTTTCCGACATGGTGGCTGAAGTCCTTAGCGAGTGGTAACCCTTTAAATCTTAAAGAGGTTCAATTTGCTGTTGCCAAATGTTAGTTTCAACGTGAAAGGATCCAATAATTTTGATAGAAGTTCTTTGTATGACATGATAAGAGAAGAGGTTTACTGTCAAGAGAATTTTGGCAGGAGCGCACTGGAGCTCATAACTCATTATCGCCAGTTGCCCGAGTGCATGCTGGTCAGTGAGAACAACGTTAACAGGAACGTAATGAAAAGCTTTAGCACACTTCTTGGAAGAGATTTTTAGCATGTGCTGTCAAAGCCAAGAGAAAAAGAAGGTTCTCTTCATTACTAGTCTCCATTACTTGAGTGTGGAAAAAAAAAAAAAAAAAGCACAACTTCCCATGTGTCGCCACCAGAGGCGTGTTTGCACTGCAAAGTGAAATTCGCTTATGCTCTCCCTTGAGTATGAATCCACTAAACAAACTTAGACACGCTAAACAGTAGAACTTTGTTCAGTCCAGAAATATAGCTTACTTCATTTCAATGTCTGCTTTAACTGTTGACACTATACACAAGGTTAATAGTGTTTCAATTGCTTCCCAGAAACTGCAAACTACGGCTACGTAATAGCAACATGTCAAATTCTGCCATCTAGTGAAGGCTCATAAAACAAACAAGATGCTTTTAGGCGGTTCAATGAAGGATCTAAGAGTTGGGCAGTAAAAAGTTACAAACCCTTTTTGATTTTAGAAAACAGTGAAAAAAGCATAGTAGTTATGGATGTCTTATTCAATTCCCAGTTTTCTAACTCTGTCCCATGAACCTGTTCAAAAGATGATAAAAAATTGTAAAATATGATGCTTGAGGGGAACACAATAAATATAATGTTATTGAGGAGCGAGAACATCTTATCGGTTTGACATTACAACTATACTTATGGATAAAGTGGAGAGCTTGGTTTTACTGGTACAAAATCAGCTAGTTAAAAAAACTATGCAAGCCTACACAATCCTTTAGCATTCTAGGAACATGCTTAACTAAACATAATAGCATTAAAAAATCATACTGCATATACCATTACTCCAACATGTATTTATCAGTGAGTATTGTATCCTGACAACAGATCCGAGAGAAGTAACGTTCATACCTAGTTTCCATTAAGTTGCTGCTGAGTTAGTTGCTGCTGGTCAATTTCTACTTTTCCCCGGCTTTTACTCTCTCGTTCCTCGTCTTCTTCATCTCTCTCATCATTTCCACTATGATTTTTACAATATAGTCTACAATGATGAAAGATAGAAATCTCAAAATGTTTTGTCACTGTTGATGAGAATATATTTACATCATTAGTAAATGAGGTTGGTGCCCATTTAAAATAAGGGTTTCCTCATCCATGCTTTTTAAACACTCTACAATAAGTTACAGGTCCATTTCTATCTCAAAGATAGGAAAGCACTCTATTAATGAGATAATGGAAGTTCATCTGAAATAAAATCTCCGGTTTAAGGTAAATGTTGTCACGCATGCCCAAAGATGAGGCAAGTCTTCATTCTGCCCACTGAGATGAAAAATAAAGCTTCCAGCCAACTTGAAAATAAAAACTTGCAGGTATACAGATGAAATAATCAAATTCGAGGTTTCAGATACATACAAAAGCACATTTTAGGAAATATAAACTCTACATATACTATTGCTTTTTGCTTGTATTTCATGAAACATTTTTATTCAAATTCCTTAAAATGTCTGTCTTTTCCGCATTAGTGTCCTGGCCCTCATTAGAACACCTTTATGAGCCCCTCTAACAGTTTTCCAGGCCCTGCATTTGGCTAGGTCTCTCTTGATCTAGACTGGCTCTTCCAATTTCTCTTTTTCCCACGACACTGACTTTTTAGAAAAAGTTATACCAGCTACCTTTTCAACTATACCATTCTGGATTTGTCTAACTGTGGTACTGTTTCATTTGGTTCTCTCTTAACCCAGATTCCTATAAAACTGGTAATAAAGTCCAAGGGCTTGGTTTAAGTCGAGGTTCAACCTTTCTTTGTTAGTCCAGGATATTTGATAGGTGACCCTGTGTACTTCAAGAGGCATGTTAATTTCAGAATGCCCCACTATCAATGATGCTTTTCGATTACTTGGTTTAAGTGGTGGTGATGGCCACATTTCTCCATTGCGACAGTAGGTTTTTCCTTTTAAAATTAGAGGATTTGTACCTCTGGAGTGATACTTTGACATTAGGCTGTTCTGACCACCTTTTATGTGGGTAATATATACCGTATATTTGACATTCACTGTTTTTAATAAATAGCAATGTGAGCTACTTAGGACAAAGGTTTAGGGAGGCCAACTAACATATAAGTACCAATCTGTGTTTTATAGGTAGTCACCCCACCGTAATCAGTGGGTAAGCTGATCTGAGCTCAGTTTTAGGTCAATTATGTACAAGATGGAATAATGCTTTAAAAATGTTCAGTGAGGGCCCTCTTGTGGTCAGCAATAGATAAAAGACATTCATATAGGAATCCTGACACAAAGGATCTAAAACTCAGTTTAACATGAGGAGTTTCTAACATATGAGTAGAATAAAAGGTGGGGGGGGGAAGGGTGGGGAGCAACAATAGCAACTGACTTCCAACCTGGTTTTGCTTATTTTTTTTTATTCTTAAAATATTTTCAGTTACTTCCAAAGAACTATGGAGAATTTGTACTCTTCAAATGATGCATATTAGGAATCACTTAAAAGCAAAACAAAAACATGAGTTCAAATATCAAGAATGAATTCCTACATGGTGCACCTATAGAGTATCTTCCCCCAAAATATAACCTGAATCTAATTAAGCCTTTGAGCCAACTTATAAATTATGGGAAATATGTAGGGGTAGAGAAACAAAGTAAATGGCACCATGAAAAAGCAAATAGCTAAATCCAGAATATGGGACTTTTACAAGACTTATCAGGGTTCTTTAACAAGTAGGGGGGAAGGGTGCAGTGGAGTGGAGATTGCTCTATATCAAGAGAGACTTATGAGCCATATCCATTAAATGAATGTAGGGACCTTGTATGTGTTGAGAATTGAACAAAGCAAGTCTAAAAAGATATTTCCAAGACAACTGGAGAAATGTGAACGTGGACTTGGTAGGAGAGTATACTAAGAACCTACTGTTGATTTTACAAAGTGTGAGAATGTCATAGTGATGCCAAAGTATGTAGGGATAAAATGACAACAGAGGTGTGGGGTTCTGCTTTAATGTACATCAGAAAGAAAAACAGTAGATGAAAACAAGTGTGGCAATAACTTGGTAGCTGTTATCCTAGTTTTGTATACTTTTGAAACTTTTCATAAGTTTTTTCTTTTTTTTTTCACAAGTTTTTTTTTCCTAAAAGGATGAGCCCTTTCTTGCTAAAACAGATTGTATTCTTTTTATGAGATTATTTTTCACTCCCATAGACCCATTATATGTCCTTCACCAATCTAGACACCAAGACCACAGGTGTCAACCAGTCAAACGAGATCTCTACTGTCACAGAATTTACTTTCTTATGGTGGGTGACTGACTTTTTAGAAACATACATATTTTAAAGTTTAGTAATACAATAAAGACAACAAAACAGGATAAGCAGAATCTCTATGTAATCTTCTCTCGCCTTCTTAATGAATACATTTCATTTAATGAATAGATGACTATAATGTTCAGGATCCAGAAAGAGCCAGTAAAGAAGGAAAGCACATACAGGAGAGGGAAACCCCTCGTTCAGAAGTATTCCTCCTTGCATTTCCTCCAATTTGTCCATTCTTCTATCCCCAAACTACTTGCATATGGACTCTCATTTGAACTCAATAGTCTCTATGAGAAAATCTGGAATCCACACCATAAGCAGCTTTTAGGAACAAATTTCAATGTGAAAAAAATAAAGCGTAATTCAAATCATTGTGGATCCCAGTATAAATATTTTTGTTAAGAGATGGTCACTGGCAACATGGTTTTCTAACAGCTAAAAAGTAAAAACCATCTGAATGTCTAGAAAAGGAACTGATTATGCAACCATTAAAATGGTGATGTAGGACTGTTTGTCAGAAAAATACCTCAGATATAGTAAGTGGAAAAGAGTATACATAAGAAAATCTTTTAATAAATACGTGCATACAATCACATAAATGTTTAGAAAATATTCCAAAAGATTTAAAATTCTCTCTGCTGGTAGAATTAACGTTCACATTAAGCTTTTCCCCCTTATTTTATACATTTTCCCCAAAGAGAAAATGGATAACTATTACAGTATGTAAATAGAACTAAAATTTAAATACAATAATTCTTCACATATCTGATTTTAGATACTTCACATGGGCCTGTTATTTTTACATATTAATGATACTTTTAAATAATATACTGTTCACAAGTCTAGTCAACCACTGAACTGTATAAATATAAAATTGCGTCTCTTCCATCCCCACGCAATGGATGAGGTAACTGTTCAGTTGCTGAATATGCCCCTCAAAAATTTATGTATACAGACACATATCTGCACACACATGTGCATACGTGTACTTTTTATGTGCTAAAATAGATCGTGCGGCTTGGTTTTTCACCTTACTCGATCATAGAGTACCTCTCCATGACTCTCCACATGGAGCTACTTCGTTCTTTAATTGCTGCATAGTATTCCACTAAACGCATGTAGTAAAACTTAAGGCTCTTGATAGACATTCTGGTTTTTGGGGGGTTGATTTTTGCTAGTTTGGGTGAAAGGCTAAAAATCTTTTCCCATCTCACCTTCAGTTAACTCTAGCTATTCCCCTGGCAACTTAAAACACTTGGCACAGCGTGTCCACTTCTTCACTGAGCTGCTAGCCCCCGGTTGGGAGACTGTAGTGGGACTGGGAGAATTATACTCTGATGAGAAGCTGTATCTCTGTACTTGTGTGGCGTAAACCTGAACATGACCTATGCCTACAGAACTACAGTGGAACAGGTGCTGGCTCCAATGGGGTATGAGGCTTTTACGCTCAGGAGGATCCCCTGTGGACCTACCCAAGGGTGAATCCAATCTTACTGGAGCTGAGTGGTACTGTTAGGTTGACTGCTGCAGGGATTGTCTCTGAAGCATCAGACGTTGCCCTGCGGACAAGCTGCTGTTCCCGTCGACACCCCTGAGCACATCTCATCAATCTGAAGTATAGGTGAGTAAGATGCCTTAGTGGCTACCACAGCCATCATTAACAATAGTACAATGAAACTTCCTGCATATACGCTTTTGTACTGTTTTCTGCTCACTTCCCTGGCAGACATCCCTACAGAGCGGACTAGTGGCAAAATATACACACTGTTATGTTAAAGGTTTTGGTCTCCCAACGCTATATTGCTCTCCCAAATTGTACCAATCTATATTCTAACTCAGTATCAAACGTGAATGCCCAAGTATCCAGAACCTAGCTGCCACGTGAATCCTACTAATCTGTGCCCATCAGATAGGCAAAAACTGGTAAGATCTTGTTTTAATGTATATTTCTTTCATTATAAATAAGGAGGAATAGCTTTTCACAGGCTTATAATCCACGGCCAGTCCTCCTATAAATTGCCTTTTCATGTCCTTTGCCCATTTTTTTTAAACCTGGGCTGTTATTTTAAGGATTCGAAGTTCTCTTCAAATTTTAATACAGTCAAAAATTCTTAGTTTCCTATCATGCTTAGAAAGGTCATCTGTACTCAAGAGATTCTAGAAAATTCCTCCTACATTTTCTACTCAGTTCTACATATGATTAGGTTTTTAACCCATCAAGGATATATTCTGGGGTGCAGTCTGAGGGAAGAATCCAACCTGTTTTCTAAATGGAGAGCCAGGTGTATAAACTGTATAGATATCAGGCACTGAATAATCCGTCCTGTCTCCATAGATCTAGTACTACTGAAATGACCCAACAGAGACGGATTTCCTGGGGCTGTTGTTACTGTGCCAGTACCAGGTTTAATTACTATGTTACTGGTTTTGAGGTCTAATAGGGGATTTCTCCTCTTGCGTTCATTTAAATTTTTTCTTACCTGCCGTGATAAAGACTTGTTGACTACCCCAGTACCTATTTTGTCCCCTTCCCTTTGCAGCACTGAACCAGATTTGGGTAGCTAGCAATGTGCCCACCAGGGGTGCATTTCCCCACCTCCTTGGGATAGGTGACTTAATTCTGGCTAATGAGGTGCTGAGCAGAAGTGCCTGCGGAACTTCCAGGAAGGTGGACTAAAGACCCACCCAGCTGGAGGAATAGCCGCTTCACCCATCCACTTTCCTTTGCTCCCACTTCTTCCTACTGCCTATGGAAAGGATGCCTGAAGGATGAGAGAGCAGAAAGATGGTAATCTGGGTCCCCGATGACATGGAGAATAATCTACCACATGTAGACTGCTCTCCTTGGGACATCTTTGAGGGGAAAACCAAATTTCTATCTTGTTTAAGCTTTCAGTTTTTCCGTATAAGGTAACTTAATCACTACCAATTGAAAATAGTACCCCATTTACTCTTCTAGATAAAAGTCAAAATTTTGTATTTCGCTACAATTGTACTTATCATATAGATTAATTTGAGGAGGACAGGTATCTTTTAAGGTTGAGTCTTTTCATCAAGGAACATAATATATTTTACTATTCATTTGGGTCCTGTGTAAAAACACTTAAAAAAAAAAAGGTTCACCTTTGGTGTGAGTAGGTGTGTGGGGAAAGGGGTGGAGGGTAACACTTTTCCTTTATGATTCCTAACTAATTATTGCTGGGATCGTTTTTTAAAATTCATCTAATATTCAGCAACCTTACAGAGCTCTTATTCATTTTAATAAATTGAGCTGATTCCTTGGGATTTTCTTGGTAGACAATGACATCGATAACAAATATTGACAATTTTATTTTTCTCCTTCACAATATTATACATTCTTCTTTTTCTTGTTGCACTGGCTTAACCCTCCAGAAGAGCGCTGAAAAGTAACATTGGTAGTTGGCACCCGTGTCTTGTTCCTGGATCTGAATGAAAGTGTACTGGTAGAGTGGTTCTCAATTATGGACAAACATGAGAATAACCTGGGGTGTCACCAGAAAACATGGCTTGGGCTTCTACCTAGTGAAGTTAAAATCTCGGATGGTGGAGCCAGGCATGAACATTTTTAAAGAGGGCCTTATCCATCCTTGGGTGGGTCTGAGGCTCAGCCCTGATAAAGAACCACTGTCCTTTTACTTTAATAAAGCTCCGTGCTGTTGTTTTCTCATAAATGCTTCGTTAGGACTCCTCGCTGCCCAAGGGCACTCTTGGTTCCTTACTTTAAAATTCAGAAGTGTATGCTGAATGCCACCTAATGCCTTTTCACCATCCACCAGGAAGGCGATGGGATCTTTCTTTATTAGTTATAATGGTTCACACTAATTTTGAACAGTCTTTACATTGTTAGAATACAGCTCTGGATTTGACTTTCTAACATTTTATTTAGGAATTTGGTTTATTTATAAAGGCAAGATTTGGTTTATAGCTTTCTTGTTTTTGTTTTACATGCTACCTTTGTCAGGTTTGGTGTCACACTTAATGTAAGTTTCAGAGAATGAATGAGGTTTACCATCTTTTGCCATGTGCTGGACCTCTTTAAATATTAGAATTCCTGTTCCTTAAAGGCTTGACAGAACACACTTGAAAAACACCTCCTGCCTTCCTTATTAAACCAAGTTTGGCAAGTTTTATAATAGAGCATCAGCACCTCATCCAATCACCCAAATATGTGGTGACTGCTTATATAAATTGCTTTGTACACAAAAATAGTAGAGTGTTTAGTCATTGGCTTATTGCATCCTGGGAATGGAAGGAAGTGCTTTACAACTCGCAAAGGCAAGTCAAAAATCCACGGAGCCCCACCAACTTATTCTCCATTCAGTTAAACGAATGGAACCATTATAGATGTACATGGACACGGAAGACCCATAAAACAGAGGATAGAAATCCCAAATCTCCAAACCTTTATGCTTTCATCATTCCCTGAGCAGCCTCCTGACTCACCTTCCCATTTGCACCCTTGCTTCGGTGCCATCTCAGGGTCTTGCACACGCCGTTCCTTCTGGCTAGAACACTGTCCCAACACCCACATTGATCTATGCCCTTCATATCTCAGCTCAAGCTCCATTTCCTTAAGGAAATTCCTAAACACTCTCCCCCTACAGACTAAGTCAGCTCCTCCTTGTTACGTGCTCTCGTGGTGCTTTGTAAGGTCTCCTTTCTAGCACTTAATGTAGTTTGCAATTATACATTTATTTATGTGGCCGTTTAGTTAATATGTCTCTCCCACTAGACTATAAGCTTCACGAGGACATAGTCTGTATGAGTATTGATCACTACGGTATGCCCAGCTCCGAGCACAATACCTGGCACTTAGTAAGCATAGTACACAGTGGCTGAATGAATGTTAATCCAGGGATGTATAGTCAGAGGAAAATGCCAATCATAGTACTTGTTTCTTTATATAGAGTCCTAAGTATTCTACACTTGGCTAAGTACCATCTAGGAATAGTGACCGAGTGAACTAATGTCATCTATTTAAGGGTAGTTACTTACTGACAAGTTAAAGAAAATGGACAAGTGTTGTTCTCTTACTTGTAAATTCCTCGTGACATATTTTCAATGTATTTGGCTTTGTCTTGTACTCCACAGTGGTAATGGTAAGTCTTAACACAGGCTTTTATTTCACATCCAATAGTAGCACCGGGCTGACTGCAAAGTGTACATTTCTGTTTAAGGGAAGAGAAAGAATAATCATAAGCAGTATTTCAAAGTTTTTGCAATCTTATTTATTCTATTTTAGCCATATTTCAGCCAAACATTCCAGTTTACAAAGAAAACAGCCAGTTTTCTATGGAAAAAGAATACACCGAACTTACTGCTTAGCATATTGATGCAATTTAAACCACTTTCTGATATTAAGTCACTCCTGAGGTTTCCATTATTTACCTATACTAACCTTCCAAGATCTGACATCTAAACATTAACAAGATATTCCTGAATACTGCCAAACACAAAAAACTGATCTTCTAGATCTTAGTGGTTGGCTTCTCCCCCTTCGCAAGACTAGGTCCTTTGCTATTATGACTAAAGAATGAGAAGACAGAGGAGAGCCATTCCCCATGGAGGGACTGCTACCAAGTAGGTAAAAGGGCAGAGGGAGTCTAATGGGGCTGAAATCTTTTCAAGACATCACAAGTTGGCCTAGATTTGCCTTGCCTCAAGAATGTTCTGAGATTAAAAGGGTGGTTGTTGGCAAAAGACTTTCATAGTCAAGTAAGTTGGAGGAATGCAACAGATTGCTTGATTGCAGAACTTCTCACAGCCTTTCTGCAAGAAGGAGGGTATAGGAAATAGCTCCCAAATTATTGAACTCCAGGTGCCCTCTTGTTTTTGGAGGGGTCGGGGAGCAACTCGATGGACTAATTTCCTTTGGAGCACACTTGGGAAAATGCTAAGTTAGTGTGTACACTAACCTTCCACTGTGCAGAGGTAAATAAGTTGACCAGGAGAACGCAACTGTTATCCTGGTCACCTATTTATAGCTGTACGCACAACACCATCGCCTGGTATGATGCGGGGAAGAGATTTTTCCCTTACATGTTTTTGTAGTACTATACATTCTGTTTTTGAGTTTCGGTTTTAAAAGAGTAATCGAAGTATCAATAGACTGAACTGGATTTAGATGGAATAGCTCATATCAACAATCTTCACACCTTCAAATCTGCAGTTGCACAAAGGGTCATTTCTAATGGATTCAGATAAAGCTTAGCAAAGCCTGGAACCACTGGACGAAAGGCTGAAGGGGGACACACAACGGAGGGGCAGGGGTTACACTTGCCACCCGAATCCAAGGACCAGACATTATGACCAGTCTGATGTGATAAAATGAGGACGAAACAGTCCCACCTGTGAAGTATTCTTACCCCCCAAAATCTTGACACCGAATCTAATCAAATCTTTACATCTAACTTCCACTTTAAAAGACCATCTGGTGGATAGAGGGACAAGTTAAATGGCATCAAGAATAAGCAAACAGACAAATAAAACATACGGGTATTCTACAGGACAGTTAATCCATTTTCTTCAACAGGCCAATGGCATACAACAAAACAGAAACAGAAACAGAAACAACAAAGACAAGGGGCGAGGAAGTGCCCTAGATTATGTAAAGGATACATAACAACCAAATGCAATGTGTGATCCTCCTTTGGATTCTGACACACAAATCAACGTTAAAAAGATAGTTTTGAGACAACTGGGGAAATACAAATACGAACTGGGTATTAAATGACACCAAGGACTCATTGTTAATTTATAAAGTGTAATGACATTGTGGTTAGGTAAGAGAATGTCCGACTCTTAAGAGATACATACTGAAATATGTAGAGGTGAAATGATATGAAGTCTCATCTCTGCTTTAAAACACTTCAAGCGACAAGAATAAAAGGCATAGATGAAACGAGTGCCGCAAATTCTTGATAACTGATGAGTCAAGGTGATGGACAGATGTGTGTTACTAGTCTTTCTAATTTTGATAGGTTTGAAAATTTTCACAATTAAAAAATGTTTTAAATTAAAGTCATCTCTAGAGACAGCTGCTGTCTTAAAGAAAAGACTTTGCATTCCATTGACATTTTGTAATATTCACCAACTGTAAAGGAGTAAGTGATCAATAAAGATGCCAATATTTCTTAAAGCTATTTATTAGTAATTCAGTATGTTTAAGAACAGGAGACTTAGGCACATTTTATAAAGAAAACTTTAGAGCTATGATAAACATTTTAAGAGACATAACTGTTTATGTGAACTTTAACTAAACAGAAGGCTCT
>CM053579.1:15662224-15684808 GCA_028646485.1 Cryptoprocta ferox
TTTTGATGACTGGATAAATTTGAGATGTGTTCTAAGTTTAAAGGAGAAAGTCAGAAGAGTAACGTTGCATAGCATAAACATAAAACCACAGACCATTCTTTTTCCTCGCTTAATCTCCTGAAGTACAGTTTTAATATCAAAATCTCCAAATTCTGCTCTTGATGTTGTTGTGAGCTGGACTGTGCCAGAAGAAAATAACTAGAAAAGAAAAATGCAGGAACATTTAACATTCAGCGTCCTGTGAGAAAAAAATTAAACAACATAATAACAAATGTGTTATGTTACTTCAATATCCTGAGAAAGAAGACTTTTCCTTAATAATCAAGTACCAACTCAAATATTTTTAATACATTCATGTCTGATTAAAATATAACCCAAAATAAGGACAATGAAATAAAACTAATGCTGCTAGTGTGAAGCCAAGATTAAATATTTCATTCAACAATGCAGATTTCAACAATGTTACCCTGTCATCTCAATTGTTTTACATGTCCACAAAGTTTTTTGGTTTTGTTTTTTTAAGTAGGCTTCAGGCCCAGCATGAAGCTCAACGGAGGGCTTGGGCTCACAACCCTGAGATCAAGACCTGAGCTGAGACCAAGAGTCGGATGCTTAACCAACTGAGCTACCCAGTGCCCCCTCGTTTCCACAAAGTTTTAAAACATAGTTTAAACTGGCAAATTTCAACCACAGATGTAGATCAAAAATATCTGGGGAATTTATTTTAACTAGACATGTCTGGGACATACTCCAGGGCTGCATATTTTGGAAAAAGCTCCTAAGGTAAATCTGATATACATCTCTAGTCAAGAACCTCTAATATAAATAATGTAATTTTTTAAATGTTTATTTTAATTCTTTATTTTGAGAAAGAGAGAGAGAGCAAGCGTGCGCAAGCAAGCAGGGGAAGGGCACAGAGAGAGAGAGAGAGAGAGAGAGAGAGAGAGAGAGAATCCCAAGCAGGCTCCACACCATCAGCGCAGAGCTCAACATGGGGCTTGAACTCACAAACCTTGAGATCATGACCTGAGCCGAAATCAAGAGTTGGACACTTAACCAACTGAGCCACCCAGGCATCCCAATAATATAATTTTTAAAACCTAATCATAAATGGGATGAATAATTCAATACAACCAAACTAAAAAGTGTTTATATATACTGTATGTCAGACCTGGATCTAAGGATGCAAAGATACAGTTCTTCTCTTCAAAGAATTAAGAGCCTATTAAGGGAGAGAGGCTCACAAATGAGTAACTGCAATACAGTGTGCGAAGGACAACAGATATTTACAAGGTTGTAGTGGATGCTCAACACCTCTTTCACGACAGGCTTATAAAGCTGAAATTTGTACAGTTATAAAATAGTTAACTATCAATTATCTAGAATATGGCAACTATAATTAGGAGTACTTTAAATCTTACTAAATCATAAAGGCTATATTTTTGAAACCCTAAAGTTAATGAAGATTTGGGACTCCAGGATATACTATTCATAATTCAAAACCACTAACGCTGGAGAGAAAAGTGCCATATTTGGTTACTAGCTAAACGCCTCTCAAAAAAACTTGGGTTTAAAAGAACATAAAAAGAACCATGCTTACCATGCACTTATAATGTGCAGCTGCCTTCTTGGCATTAAATATATGCAGTTTTCCTCTGGCTTCATTTTCTTCCTCCCCTACATGACAAAATCCACATTTAGGCCTGGTGTCACTAGGGCTGCTTCTATGTGGAGACCTATCTCTCTGCAAATGTAAAAGGAAAAAAAAAAAAACACTTAAACAGATCCATCAAAATATGCTATCAGTACCTCAAGCTTAGTTAACATTTCAAATGATGAGCTTTTACCTATAAACACAGTTTAAATGAAATATTCATGGTGTAACAAAAAGTAAAAATCTCACATTTTCCTACTTACGTAGGAACTACTTTCCATTTCATCTGTTCCATGGGAGGATGTAGACCTGGTATCTTCCGACAGCCCTTTAAAATTGGTTTTTCGTGGCCTTCCTTTGCGACTTTTCTTTTTACTCTTAGGTGATGAGGGCTCCAGTTCATGTTCATTAAAACTTTCTTCTAAATCAGCTGCTTAAAAATGAACAAAACCTTTACATGGACCAATCTTAAAATGGGCATTAGTTCATGGGTCCTTAGAATACACATTTCTCCTTAAAATGAAATCCCCTCCAGAAATGAGGAGACATGGTGTGTGGAGTGCTCAATATAGGAACCTTAATGTTTCATATAAATGCAACCAAAATCAAATACAAAAAAAATAGTTTTAGGGGCACCTGGATGGCTCAGCCAGTTAAGTGTCCGACTCTTGGTTTCAGCTTACATCATGATCTCATGGTTCATGAGTTCAAGCCCCACCTCAGGCTTCACACTGACAGTGCAAAACCTGCTTGGGATTCTCTGTATCCTTTTCTCTCTGCCCCTCCCCCGCTTGCTCTCTCTTTCTGTCAAAAAAATAATCTTAAAAAAAAAAAAACCAGAAGACTTAAAAAATAGTTTTATTATAATCCTTGTAATAATGATTTCTTTTGAATTTATAATTCTATAAAAATGAGTTTTGTGATCTTGACTGTGCATACAAGCCAGTCAAAATTTTCAAACTCTAATAAGTCAATTTTTAGAACATTTTCAAACTCTAATAAATTTTAGCTCTTTTATTATTGTCTTTACCATTGGTTTCAAAGAGTTTTACCAAACACTGTTGGTGAAATCAGAACACTTACCCAGAAAATAACCTTACTATAACTTGGAAAACTAAACGAAAATAAAGTAGGTCGATCTGTGCTGTCCAATACAGCAGCCGCGAGCAACAAACAGGTGGCTTTTACAATTTTAGTCGCTTATAATGAAATACAATTAAACCTTCAGTTTCTCATTCACGATGACCACATTTCAAGTGGTTATTAGCCGCAGGTGGCTAGCTGCATCTATACTGGACATCGCAGATACAGAATGTTTCCACTGTCACAAAATGTTCTATTGGGCAGCACTCTTCTAGGATAGCTCTTTAAACGACCATGAAAATCAAATGATCATATTCCATAAGGAAGTCATCCAGAAATGAACAACGGATCAAGTACTTAAACAAATATTAAGTATACAAGGAATTTCTAACATAAATGGCAAAAAAGCTATGTTACAAGCGAGCTGTATACTGTAATGGATTAAATAAAATTTATGTGGAAATTTTATAACTGCATTTCCTAGCAATTTGAAAAGAATGTCTATGATTAATGGAAGGGTGTTTCATTCCGTTTTTCACTACAAACATTTTCTTTATTGAGGGCCTACTGTACATAAGACAAAGTATTTAGTGTAAAAAGGTATAAAAACCGAATGTTCACTTCTCTTAGGGTCAAACTAAAGACAGTTTTAGGCACAGTTCTAATGCCCTGTTTTTTCTTTTAACATTAAATTTTCAATTTCAGGGACCAACTTCTCAATGAGAAAGCATATCAACTTCTATTTGTAGATATTATTATGTTTCCCAATAAATACTTAAAAATTTCTTACTGTCTTAGAAATAAAAGCATAATCATTATGACAAGAAAAGGGTAATTCAATTAGTATACTTGAATGTGTAAACTCAAGGGACTGAAGGCATTAGACTGCAAAACAGTTCATAAAAATTTATATCAATGCAATTTCACATAACTACAGTAGGATTTGAGGGAGGAAAAAAGGGGAAAAGGTAAAAGTTTTATAGGCAACAAGGTAAATTCATGTGAACAACTCCCTGTGAAGACCAAGAAGCCAGATATCTTCTGATTTTAACATTTTAGCAAATTTCATATCAAAACACATCACCTTCTTTAAACATTGAAATTGACATTTTTTAAGGCATAGAATTTCATTAAAGCTGTTAGAATTACTTACACTTGCCCCAAATTAAAAATTCTTCAAAATGAAAAATAAGCGAACTTGTCCATCATTCTGATACATGTTACACAATACATGGTATACAGAATATTCTGTTACTTACAATGAAAACAAATAATCATTAACACTATAAGACTACACTATGAAACACCTTTAAAGAAATTACTTAACTGATTCCATGATCAGGCCAACATGACTAGTTTTCCACATGGCTTTTTTTTTTTTTGTCCTAAATATGGAACCACTTGGTGTAAAACTTTAGGGGACTTTAACAGCAATAGTAAAAATCATAAGACTGACAATTTTAACTATACTAAAATTTCACACATATAGCAAAAAAGTGGTAAAATTAAAAGGCAAACAATAAATTAAAAAAACTCTGCTGTAATTGTGAAAAAGCATTAGTATCCTTATGATATAGGCTCCTAAGAGATTAAGACCCCAATTGAAAAATGGACCAAGCATATGATCAAATAATTCACAGACTATTAGTTAAACATACGTATAGAAAAAAGGACTTTTCTAGAATCAAAGTGTAAATTAAGTGATATATCAGTTTCACCTATCAAAATAGCAGACTTTAGTTATAAAAAGCTACAATAACTGAATGAACACAAAATGTGTTAGAAATGAAAACCTAAAAGAAGCCTCACAAAAATATTGAGCTACAGCATGCTTCTGGACGAAAAGGATCAACTTTTGCATGTCTGCTCTCACTAACCTAATACAATGCAACTCTGACAAAATGGTTGATTCCACAGTTTTCTGGAAGAGTAAATCTATAACATACAAGAAATGTTTTTTTAAAAAGATATCAAAATATACAGTAAAGAGATAGCAGTTAAAATACTGGCACAGGAAGAGACTTATATCAGCAGAAGAAAAAGCAAGGTTGAAAATAGACCCATAAGCATATGGGAATTCAGAGTATAATGGTAGCATTTCAAATGAGTGGGGAAAAGACACGATGGCATAACTGGCTATCCATTTTTTTTAAACTGAGATTCCTTTCCTCATACCATATGAAAATATCTAATCATAAAATAACAAACTATAAATGTAATAGAAGAAAATGAAGGGAGTATTTTTTATAATGTTGGGTCAAGACACCTAAGAAGTCATAAAGGAAAAGACTGAGATCTGCCTAAAAATTAGAAACCTTTGCATGGCACACACACCATAAACCAAGTTAGAAGACAAATGATAAACTGGGAAATCATTCACATTTAGTGACAGAGAATTAATACTTTCACTACAGAAATCACTCGCTACAAATCAATTTCAAAAGGACAAAGCTCGAAAGAAAAATGCACAATGGATAACTGGCAATTCATGACTAAAATAAAAATGAACAGAAGCTCAATCTTAACTAGAGATGAGAGAAATGGAAATTCAATGAGATAATCGGATTTGCAAAAATTAAAAACTGATAATGTCCAGCACAGAGGCAGGAAAACTGGACACCCTCATACACTGTCGGTGGGACCATAAACTGGGTACATGAGAGACAGTACATTCCCCAATGTGAAACGCAAACCAGTTTTTAAAACTTTACCCTATAGAATCACTTGTATAAGTATATAAGCATACATGTACAAGGAAGAGCAATGCAGTTTTATCCATGCAAAAAATAGATGTAAATGATTTTTGATAAAGAAATCCTTAAACTATGGTTCTATTTATTCTATGGGATACAATATAACAGTTAAAAGAGGTCAAATGGGGCACCTGGGTGGGGTGGCTCAGTCAGTTAAGTGTCTGACTCTTGACTTCGGCTTAGTCATGATCTCACAGCTCTTGAGTTCAAGCCCTGCGTCGGGCTCTGCACTGACAGTGTGGAGCTGGCTTGGGATTCATTCTCATTCATTCATTCATTCTCTCTCTCTCTCTCTCTCTCCCCTCCCTCTCCCTCCCCCACTCCCTCCCCACTTGTGCTCTCTCTCTCAAAATAAATAAATAAACAAAAAAATCAGTGGGGAAAAAAGACAAAATGCTTCAATGGACGAAAACAAAAAGAATGAGGTCAATCTGTAAACATCAGGGAAGGAGGTCTGTGATAAATCACAGAATAAAGAAAGCAAGTAGCATAATAGTATGTAAATATACTACGATGCCACTGTATTTAATAAGTGTGCATATACACTATATACATGTTTGTATGTAGGTAAACAAGGCTCTGGCAAAATACACACCAAACTGTTATTACTAGTTACTCCTAGAGAATGTGACTTCAGGGTGAAGGGAGGCCTTTTTGAACTGCTTTCATGTAATAGTATTATTGTACTATTTTAATTTTTTAAGCAATGGATAATATACTCCTTGTGTAATTAAAAGAACTTCTAACATCCAATGTGATGAAAGGAGGGGTAAACTCATCCACCACCGATGGGAGTACAACGTAGCACAATCCTTCCAGAAAGATACATGGCACCATGTATCAGGAATCTCAGAAAGACTGAACCCTTTGACCCGGTGATTGTACTTTGCGGAATTTACCCTAAAAAATAATTGAAAATGCACATGAAACAATGAGTATGAGGTACACACAGTCACAGTACCTTTGTTTAAATTTTTCATGGTTACACGGTTACGGTAGGGTTTTCTTCCCCAATTCAAAATTGTGAAGATGGTTTCACATTTTAACAGGAAAGTTTTTGTTTCCTCCTTCAATGATAATTATTAAAAGACCTCTGCATCAAAGAAGTACAAATTTTCCTTTCTACCTTCTAATTCCGCCTGCTCAGCACTCCCCGCTGGTGCCTGCCCTAGCTTTCCTGCTTCCCTTCCTTGTCCCTCCCTCCTTCCCTCTCTCTCTCTCTCTCTCTCTCTCTCTCTCTCTCTCAAGTAACCCCCGTTAAGTCCATGAACAAACTAAATGAATTAGTGTAAAGTACTTAATTTAGAACAGCGCCTGGCACATTAAGACCCTCTCCATAAATGTCAGCTGTTATTTCCTCCGCGCGTGCCAATGTGGTTTTTAAAAGGATACACAAACAAATGGCATTCTAAGCACACTATTCTGCATCTTGCCCTTTTCTACTTCATTTATAAATTGGAAACACTCCAAATCTCAGAGCTAACATTTGACTTTTGGAGTTCTGACTGTGCCAGATGTGCCATGCGGTTTATTTGCACGGTCTCACTTGAGCCTCACGACCACCGCACGACCTTGTATCTGTCAGCATCCCCATCCCCTATTTTACAGGTAAGGAAAAGTTCAGAATGGTTAAATAACTTTAGCCAAGGTCACCACGCTAGGAAGTGGCAGAGCTGGGACAAACCTATGCCAGTGAGTAACCACATGCTTTTAAAGTGGCAATACCCACTGTCACGGAAATACACAATGTCAAGTACTCCTGGAAGTTAGAAAAAAAAAAAAACAGTTTTACGTATGCTCATGTCTGCAGAGAAATGCTCTGGAAGGAAACTTAAGAAGCTGAGAGTAGCGGCTGCTTTCAGCAAAGGAATCTGGACACCGACACAGGGTGGGAGGAAGGCTCGGGAACAGCATATGCTCACCCATACTGCTGATTTCTGTACAATGTTCACATCCCTATTCAAACGAATGAATGCAATAAGAAAACAAAACCTTACCCTTGTACTCACAGCTGTAATTTCTACAAATCCAGGCCGATAAGGAAGGTGACAAAGTGCTACCAAGCATTCCCAACCCTTACGAGCACTGCCCCTAGATGTCTATGTCACTTTAGAAAGGCCAGGCCCTTCTCTGTCACCGTTCTGATTGCCACTGTGAGGCACAGGAGTGACCCCCTTACCAGTACACCAACTCTCCTTCTCCTTGTATCGGAAAGCCCTATCTGCTCCTTTCCCAATTCTCTTCTTCCTCACCACTGTTTTTCTCATCTTCTACCTTCCTGGGTTAAGCTCCATTTCCTTTCCTCCCCAAAGTCTCACATCAGTTACCAGTATGAAGTAGAAAGGACCTCTGGACACAAAGTTTGAAGACTGTCACCTACTATGTCTTAAAACTTGGTGAAGCTAGTTAACGCTCACAAGGCAAAGTCTCCTGGAGTATCAAATGGAACCAATGAGAACACCTTCCTGAAAAGGATGCCTTAAACGTGAAAAATGCTTTGTAAACTAGAAAATTCTATTCACTTGTTAGTCATTACTCTTGTCACACCTTGTGTAGACGGTAAGCTCTCTATCAAGGGGCTTATTTTTATTGGGGAATTGGCAATTCCCCCATGTGCCGACACCCAGGAGGCACTCAATAAATGTGTGTTAGAATTATCGTTAAAGCTGAAGCGAAATGACAAGCATTAAGGTGGCGGTAAGCCTCCGGCGGACACGGGCTGTGCGTTGGCTTCGCATGCTCCCCGGCACACACCACTCTGCTTTCGTTTTCAGTCAAGGTATCAGATAAATGATTTATGTATATTTATATATGTATGTGTATATAAACAATGCAACATACCTCAAATATATTCTTTTTCAAAATATGTATTTATTTTTGAGAGAGCACAAGCAGGAGAGGGGCAGAGAGAGGGGGACAGAGGATCCAAAGCAGGCTCTGCATTGACAGGCTGACAGCAGGGAGCCCGATGCGGGGCTCGAACCCACGAACCGCAAAGCCATAACCTGAGCTGAAGTCGGACGCTCAACCGACTGAGCCACCCAGGTGCCCCCCAAATATTAATTCTTAGTTAAGTGTAATAAAATGAAATATGTCTGGGATTTAACTCAAAATAATCCAGATGGAGGAAGTAGGTGAGGGGTGCAGATGAAACAAGCCTGGCCATGAGCGGATGACTGTTAAGCCAGGTGATGGGGCTCTTTTTCAAACATATTTTTGGGCATGTTTGATACTTGCTATAATGAGTTTGAAAAGTGTGCTAAATGAAAGATGAGCGTAAACAGTGCCTAGCACAGCACTTTGCACATGGGTAGCCAATAAATCTGTTGAATCAAATGAAGTTCTAGCAAAGTGCACAATGTGAACACGTTACTAAAATTTCCCAAGTTAAATCACAAAGACAATTTAAGTTCTGTTATCTTCCAAGGAAGAGCACATGAGTGTAGTATTTCCTCAGCACTAAACTATGCGCCATGAACATCGCTAAGACCTTTACACACATTATTTCATTTAATCATTATTTCATAATAATTTCATGAAGGTTTTTTTAATTCCCACTTTACAAATGCAGTATCTAAGGCTCCAAGAGATACGAAATAGCTTGCCCAAGACCATGTGACTAGTAAGTGGCAGAGCTAAGATTCAAATATAGATCGGATTTCAGAGCCCATGTTCAACCAGTGCACAAAACTGCCTTTCCGGCACTTCATAAATCTACTCAATGCTACAAAACATAAAAGGTTTTCAAAGACACTGATGTCATATAAAAATCTCCCCATACTTCCACTTAATAAAAGTAATGAAGACTGAAGGTGAAACACATTGTAGAGAAACGGGAAAGAGAAGACAACACACCTCTCATAGAGCTACAGCGACTCTAGCTCTTGAAACACAAATTGGGTTGTATGATTTGACAAGTAATCTCTAATACAAAGTTTCCAGAAGGTCCGTTAGGGGATCCACCAGGTCCCTGAATAAAATCAAGAGTAGGTCTTCCAAGGTTAGGCACAAAAGATTCCTTTACACTGTCTTACAGTTACTGTAAGTAGTTGTGGCACTTCTCACTAAGCTATTTTTAAGTAATTTCAGACTTATCAAGGTGTACAGAATCAATCCCTGTATACCCTTCACCCAAATGTTAACATCTTACCACATCTGCTTTATCATTTATTCTCTCTTCATTCATATTTTCTTCTTTCATTCAACCTTTCTTCTGAAGGGTTGAAGATGCAAACACGATGCCCCTTTATCTCCAAGTACTTCCATGTGTCACCACTGTATTTTAATCAGTTGGTCACAAATCTGTCACTAAATTGCATCCTGTCCCACCTCCCCAAAACCAAAATCCTGTTCTATGAATTCATCTTGCTCTACGAATACCCAGTGCAAGAGAAAGGTCACCCCAAAATAAGGGATACCTTCAAGACCATGCTTTGTTTCAAGCCAAGGAAAAGACATTACAAACATTTCTTGAGCACCCATCCTATGCAAAATATTCTATACTGGGTAGCTTAACAAAAGTAATAAGCCACAAGTTTGGCTACTTACAATTTCAAGAACCTAAACTGAGCTGAGGTTATGTTTGTAATCGTGACTTACAATCTACACATTCTTGCTGTGAAGAGCTAACACTCAGCATCTACTCGAAGTACTGTTTTCTATCTCATCACAGATTACTTTGCTCCATATATATTATTAAACAGAAATGCCTTAACCTCTTAATGAAAATGATTTTAAAAGAACCACAAAGCATAATCACAGTTCCTTGTAGGTACTCAAATGTTTACTGATGACAACCTATCATGTTAAAGTACTTCTACAACACAGAAACTAGCATCAGTTCCAAACTAGACCTATTTGCTATTACAAATGTTGGGCAATTAAAAAATATTGCTTAAAAAATAAGTAAAGAATATATCTGTTATCTAAACACATAGGCCAAAGGAGGGGACATGTAAGTTGTGGGATTTAATTCTAGGCTTTTCCTGTCCATTTTTAATGTATAAATTACTATTAAGAGTAGAAGGGCAGGGGCACCTGGGTGGCTCAGTCGGTTTGGCTCAGGTCATGATCTTGCAGTTTGTGGGTTCGGGCGACGAGTCAGGCTCTGTGCTGACAGCTCAGAGCCTGGAGGCTGCTTCGGGTTCTGTGTCTCCCTTTCTCTGCCCCTCCCCCAACTCACACGCGTGCGCACTCTTGCTCTCTCTCCCTCTCTCTCAAAAATAAACATTAAGAGTAGAAGGGCACTACATCATTTTAAGTTTTCAATGACCATTTGTGGCTGGTGGCTATCATAATACACGGCACAAATACAAAACACTTCATTGTCACAATAAGTCCTACTAGACAGCCTTGTTGAACCATTTGTTCCACAGCCCCTTGTAAAAAGCGTGCACCTGAGGTCCACATCATCCAGCTAAAACCACTGCTTCTCAAACTTTCATGTGCAAACAAGTCACCTGGGATCTAGTTAAAGTGGCAATTCCTATTTAGTAAGTCAGGGGTGGGGCTTGAGATTATGCGTTTCTAACCAACTCCCAGATGATGCCAGTTTTGCTGGTATACTGATTATGCTACCTTCCTCCCCTCCTTGTTGCTAACAATTACCAACTCCCAATCATTCCATCCCATGAATCAGATTCTCCTGAGCACGTAGCTAACTGCTCTTTCCCTTTCCAGCCCCTGCTGCATCCTGGGTGATTTCAATGGCCAACAGGACAATCCAAGCAAGTTCCCTGACCTTCAGTGATGTCCTCCATCAATTACCCAACCCCTATAATCACACCCAGACACCTTTATAATCACCTAAGAATGGTTCTAACCTCTGGAATCACTATAAATCACACATACTTTGGTAACACAAAATGAGTGCTTTCCCAAGTACTTTCTTTCTCACTGATCTTCAATCACGACCCTCCCGTCTATTACTTCCTTCCTGTTTCTTATTTTCCTGGCTTCACTTCCCTATCCAACTTAGATTTCTAACTAGCCACTTTCTCTATGCTACCCACAGGATTCTGAATTGCTGAAGTCACACAACCTGAGGGTATCACTATATAAATGAATGGTTAGCAACCTTAACTGAGCCCTCTATCCAGTCTGGAACCCTTACATTTCTCCAGGCAAAC
Organism: Cryptoprocta ferox; assembly: GCA_028646485.1. Taxonomy (NCBI): domain Eukaryota; kingdom Metazoa; phylum Chordata; class Mammalia; order Carnivora; family Eupleridae; genus Cryptoprocta; species Cryptoprocta ferox. The sequence continues at coordinate 15,673,843 of CM053579.1, forward strand.
TTCCTCTCCCATCTTCACAACTATTCCTGCAAGCTTTCTCTTCTCTCCTTCAACTTCCAGCCCTCCCCACTCCCCTGCATTGTCACTCACAGAGAAAACAGTCCAGATAGGAACCACCTATCCTCCTTCTTCTCTCCTATTATAATGGAAGTGTCCTCCCATCCCAGGGCAATTCTGGTTGTGCACCGAATCTCCTTCCTTCCTGGGGCTTCAATTTCCTCTTGCCTAACAAATCAACTAATCCACTCTCCCTCCCAAAAAAAAAAAAAAAAAAAAAAAAAAAAAAAAAAAAAAGGCCCACTAAGTGAAAGAAGCCAAACTGAAAAGGCTACATACTATGTGATCCCAATGATATGACATTCTGGAAAAGGCAAAACTATGGAGACAGTAAAGAGATTCTCGAATTTAATATTTCAAAATACATTTTGTATTAGATCAAACTACCATGAACAGACTGAATTATGGAGTATTTGTCATTTTAAGTATTAGCAAACTAGGTTATTGAGCCCACCGATGGCAAATAATCAAGACCCTGCCATAGGTAATCAGTTCCTCTTTGCTGTACAAACTACTGTGGCACAGTTCTCAAAGACAGTCCCTGAAATACAATCCTGTAAGCTCCAATCATAAATTACAATCATAAATTAGAACATATGTTTCCCATTAGAATAATGAAGTAATTGGAAGTTGTTTCTGACAAAGCACTCAGTATCAAATAAATTCAAGCTAGATAAAAGTGATAAAAGCCATAATTCAATAAATACACACTCTGAAATACCTTCAAATTATGAAATTATGTTTCAAATTCTACAATATGAGTGTATACACACTACATATATATCAATATCACAAGGGGCCCAATGTGCTACAAAAATATACACTGAACCCCAAATTGAAAACAACTGTATCACAAATTTGAATAATTTAGGCATTTAGGAATCTTGCCAGTTACATTAAAAAACAGTCCTCTTGAAAAGCATTAATTTGCATCTGTCTCAATAAATTTCTCAAAGAAAAAAGGTGGCCAAAATTACTTTACTTTACAGTCTGCAGTGACTTTTCTCTACCACTAGATGGTACTATCAGTTTCAGAAATCTACCAAATAAAAGGGGAGGCGGCGAATTAATCACTGTTACCACTCTCAAGTACTCTGTCCCAGGGTGTGCATATATTCATCAGATCCCAGCTTTTAATCCTTGGTTTACTATGCATGTATGGTCACTACAATTTTAAAGAGAATCAGAAGTGCGTGGGTGGCTCAGTTGGTTAAGCGTCCAACTTTGGCTTTAGTCATGATCTTGTCCATGAGTTAGAGTCCCATGTCAGGCTATGTGCTGACAACTCAGGGCCTGGAGCCTGCTTCAGATTCTGTGTCTCACTCTCTCTGCCCCTCCCTTGCACGCGCTCGCTCTCTCTCTCTCAAAAACAAACATTAAAAAAAAAACAACCCCACACTGTTAAAATCTGTAGCAATGAAAGGTGGGAAAGCTTCCTCAACCTTTGAACAAAAAGTTTTTCAACTGAATTCTAGAACTAAATGAGGAAAAAAAACAGGGAAAACACTTAAAGGTTTTTCAGTTGCACTTTATCACTTCTGCAACGTTCTGTTCTTAATAGTTATCGAATCTGTTTACCTTAAAGACAAGTTTTTGCTGAAGATTATATAACCAGCACTATGCTAAAGTAATGAACCAATCTGGAGTCCCAAAGTGTAGGGATATAGGCAAGATCTAAGATACCAAAAAGGGCCACAAACTTTAATATGCTGACATTGATAATTAGGTAAGTCTTTATAAAAGAAACCACTTCCTAAATCAGCAGGCTGAAACCATTCTACTGCTAAGCAACATGTTCTCAGAGGCTAACAAAAACTAAAGATCTCTAATCTAAATGGAAGGACAGAACAATCTCAGATTAAATCCAAGCCTTTTTATATTGCTAGTGAAAGTATCAAAACCATCTGTTTGTAAAGGTATGAAATAAGTCAGAATTCAATTTAAGAACTTTTCCATACCTTTTAAAGACCAAGTACAACTTGGCTAACTATATATAAACATCCCTGACCTTGTTTTATTTCAATTTAAGGAGAAACAAACTATAATTTTAAATGTTAATATATTTTAAAATTGATTACTTCTTATGAACATGTCTGTATTTTTTTAAAACTTCTACAACATGAAAATATAACAGAAAGCCTGGTGATCACAAAATGTAGTAGTATCCCTGGTTCACATTTTCTGTGTCTGACAGTAGCATGGATCCCAATTATTACCTTTACTATCTACTAACACTTTTGTGAGCATAGAAATCCCAAACCCCTACCTACCATCATTTTTCTCCTAAAGATGAATACATTCTTAATGTACTCCTTACAAGAACTTTAGGGATAAAATGTTTCTTAAAAATTCAGATCATTTCCACTGTGTATATTAGTTTATCCTAACACTTTTCCTAACTCTTTGAAATGTATTCAATACTGAGATACATCTTATGGCAAAAATCAGTATAGTAGAATTCACTCAAAGTTCTTCTTGATATTGAAAAGCGGCTGAACAACATACCTTCAGAGTTATGTGCAGTTTTCTTGTGTTTTCGGCAATAAACCCTATAAAAAAAGAAGAAATCAAAAATTATCAAGTAAACGAAATTCTTTTTTCAAATTAAGAAAATGAGCAGTATACTTTATCCCATTCACAAGCTGGATTCCAAAAACCTTATTAAAAGTCCTATGCCATTTCTCCAACCATTAAATTCCTTACCAAAAACACCCTTTACAATGATGACGAAATGCTTTGAAATGGGAAAAACTTTTACAAAAGCCTAAAGAAAGTATGATTGCTAAAAAAAAAAAAAAAACTTAAAGAGAAGTTAAATAATTACATGTAAATTCCTTGTGAAGGTTTCTCTCGTATTTGAGCTTTATCATGCAATGCACAGTGGTAGTGGTATGTCCTGTGACATGTTTTCACATCACAACCAATTGTTGCTCCAGGACAATGGCACAAAGAACACATCTACAGCAAAACAATAAAAAATTATTATTAGTGTGCGATTTTCCTAAGGCTGTGATGTCAGGTTAGAGGCATATCAATCTCTGTCAAGGAAAACAAACTGGTTATTGAAAGTTTTGTAACTGATAATGCTATTTTTGTTTTCTCGCCTAGAAATAATTTCGATAACATTCTACTAGGGGTATCTTCTCCCGTGTTAAACATGACAAAATTAATGGAATATTATTAATGTCTATTGTTTCACTGTGGTCAAGAGACAAATTGAAATGTTGCAAATCAGGAATGTAAGCTGTATATAACCTTTCCACAATCCAGATTTTCCTGGAAATGCGTAACTGTGGAAAATGTCTCATACCAGAAAAAATTTGTCCTTCGCATCTCCACTTAATGAGAATCTTTGGGGAAAAAAAATCTCACATACTATAGGGGAACTTGGTAAAATCAATTTCAAGTGAGGGAAGAAGGATAAAAGAGTTAAAGTAGATTTTTAAATATCTTGAGCTCTAAAAATAATTTGTGATGTCAATTGTGAAAATATGCTCATCTATTTTAATTTAATCTATGTTACTTACCTCCTGCATTATGAATTCAGGCAAATAGATAAAAGAACAGCTTCTTAAACATATTTTAATGTATTTACCTTCTAACTTGATTGGATAATTCCTATCGCTTAACTAGCTCATGCTCTAAATTTAGGAAAAAGCTCTTTTTTAAAAAAGTACATAACAATGATTGCTAGTGGGTTTGATTAACATATCATAGTATACTGGACTCAGTGGACTTTTAATGAGGCTACCTCCTAAGCTAGAAAAGCCATGGCAAAACAAATTCACTATAAGGTACATTTTAAAAACTGCTGGTTTCTAGATACCTCGTTTGGAACTGTTTTCACTCCTCTATTGATTTTAACATAAAGAACACTTACCATACTAACTTTGGGATTACTTGGCCCCTAAGCAATTTTGGTATACAGAGAGGCTAATATAAATTCCAATAAAATTCCTTATACTTCTTTAAGCAAGTCAAACCCTCCACCTCTCATCCAAGCTATCATTTAAGAAACACTCCTATTAAGTCAGAAGCAGAAACATTTTCAATACAGGTACACCCCAGAAAACACGAGGGCCACTGCCCATTATCAGTACTAGAGAAATATTCCATTTCCTTAAATGCGGAAACTTCGAAGTATTACTGTTAAAAAGGAATACTGTGGCCAAATTATCAAGCAGGAGAAGCTGTTAAGTACTTTGGGGTGGCTTATAAATCCTTGAGAAGTGTAGCATTTGTACTACAGCTTAATTATGAAGTTTTATTATTTTAGCAAATTGTTATCTTTCATCGAAAAACACTTATTACAGAAATTTTGGAAAAGACAAAGGCACAAAGGAAATTTAAAAATCACTCATGCTTACCAAGCAGAGATTCCCTGAAGATGCGTTACAGTGTTTACATGACGGTATTTCTCTATATAATTCCATACGTACTACTTTACAACCAGTTGTTTTTAACTTCACAAGTTGAACATACCCCATCTCATCAGAATTCTACTGCAAGTAGTTCATCTTGAAATTTTATCAAAAATGGGTTTACAAGTACATTTTGAAAAAAATTACTGAATTCAATTAGCAAGTAAAAATGAAAGGAGGGGAGGTGCTGTTAAAAATACTGTACTTGGCTCAACACTGGCAAAAATACAGTGAGATGGGCACGCTCATATCCTGCCAGAAATCACTATACTCTGGACAAGAGCCTGCTTTATTTATCAAAGAGCTTTTAAAAAGTTATTTCCTGATCCACTAATTTTACTTCTGTTACTCTAGTCAAAAAAAAAAAAAAAGAGAGACTCAAATGACTTGATTACAATCATGTTCATGGCAGATTTACAATAGTCCAGAACGTAAAACCACTCATGGAAAACTGAAAAATCTTCAGATTATAGTGCACCCATATGTAGGAATATTCTATAGTCATTCTCGAAAGAAAATTTAGTGGCATGGGAAAATGTTTATGTGTAATAAACACTAAGTGAAAAATAAGGCAGGATACCAAACTACATTAATTAGGATCACAATTATGTATATAACATATATTCTTTGAAACCAGGGGGAAATCGATACAGGAAAATGCCAAGTGGCTATCACTGGGTGGTTGGTTTTCTTCATACTTTTCTGTATTTTCTGATTTTTCTACAATGGACAAAAATACTTTCATATACAAAAAATTATTTTAGGGGCACCTGGGTGGCTCAGTTGGTTGAGCATCCAACCTTTGATTGGGTCAGTTCATGGTCCCAAGGTCGTGGGACTGAGCCCCGCATCAGACTCCACACTGAGCGTAGAGCCTGCTTAAGATTCTCTCCCTCCCTCCCTCAAAATAAATATATAAACTGGGGTGCCTGGGTGGTTCAGTTGGTTAAGTATCTGACTCTTGGTTTTGGCTCAGGTCATGATCTCACGTTTCGTGAGTTCGAGCCCCATGTCAGGCTCTGCAGCTGGCAGCACGGAGCCTGCTTGTGATTCTCTCTCCCCCTCTCTCTGCCCCTCCCCTACTCGAGCTGTCTCAGTCTCTCTCAAAATAAACAAATAAATTAAAAATAAATACAGGTGCCTGGGTGGCTCAGTCAGTTAAGCGTCCGACTTCGGCTCAGGTCATGATCTCGCAGTTTGTGATTTCGAGCCCTGCATTGGGCTCTGTGCTGACAGCTCCAAGCCTGGGGCCTGCTGCAGATTCTCTGTCTAGCTCTCTTTCTGCCTCTTCCCCACTCGAATGCTCTCTCACTCTCTCTCTCTCTCAAAAATAAACATTTAAAAAATTAAAAATAAACTAAAAAAGCAACAATATTGGGAATATTCTAGCAAATGCTTTTAATACCCATCTCTCAGTTTATTAATAAGAAGGAAACCAAATGTCCAAGATATATCAAAATTTGTTTTAGCTGGTTCTCAGTTTAAATCTGCCCCAAGTATAACCAGTTAACTACAGCAATTTAGGACAGACAAAATTTTTAAGTGAGAAAATGCTCCTTCCCACTTTTGTTAGTTCCTCTCAAGGAAGAAAAAAGATATACCAATAAAAATGGTTTAAAAGAGCAGAAAATTCTTTTCAAGGTTAGGAGTAGAAATTTTTCTCAATTAGAATTTGTTTACTAGATCTATTTTAGGCAGCATTCATATAAAAGCAGAAATACCTGCTTGTATATGAAGTTCTGGCAAGGCGCTAACAAAATAGCAAAAATTATCCATAATAAAACTAAATATAAAATTTACATGTGTTTGTGTACCTATGAACACAAAACAGAAACAACTGTTACCTTGAAGTCTACTAAACCCCAGCCCCTAAAAAATCCTTTTTTCCCTGAACTCTTATGGGACTTAAGATACAGTATTCATTCATTTTGGCTCTTACCAATTTACTCCTTTGTATGGCTAATTATATTTATAAATGTATAGATTTTACCCATCAATTGTTTCTAGACTGAATTTTCTGGAAGATAAACACTGCTTTACGAAGTAGTGTTCAATAAATGTACTGACTTTAAGCTTATTCTGTTACTGAAGATTTTAATACCTTCCGCTATTATTTTTTTCTCATTCACAGTTGTAATACCTGCAGATTTAACATAATAATCTTCAAGTGTGTCTAAAAATTTAAACAGTCTGATCCAGAATTTGGAAAGGTAAAATTGAGGAGAACAATATAGTTGAGGGGCACAGAATGAACAGAGGCAAGAATATTTGGGAGGAAAAGATTAGCCCTGTCAGATACAAGGTCGAGAATCAAAACGAGATAAAAAGAAAAATGAAAGAAGCTAGGAAACCAGATAGATGGCTGGTACACTTTCCTTAAGTTATGGTAAATGAAACAAAAGATGACCCCTCTTGAAAAAGTGGAGTAACAGGAAAATGGGACCCCCAACACAGCTAGCACCAGGTGGCCAGACCCAGTTAATGTTATCTCGTATTCCTCTTTACATAAAACATTTGCCCTCAAACTTGTCAGTCCCTACTGGGCTCTTAGCAGAATGACTGTCAGCTGCCACTGAGTATCAAGTTTGCACTACCTGTGACTCTTTGCAACATGGGAAAATGAAAGAGAATCTGACAGGAACATGGTTAACTGTGGACCTCTTCCCCCTGCAAAATGTCTCTCCCACGTATCAAATATTCAGTTGAGGGCTAATTTTCTGCCCCCAACGGAAGTATGAATGTTACTTGTCAGCTTATCTGTTCATACCCTGATTTCAAGTTTTTTTTTAATTTATAGTTTATTGTCAAGTTGGTTTCCATATAACACCCAGTGCTCTTCCCCACAAGTGATCTCCACCATGACCATCACCCCCCTTTCCCTTTCCCTGTCCCCCTTCCGCTGTTTGTTTTCAGTATTCAAGAGTGTCTCGTGCTTTGTCTCCCTCCCTCTCCCTAACTCTTTTTTCTCCTTTCCCTCCCCATGGTCCTCTGTTAGGTTTCTCCTGTTAGACTTATGAGTGAAAACATATGGTATCTGTCCTTCTCTGCCTGACTTATTTCGCTTAGCATGACACCCTCGAGGTCCATCCACTTTGCTACGAATGGCCATGATTTCAAGTTCTTTAAGTAGAGGTGAAAATTTGTTGAGAATCATTTTTCTTTTACTTCTACTCCTCTCTTCAGCTTGCTACCTACTAGACCTCGTAAGCCTCAAAACTCAAGCACCTCTTCTGATGTGGAGAGACTGGAAAAAAAAAGGCCCCATCTTATTACAGATATTTGCACTTCATCTTTACAGTGTGGTTAGAAGCTACTAGCTTTTAAATTTTTAAAATAAAAGTTATATATATTTAGGATGTATGGCATGATATTTTAGTATTAGTGAAATGATTACTGTAGTTGAGCTAATTAGCATAACCATGTCTTCATATACTTACCATTGTGTGTGTATGTCTGTGTATGTGTGTGTGTGCTGTGTGTGGTGAAAGCACCGGAAATCTACTCTCAGCAAAGTTCCAGTAGACATGGTAGCATTAAGTACAGTCATCATGACGTACACCAGAGCTCTAGACTTCACCCTACACAACTGCAATTTCGTACCTGTTAACCAACACCCCCTCCACCGTCCTGCCTGTGGTAACCACCATTCTACCATGGGTGAAACTCTACTATGTTAAGGTTAAGCCGTACCTCACAAGCTGAGTCTCAACGAGCTGACCCAGACTAAGGAGGAACTAAATCACACATGAGTGACGACAAAGGGAACCGAAAGGGCTATGACTTAGCTAAAGTCCCGCAGGAGCCAGAGGCTGGGATGTACCTGCTCCTCAGGCAACTGAACCAGGCCAGGGCTGAAATTCAGTTTGTAAAAGGAAAAAGTCCTAAGGAATAAAAGGCAAAATACTGCTTTCTCAGTAGCTATGGGTGAAGCTCAGAGAAAACTCAACCAAGGCCACAGAGAGAAAGTAAAACTAAAATAAGACTGCCAACTTCTAGGACAGGCAGAAGGGAAAGCTGGAATCTGATGGCTAGGCAGAGCCATAGGGAACCAAGTGACAAAGGGCTCGCTTGCTAAGACTTGGCTTTGTCCAGCTTAATTGCTGTGTGTACCAGTATCTATCATGTCAGTGACTGACCACCACTGTATAGATATAAATCTTCACAGCCAAGTAGTTGCTACTCTCAAGACACCTGCCCCAAGAAAAAGGCTACAAATGTATGAGGATGCAAAAGAGGTTCCAAAACGAGGCCATATTCTTGAGTCTGCAGGCAAAGAAAACATAACAAGCACTTGAGTTGGGAACAGGGTACCTGGGATACCTGCACAGGAGACAGGAGACAAAAGTAAAGTGAGGGCAATTCACCTTACACTGGTGTCTGGTTTTTTGTGTTGTTTTTAATATCACATAACACTACCTTCAGTAAAAATGAATGTGGGATGAGGCAGTTAGGGTAAGTTTTCAGAGCTGCCTAAAAAAGGCTGCTAACCTCCAGGTTCATTGCTTTATTTACAATAATACCTCACATATCCAACACTGTTAGAAAACAAGAGTTACCTCTGACTTATCTGGTTAAATGACAGCTGTCCAATTTACCTGTTAAAAATTCCTAAAAAGAATTAGCACTGCATGGTAGGGTGGAAAATGAACACATAACTGTATCTGGTTTATACTACAGCTATAATTAAAAAAAACCAGTTCAACATTTTGAAGAGGGCCTCATAAAAACACAAAGTTAACAACAGAATGTTAATAATAATAAACTTTATATAATAATTAGGCCTAAATGGAAAGCTAGAAAGCAAAAATGAAATCCGAAAGCCATCAAAGTCATTAAAAAAGGACAAAACTGATAGGTAAGGACCTTACATTTCCTAGTACTTCTAAAAAACAGGGCCACTGAAAAGTACTTGTTTTCATTAAAATAACAGACTAAATCTAAGCAGTTACTGAATAAATCAGTTTAGAAAGCTTTCTGAAATTGGAGGGCCATGAACTAACTAAGCCTATCAAGTTCTTACTTAACGTAGTCTCCTGACCTTGCTCTGAATCTCACAAACTCCAACTCTGACTTTGTGAGTCATCACTGATGAGGAATATAAATTCTTATTGGAGCTTTTGAAGTTTTTTTTTTTTCCATCTGAAACAGTTTTTCTGAGCTCAGAGCTATAGGTCAGGCTGTTTTCAGGTGTAGGTCTTTCAGGCTGAGGGCACTCTAAACTGCTGTGTTGTCCGCTATATACATTCAATCAGTGGGAAATGTCAAATACACATCCATACCCAAGTGACTACCAAGAATCTCCCAAAACCAGACGTAGATTATTTTACATTACTGGTTTGGGTGCTCCTCCATTAGCACAAATAGATGAGAAGTAGTTACATAATGACATAAATTTACATTATCCCCAATTACAAAAAAGTATTAAATGAAGGCAAAGGAAAAAATTAATTTATTCAGTAATAGTCGAAGACCTGATTTTCTCCATCATTGGACTTGAAGTTTCTCTTTCGCCTTACATTCATTCTCCTTAATCACCTCCAAAGTAAAGCAAAATTCATTTTCATATAAATGACAGATAAAATACCGGCACACATTAAAATTAACCTGCATGACATCATCTGAGCTTTTTAAAAAAGTACACATTAAGATGAATACACTCGTGATGCATGTACACTCCGTTACACAGGTGACAATGAGGCCAGTGACTCAGGAAGAATTTACCTGTTTTTCCACAAAAATACCCTCAGGCAGGGGTCCTGCAAGCCTGACCCAGCTCACCAGCCACTTTCAAAAATAAAGTTTTATTGGAACATAGACATGCTCATTTCTTTGTGTATTGTCTGTGACTACAATGGAGACAATATGGCTGGCAAATCCTTAAATATTTATCTGGTCCTGTAACCAAAGTTGGTCGACCCATCTCCTAAGGCACTGGTCCATAGCCAAGAGTGTTCATCAAAAATCATCTAGGAATCGGGGCGCCTGGGTGGCTCAGTCGGTTAAGCATCCGACTTCGGCTCAGGTCATGATCTCACGTTCGTGGGTTCGAGCCCCGTGTCGGGCTCTGTGCTGACAGCTCAGAGCCTGGAGCCTGCTTCAGATTCTGTGTCTCCCTCTCTCTCTGCCCCTCCCCCTCTCATGCTCTGTCTCTCTCTGTATTAAAAATAAATAAAACATTAAAAAAAAATCATCTAGGAATCTTTTTCAAAAGATACATGCCTGCAATCCCCTGCCTGCCCCCCCCCCTTCTGATTTAAAAGTTAGTTAAGGACCACTGCTTTAAGGACTCAGTAGCACCACTAATCACCTGGCATCTTCTGCTTCTCTGTATGCAGTAAGCAGCAGTAGCATTCTGTGCACTGGGAGCACTCCATTTTGCCCTTACTGAATGCTAAATGAGCCACTCTACTTTAAATAGCACTGCCATTTAATACTTACCTAATACTTTTGACCACTTCCTCCTCCTTGAAACTCTTCCCCCTTTGACT
>CM053579.1:15685308-15766486 GCA_028646485.1 Cryptoprocta ferox
TGGAGCCTAATTTGGATCCTCTGTTCCCTTCTCTCTCTGTCCCTCCCCCACTTGTGCTCTCTCTAAATAATACATAAAACATTTAAAAAAATAGCGGAGACAAAAATCTTACATTGGATGGCTTGTAGGCAATCTTGCATGGGGGTAAGGGAGGTGAGCTAAAGGGCCTTCTGAACTCCTGTTCTTAAGAGTGATATATCTGACACAGTTACCAACTGCAACAGTAACTAACTATCCAATGTAGGTACTCTTAAGGATTGCACCACCTAGCTTCATCCAGAGAGAGTATGTTCTTCAAATATACTCCTCTCATGTTATCTCCTTAAAGAAAATGAAAACAGTGATGATGATTCATAATTTTACTTGGAAATATGCATTTCTTGGCTAGATGGCTGGAGGCTAAGAGTAGATGGTACAAATGTGGTGTCTTCATATGGCTTCAATAGGAACTGGAAAACCATTCTGGAAAAATATGTATTTGTCTTAACTGCAAAAACAGAGGCACAAATTATAAAATCCTTAGTACTCTGGCAAAATCTTCCTGGTCCATCTGGGTACTCAAAGGTCATGCAAAAGAGATGAATTTGTTTATACCGAATAGCCTTCCTCCCTCATCTTTGTGACTGACATGAAAACCTTGGAAAACTGCCTATGGCAGCAAGAACACAGAAACCACATTCCTGTACCTCCTGCTCTGTGACCTCCCATTCTCTCAGACTGACCCCATCTGGTCACCTATACATTTCCATCGCGAGTCCCAGCCTCTTCTCCCTAAGTTTCCCTTTGGGGTGAGTGAGCACCTGTTAAGCCAACACCCGGTAAAGGCTGGGACCTCGCTTGGAAGTACCCAGGGAGCAGCACTCCTGTTTATTTTCAGTGGGTATTCACGACCTACCTTCCCTGTACAAGTCAGAGTTACACGTATGAACGCTCCTCTAGTCCTACTTACGTAACTTATTTAAATTCTGACATTTGGGAGGAAGGAAGGGAGCAAAACTACGTACCTAGGCCCAAATTCTTTCCTTTTGCCCCTAATCCTTACTAGTAGATGCCCACAGCTTCAAAATAGCTTTTGAAGCACCTTTCCTAAGGCAACTCTTTCTATCTTTTATAGAACTTTTTAGTCATGTAGCATCACTGTTTAGTAAGCAGTGATACAGCATTATCTGTTCACCACTGGCAAAAAGACAAATAAGTTAATGATCTGTCTAAAGTTACATAATGTGTCAGTGACAGAGTTATTAAAAAAACAAGCCTCATGACTTCCCAGCCCAGCATGCTTTTCATTAGCCTACAATGACATGAGCAGGATATTATTATTTGTAGACACTAACTACAACGGTGGCTACTACCATTTACCAAGTCCTAGCCCCGTGCCAGGCACCACGCTAAGTCCCATACAGTCTCTCTTTTAATTCTCACAGTATCTCTGTGAGACAAGTACTGCCACTATCTCCTTTCGGCAAGTGAGGAAAACATGGTGTAGAAAAGTAAAGAACTTGCCCAGGGTCACCCAGCTAGCCAGCGACAGAGCTACGATTCAAATCCAAGTCTGTTACTACAGCTTGTGGTCTTAACCTCCAATGTTCTTCCGTTCCCTAGATCCAAGGGACAAATGTAGTTCTTTGTAACTCGCTACACTTGGGGAAAAACTTAACTCCCTATACTATACCATTAAAAGTTAATCAAAATAATTTATATTAGTGAAACTTGTACAAGGTTCTGATGCTCTCTTCACAAACAAGTCCAAATAAATGAAATCTCCACTGGATTTAGCAATACTGCCAGATGTACACTGCTGCTTCATGTAAAACACGGCACTGCATTTGTTAATAACAAGTAACTTTAGAGACCAAAACTGCTCCCGTTCTGACTAGAGCAGCCATGTCAAGTGACCAAAATGCTAACAAGTCAGGATGTAGAAGCATTTTCCAGACATATACATAATGCCAAGGAATAAATAATGGGGCAGTAAGGTTTACGGTACAACCACTTTCAAGTAAATAGTATTCTTTCTGTGCATCTGAATTTGTTTTTAAGGACTAGGAAATAAAAAACATACTGCTCTGGTTCTCAAAAATCAGCAAGCCATAAAAACATGAAGAAATCTAAAACCAGCAAATAAAAACCATGATAAAAAAAAACCACAAAGCATTCGATTACTACAACAATTTGGGGGGTAGGGGACTATAAATGCTTTCACACTTAAGGCCTCACTACCACAAAAACTGACCTCTGAATTCCCACCTGTGCCAATAATGATTCTAGGGTTTGAGATTATTAATCCGAAAGCAAGTCTCAAATCCTTGAATTTCTTCATATAGCTTCTTTCCCTAATACCACAAGACTGACAACTTCTAACAAATGGATTATTCCTGATCATCAAAATGATAGTTCCTACCTTTGCTCATCAGATTCTTCATGAAATATTAAATTATCCAGTGCCTAAGAACATACATATATGTTCTGCCAAACCCATCTTTAAAATAATGAAACATTTGAGGGCTGCCTGGGTAGCTCGGTCCATTAAGCATCTGACTTTCGGCTTGGGTCATGATCTCAACAGTTCGTGAGTTTGAGCCCTGCATTGGGCTCACTGCTGTCAGCATAGAGACTCTGTCTCCCTCTTTCTCTGCCCCCCTCCCGTGCACGCATGTGTGTGTGCACGCGCATGCTCTCTCTCTCAAAAATTAAAAAAACATTAAAAAAATAAAATAATGAAACACTTGATAGTGAAGCTACCGAAGGTACATTTACAGATGTAATTTCAATAAAGAGCTCAAAGGAGAAACACAGCAGCCAAACGAGGAGAAGCTGTTTCAATGTAAACCATAATGTACAGAAGTAACAACTGAGATGACATTACTTTTCCAAAAGAGCAATATAGTATCTTGTCAGTCTGGTTACTGGTAGTGAAGCCAGCTACACGAATGGTATTGTAGCATACCTTCAGAAAAAAAACAACAAAATCCATCAAAAGTTATCCAAAGTCATAAATGCTGTTACACGGCTGAACCACAGTAAAATACAGCAAGTGCTAACATTTTTCGGCTGAAAGTGTACTATCATCTTCATTTATGATCACCACAATTACTTTGTGACGGAAGATGAAAACATATCCAAATTCTGAAAATTCACCTGAATGAATACTTTAACATATGAGATATTCAAATCAAGCAAACTGCTTGTTTTCTAAGTCAACCCAGCCTCCAAGAAGATTTTAATTCTTTTTGAAAAGAAAAAAAATTGGAACAATATAAATATCGATTCACTCCTTTTTTGTTGAGTGATAAATAAGTTAAACCCAGCCTTGGAATTTCTGCTTTGGGGCGGGGGGGGGGGGCGCGGGGAAGATTGCGATTTAAAATCATACTGTTAATAATAATGCAATACACTCTAAAATAAGCAATTTCCTCTTTAATGAGCTTAAAATAAGTTTCATTCTCAAGAGGCAGAAATACCAACTTACCAGTTTCGTGCCTCTTTTAATTTCCTTTTGGACATCTTCAATAGAAAATCCACCAAGACTTTCGTTATCAGAGTGTGATGATACCAAAGCAGATGAAAAGAGCTATAAATTACATTTAAAAACAATTAAGGTTCACATTTAGAGAAATTACAGCGAAACAGTGAATAGGATGTCAACATTAAAAGGGATCTTCCAGCACAAATGGCATAGCCTTAGTGAGAATCCAGTTCTTAAACACAGAACTGAGCTTCATCCCGCTCGGGCCAGTCCCCATCAGGGCCCCGGCGGCCGGGCCTCGGGCCACCGCCGGTACTTACCATGCACTTATGGTGCGCTGCCACCTTCTGGTTTGCGGAGATTAGTAACTGTCCACACTCCTTGTCTCTATTTGACTTACAAAAGCCACACTTGCGCTGTCTTGTGGACCCTTTTTTCTGTTCAACTGAGCTTGACATGATTTTTAAATTGCTTTTAGAATGCCACTTTAAGCCTCAAGAAATGCTACAGAGAATAAGAAGGGCAACAAAATGGTTAATTGCGCTTTAATATCCATTTACACAGTCATGTCGTTGTTTAATATTTAACCTAAGTTTTAATATCTCCATTTTTAAATGGGTATTTAGAATAGACAAATTAACATTAAAACCTAAAATGCCTCCATAATGAAAAAACCGAATGTATGCATAAAGATAAGTTAATGAAATAATTCAGAAAAATCAAACTGCTCTCAAATTAGGGGATATGTGAAATAATTAAAACTATTTCTGCGTGGATAAATTAAAAATGTACACTGTGTGATAGTGAAACCATCATCTGCTCACATAATTAATGAAAAATATTTTTCCTGTATAGCTAGATGCCCCTTCAAGGAGACCGAGAATTATATATGTAAGAGCAGAGCATAAACTTGTAAGAGAACTACACAATATCCAGAGTGAACAGAATTCTAGAATTGCACAATTCCTTAAAGTTCACATATTCATAAACCAACAAAAGAGAAATGAATACACTTAACCGTGACTTTGGAACACTTATTTTTTAAATTGGAGTTATTTTCAAGTTTAGAAAAAAACACGTATACATCTTTAATGAATTTTTGCTATTGTATTCCTCTTTAGAGGAAAGAAAAAATTAAGCTTATAACAGTCTATTCAAAAAAACACACTTTAGAACTGATTATTTATGAAAACAACTATATTATCTGACTCTGAGGCTTATCCCAAAAGTCTGCTTATTAAATTAAAGTTAAAAACTGCGAGTGGTGTTCTAAATGCAGTAACTTTCATATTAAATTAGCAATATTGTATAAGGGAGGGAATTTTTTCTGTGTGACCCTTAAATCTAGTCAAATTAGAATTATAGTTGGTAAAGTCAAACCAAAAAAAAAAGGGAAGAAAAGCTCTAAGATAGAAGGTTTCAGATTTAGATCATCAATCTCAACATGGATTCTTAAGAAGAATCTAAACAACTGTAAAATCAGTTATGTGATTTGTGTAATTTTCTCAAATCAACCGAACTAAGCAGTCCAGGACCCAGGCTGCCACAACACAAGTCACAATCAATAAAATCTCCAATGTTCATCTTAAAATTGACTAACATTCCTCCCATTTTTCTATACACTTGAATATTTTCATAATATTATGTTGAAAAATGGACTCACTAACACCACATTGTAGCTTTCTGAGAAGCACTTAATTCACCAACAAGAACAGTAGCAGCTGGGTGCCAGGAAGGTGTTAGCTGCAAACCACTCAGTGCCTTATAATATAAAACTGCAGATACTTAATCAAAATTTAACACGAAGCCACAAAGAAACAGGTCTTTTTATCAATTTATATCTAGGGCTGTTTTGTTTTGTTTTTAAACAAAACTTCAAAGGCCTTGGCAGTCTCTACGTTGATGGGTTTAACAAACTCTTAATGCTATCTACAATTTTAAATACCTCAGTCTTCCAAATGGCATTGGATACTTTACAACAGTACTGTATTCATAGCACTGCCTATAAACCATGAAACTGATTGAAAACAGGCAGCAAATACTTTTAGGATTAAAGAAAAAAAGGACATAACAGAGAAACAAAAGAAACAAAAGGGGAAGTGTGTTTGCATTTGTACAGGCAAATATGTGTTCAGTTGCTTTATCAAGAATATAGCTGCCAAAATCTTTAGAATTAACCATGCAAAACAGCAAAATACACAAATAGGACCAAAATCTGCTATTTGAGTTCTAAATTCGCTTTTTTTTTTTTTTACGACTATGCAATGAATAGTAGACACTCTGAAACCACTGTAATGTATTCAGCATTTCTCCCCGGTCATCCTTGGCCAGTTCAAAGGATGGCACATTATGAATCTAATCTGTACAGTCATCTTTAATGTGTAATTTCTGTACAACCCTAGCATAGGCTATAAAACTGGGTTTTAAGATTTTACAAAGTCCTAGAGTAGAAAAGCACTTTTTATTCTTGAAATTAATTCTGAAAATGGTGTCCCTCAGATTCTGTCCGTACTGAATTCTGCCTGTTTTGAATTTATAAACAGGGAAATTTCTCATCCTAATTTTGAGAATTTCCTTTTTTAAGATATCAAATACCCAAAAATCCAAGAAAGAAAAAAAGTACAACTTAATTTTGCACTCGAAAATATTATAGTGTTTTAATCAGTTTAAATCAGTTTTAATCAGTTTAAAACACACAAAAGTGCACCAAACCAATTAAAAAACTTTCCCCAATGTGCAATGACTAAATGGATTTTTCCACTAAAATTAAAATAATGCATCTGTGCATATCTTGCTAATTTTTTACAGCCTCCTTGTAAAACATGAAGAGGGGTACATCATGGAAACAATGACTCCTCACAAAAATGTCTTTATCATAAAAATCAGATTTTTATCTAATGCTGTCTCACTTGTGGTCTCTAGTTAAGGAGAATAAGGGCATTCCAAGGACCAGTATTAAGGAGTTCATAACGATCCACACAGCTATCTGGCATTTTAATTTCAGCGTAAAAGGTTTTTCAGGGCACGCAGAGATCAAACTTTGATGCTTTCGCCCAACAATGAAACCTTTTCCTTAAAAGAAACATAACATTGTGGATAATGTTATAAAGCAGAAATAAAGAGGCAAAGATAACAGCGTGAAAAACATTAATTTAAATGTCTGAAAAAATATAAAAGCTCGATTAGTTAGGCTGAGGCAATCAATTCGTTCCTGATTTTACAAAATGCTGTAAAGCACCAAGGTGGAAATAACCTGAAACATCAAGGAGAGCATTCAAGAACCAAAGTCGAGAGCTCATTCAATGTCTTGTATCTGAAAGACCATTTCCACAGAAAAACAAAACAAAACAAAACAAAACAAAAACTGCCGTTCCGGAAGATCAAACAATCCCACACGCAATCAAGCTGAAATACACAGTTCAAAATACATAAACGTGATCCCCAAAGAAGCAGTTTCTGTCAGGAAAGTTACAGTGGAGAGAAATAAACGAACAAGAGATGAACCGGAAGGGCACCTGAATTTGGTTGCACGATATTATTATATGCTTCGCACTGCTTTTTGCGGTTATTCAAAAGGAAACTGAAGGAATTTTCCAGTTGTTTCAAACCCAAGGGTAAGAAAGAATTTCAACTGTCTGAATAAGACCTGAGATTACGTACTAAGGCGATGAAAAGAAAACGTTTTTCAAAAAGAAAAGCTTTTTCAACTTCCACGCGGAATATCGAAACGAACAAATTTCAAAAGAATGCCGTGCTGTTCGTCCATATCATAAAGGATGGTGCACATAACGTACCGGATCCTCTCCCCGTTATTTATTCCTCAATACACACTGGACTCCCAAGACCTCCCTCTAATCAAGCGCTAGATAAACTCGCAAAACTATCTTCTTCTAAACCACTTTAGCAAGTCCTTTCGGTCGTCAAGTCACGGTCCCCTAATCGTCCTTTTCCAATCCTCCCGAATCCAGGAAGATATCCCACCACTTTCTTTAACCCTCCTTCCCCAGGAGTTCGCTCTCAAATAGTCTTCGTTTCAGATCTCAGTTTCACCCCTCGTTCCCCCACCCCAGAGTTTTTCCTCATTCCGCAAAGCTAACCCTCTTGCCATTCCTAACCATTCTTCCTCTTACGCTTCCCAAACTGGGAGTCTCCCTCCTTCCCAAATATGTCCTAAGCGATGGCAAAGACTAAAAATTCCTAGTATTTTTCCCTCCCTAAATGCTGCGCCCCTTCCCCCGAAGTCTACGCTTAAGCCTAACGGCTCCCTTAGCTCCTCCGAAGCACTTTTCTCAGCTACCTCTTGGCCAAGCGCCTTCAACGAGCGGCGCTTCTGGGGTCCTTGACAATAAAGCGAGACCACCAAGAGTCCCCCTTAACAACGGGCAGGGGCGGCGGCCTGGCCACCGCCATCCTCCTTGTCTTCTCCCGCCGGGCAGAGAATGGGGGGCCCCGAGCTACCGTGGGGACTCACCGGAGGGGCCCAGAGGCGAACGGCTGGGGAGAAGCGCCAATGAGGGGAAAGAGAAAGAAGTCGGTGTCGGTTCTCCGGCAGCGCCTGGGAGCGGGGCTCTGTCGCCGGAGGTTGTTTCCTTTCATTCGAGGAGAGACGGGCTCGCGGAGCGCCCTTACGTCGCCCCCCTCGCACGCAACGACTCAACACAGCGTTAATACGTCTCCCGCGCGCCGCGGGCCCCGGTTGGCTGCACGGCTGGGGCAACTGAAGCCGCAGAGCCACGGCGCATGCGCCGATCCGCCCCCAGTACGGATCGGGGCGGCAAGCTCCGCCTCCTGCTCGCGCGCGTACCTTCTATTCTCCGGTCCGCCGCTCAGCCAAGTGTTTGGGGGCAGGATCCGAGGAGATAGAGAAAGAGATTCAAAGATATCGCCGTGGGTCGGGCGAAGAAGGGGCAGGGTTGGGACTAGAAACCGTTGGACGGGAGCCCTGGGTAACCAGTTTTCAAGAGGGATTCAAGTGGGTAGGCTTGTTCCCTTGCACTTGTTCACCGAGGCCTTTTCACATCCATTATTTCATTGTACTCTCGTGGCATCCCTTTGAGGTCCTCCGTTCTCTCGTTTTACTGCCAGGAAAGACTGAGAAGCTCGTAGTGGAGTCAGTCGGCCTGGATTTCAGTTCTTGGGCAAATCATTTTCATCTCTGTATCTGAAGAAAAAAAAATTTTTTTTGTCTTTAAGACGGGGATTAAAAATAGCATCTCACGGGTTTATTGTGAAGAAGAAATGAGATAATTCAAGTTCAGCGTGTATGAGCGTCTCTGGCATATAACAGGCCCGCGATAGATACGGAGACTATCATAGTCAACAAAGATAAGTGATTTTCTTTATAATGCACGCAGGTAAACCCGACACCTAACCGAGCGGTTTCCTCTTTGATGTATGGGGCCTGACTGCTTGGGTTTGAATTCCAGCTCCCCCACTTCTAGCTCTATGACCTTGAACACGTTGCATTACCTCTCCGTCCCTCAGTTTCAGCACGTCCAAAATGGAGATCACAATGCTATCCGTCTCAAAGAGCTGTTAGGAGAAATGAGTTAATGCATGTAAATCACATAGAATAACATTTGGACACATAGTATGCCCTATGTACGGGTCAGCTTTTGTCGTTTTCTCCTATGCTCACAGACTGCAAGCAAGTGGTTAAAAAAAAAAAAAAAGCCCTAACAAACCAACGAAAATTTAAAGATACCCCTTATGTAGCTATTTTTCCTATAAAAGGGAGGAGGGGGTGGTCAAGGTGGATTTTCATTGTTGTGATCCTATACTGTTACTACCCTGTTTCAACATTGTTTTTTATTTCTCCTTGCAAGGTCAAACTTAAATTGTTATTCTAAAGGAAACAGTAACTATGTTCATGTAACATTGCATCCCAGACAAGGAGGTAACTGGTAATGTTGGACAAAGCAGTCATTTGGCTGCACTGGACCCTTAGCCCTTTCACCCAGGCCCTCTACAGTGAAAGAAGAGAGAGGCTGGCAATTTACATAAGAAGATCCAGAATGTGTGTTCCAATGTTCCAAACATTAACTTCACATTTGAAAACAGGTCCGCCAGCATTATTTTCACCAGCTTTACACACTAACTGATTGATGTCAGAATGACCCTGATGATACTGAAAGTTAACAAAACATACTGTCTGTGCAGTATGTTGTCTTTTTAGATTTCTCCCCAACTCCCCACATTTTGCTATCTTTTATTCATTCTCTCAACCCCGCACTCATTTCAACAATTTGACTCAATAAACATCTGCAAAACTACAAAGTCCCAAACACAAGAGAGACATAGATCAACTCCATCCCTAACCTCAAGCTCATGGTCTAAAAAGGGAGACAAAGAAGCAAACAAATATGGTACAGTGTGATGGATGCTATAGAGAGGTGTGTGCCTGGTGCAGACGTCCTCTGCCTGTTATGTACAAAACGCTAAGCTAAGGTGCAGCACAACAGTGAATAAGACACAGCCTTCCCCCTCAACTATTTCCAGTCTAACAAGGAAAAGACAAATATCTATGATAGGAGATGGACTGCAGCGTGCCTTAAGAGGTGGTAAGGAAGTGCAGGGAATGTTCCAGAGAGGAAGAGCTCAGCAACCCTAGTGAGTTTCAGGCCCCAGGTCTGCTAGCCAGTTCCAATTAGCATGACTGATAGATGCAGCCTGTTATTTCAAGGGCTACAAAAGGGAGTCAAGTTGTGACAAAACACTATCAACAATGCCGGAGGATATAGCATGGGATCTCTTAATGTCTTATGGAACCATGAACCACTAGCACACGCCCGCTAACACCTTTCCAGACTTCCTTCAGGTTCTAGATCCTGCTTTCTGTACCTCATTCTCAGCAAAGGCCTTAACTTTCTGACTTAAGTGTTGGGCCATCTGAGCTAAGTGACTATCTTGCACACCCATCCTTTGTTGCTTCTTTCAAGACTCAGAAATAATTGCTCGTCCAGCTTTTTAAAGCTAAGACTGTGGTTTTAATCACATCTCCTTCATGGTCTAGAGGAACTGATTCTCTACTTATTCCCTGCCTTCAAGGAATTCCCAGTCTAATGAGGATGAAAAACCTGTATTTCTAATCAGGAAGAAAACCAGAATTTCAATACAATAGATGAAATGCTATCATGGAATCACATACCTACAACGATGAATGGACTCTGTCCAGCGGAGCAGGAAATACATCCTTGGGGAGGAAATGTTTTGAGTTGGATCTTGAAGGACAGGTCCAGGCCCAGAAAAATCTGGATTCCATCTTCGCGACTTTTGTCCATCTTCATTCTTGACATCTCTGTTACATTTGACACTTTTGGCAGTTTACTTGTTCTTAAACTTTCATTTTCTTTGGCTCTTAATGGGGACTCTGGACTCTGGCTCTCTGGCTATTTCAGTCTCTCGTATAAGGTTTCCCTTCTTCTTTCTTACCTTATTAATGCAGACTTTTCCCTAGTCCATGTCTTAGACCTGCTGCAGATCTATTGTTATTCCAGCCCAACAATTCTCAAAATATGGAAGTGAAAATTAGCTGGGAAGGTTGTTAAAAATGCAAATTTTCTTGGCACCCCTCCTCCTTGAGGATTCTGAAGGGGGTTCAGGAATCTGCCTTCTTGAACTGCCCACATATTCTGATGCAGATCTATTGAGGACCACGCATTAAGAAACTGCCTTCCACTCCTTTTTGTAGAATTGAAACAAGTCTCTGACTTTATACCCTGTAAACAACTGCTTAGCAACTGTATCTGCTCTGCTTAGATCAGTCCTGTCCTTGAGCTCAATCACTATATCCAGTACAAGCAAATTCATCCTTTCCAGCAACTAAAAAGTAACTCCTTTTCCCGTCTTCAGTGTTTCTGTGTAAGATACCTCTAGCATTTCTGCTCCTGCCTCAACCAAAGGCTAAATTCAACTCATGCCTATGACCTCCCTTCTATAGCTATAATCAACACCAGTGGATCATTCATTCATTCATCAAGTTCATATTGATCACCTGTGACATGTTAGATAAAAATGGACACAGTCCATTTTGGTGTAGTGGCAGACAGACCTTAATCTTGATTACTTGTAATATAAACAAATGTAAAATTACAATGGCGTCTTGTGCAAAAAGACCTAAATGTTGCTTATATGTAACTGAAGTCTATTTGCATTTTGGGTACATTTTACATTTCTTACTTTTTTATTTTTAAAGTGGACGGATTCTGCATTTTATTTATTTTTTGAAAGGGAGAGAACGAACAGGGGAGGGACAGAGAGAAAGGGGGACAGAGGCTCTGAAGCGGGCTCTGCACTGACAGGGTGACAGCAACGAGCCTGATGTGGGGCTTGAACTCACAAACTGCGAGACCATGACCAGGGCCGAAGTCAGATGCTCAACCAACTGAGCTACCCAGGTGCCCCGGATTCTGCACTTTACATGTTTTTGTGAAGAGGCACCTGGCTGGCTCAGTCAGTGGAGCATGTGACTCTTGATCTCAGGGATATAAGTTCGAACCCCACATTGGGCACAGAGATTACTTAAAATAAAACCTTTTAAAAAATAAATGCTTCTGTGAAAAAAAAAAAAAAAGTGCTATTTATTTGTGTGAGATGCTGCATAAGAGCCAGAAGACCAATGTTTGAGTTGCTGGCCTGCCACTAACTAGCAGAGTGACCTTGGACCATTCATTTGACATCTCTGAGCCTTAGTTTACACATCAGTCAAATGAGATTGATATTACTTGCAAAGTTGTTTGGAACACAAGGACAGATAATGATGTATGTAAATTTTCTTGCCTCAACAAATATGAAGCGTGCTTATTTTTTTTTTATGTATCCCTTAACTGCCATGTCATCTGACTGATCTACCTGCTAATGTTGGCTGAAGGAATTTGACCCCTATGCTATTCTACATAGTTTTTGTTGTTTATTTAACGTCCACTTAGCGTGTAGGTGAAGTTTTAGAACATCCTTTACTTTGTCCAGGCTACGGAGCTACTCTAGTATCTAACGGAGGAGCTAGGAGCCTTGGTGGACTTTCATGTCTCCCCTTGTGAAGCAGTGTGATGCTGGGTATGGTACAGAAACTGCCCAGGAAACTAGCAACTGTGACAGAGCAAAATGCTTTAGAGGCACATGGACATCTCTAAGACATCATTTGTTTGTTTGTTGTTTTTAAAGGGTTTTTTTTTAGTAATCTCTACACCCAAAATGGGGTCCGAACCCACAACCCAGAGATCAAGAGTCCATGCTCCACCGACCTAGCCAGCGAGGCGCCCCTAAGACATTGTTTATTGGATATTAAACACAGAAGCTGAACTTAATATATTGATGGCAATATTGGAGAAGTAATTAAACTTTATAGTGCTGATGCTTGCAAAATAATAAGAGTTAACTGACTTCGGACAATGTACTAGGCACCCTGATAAATTCTTTATGTGCATTATCTTATTTACTCTTTACAACAGCCCTGAGGGGCAGGGAATATTATTAGTCCCATTTTACAGAGAAAGAGACTGTTGAGCAATTAAGTAACTTGCCGAAGGTCACACAGCTAGGAAGAAGAAGAACCATGTGTCAAGCCTACATTTGTTTTGACTCCAGAAGCCAAACTCTTAATCACTGGGTAGCACTGCCTCCTATTTATTTGCTTATGTGTTTATTATCTGTCTCCATCAGGGCAGGGACTTTGTTTTGTCATGTTCACTAATCCATCCCCAGCCCGTAGAACTCTATGCCCGGCCTAGAGTAGATATTCAATAAATATTTAATAAGGGAGGACCATGAAGAACGGGAAATGGAAAGGAGTAGAAAACGGAGAATGGGGGAGAGAATATAATGAAGAACGGGGACAAGTAAATTTGGAATGGAATGAAAATATCTCAAGGATTTGTTAATAATGCAGCAGCCCAAGCCCTACCACAGTGATTCTGGTATAGATGTGAAATGGGGCCCAGCAACTATATTTTTAACAAGCTCCCCAGGTTAGACTGTGATTCACGCAAAAGTTTGAGAACCACTAACCTACCACCTTCAAGCTGAAAACAAAAACACTCCCCTCCTGGGCATTGTGTCAATTACATCTGCATGCCTAAGACTTCCTTCTGATCAGTATCATTCTTAGGCATACATCTTAGTGAAGACACTTGCTTATAACTGGCTTTGCCATTGGGTCCTGGATAATCTTCAGCATCTTTTTTCCTTTTGGCCCTATCTGGCTATTGGTTATATAATATAATCAGAAACTTCTACATTCATCTCAAATAGTATAATAATAAGTCTAAAAGCTAAAAGAATTATATATGAATAAGATTTGTGGGAGTTAATATTCACAATGAGACGTAACTCTACTGGGAGGCAAAAACCCAAATGGCCTGGACACAAATCCCAATTTCAGATTAAATTCTTAGTGCCTTAATTTCCTCATCTATAAACTGATAATGATGGAAGTAACTTTCTCAAGGATTTTTTTTTTTTTTTGAGGATTGCATGATCACGTAACCCACATAAAGCACTTAGCACAGTTCCTGGCCCACAGAGCTCAATAAATATTAACTACAAGAGCTAGTTTCATAGGTGGTAATATGGAATACTTTTTATCTTACACAAGTTAAGAGTAGTTTATCATGATCTCCAGTTTTTCTTTCTTTTCTTAAATTTTTTATTTTAAGTTTATTTATTTTAGAGATAGAGACAAGCATGAGTGGGCGGGGGGGGAGAGAGAGAGAGAGAGAGAGAGAAGAGAGAGAATCCCAAGCAGGCTCTGCACTGTCAGCGCAGAGCCCGACGTGGGGCTTGAACTCACAAAACTGTGAGATCATGAGCTGTGCCGAAACTGAGAGTTGGTTTTTCTGATGAGAGGAATAGAGAGACAAAAGGCCTTTCTTTTTTATTATTTCGATAAGCTTGTCTTTATTTGTTTGTCTGTTTTTATTGAAGTAGATTTGACGCACAATGTTACATTAGATTCAGGCGTATGACCTAGTGATTTGACAAATCTATACATTATGCTGTGCTCACTGCCAAGTGTAGCTCCCATCTGTCACCATATAACCCGATTGCAATACCACTGACTACATTCCCCACGCTGTACCTTCCATCCTTGTGACTTATTCATTCCATAACTGGAAGCCTGTACCTCCCACCCCCCTTCACCCATGTTGCCCGTCCCCCCAACCCTCTCCCCCCTGGCAATACCAGTTTATTCTCTATATTTATGGGTCTGGTTTTGCTTTGTTTTGTTTTTTAGATTCCACATATAAGTGAAATCATATGCTATTTGTCTTTCTCTGTCTGACTTATTTCACTCAGCATAATACCCTCTGGGTCCATCCTCTGTTTCTTTGTTCATGCTGTTTTTGCTCCCAAATTCCTTTACAACTCCTTTTGGACTAGCTAGGACCTAGCAGCCTTCAAGATGCCATTCAGGTGTCGTCAGCCCTTAGCTTCCCAGAAGCTTTAGTCCCCCTTCGGTTGGATAAAGCTCACCTCCACAGCATCCTGGCCAGACCTCTAGCTCATCATTTACCACATTATATTGAAATTATATGTACTTCTGTCTCTCCCATGACAGAGCAAGCTCTTTGGGAGAAGAGATCATGCATTATTCTTTTTTACGCCCCAGGCACCCAGCACAGTGCCTGCTCAGTAAGTATTTGCTGAACTTTCTCAAAGAGCTTGCCAGGGAACCAACGGTTACTATTTTGGAAGACTTTTTCCTATCTGAGATTGCTCTCTTGTTGTCTGGGCCTTGGTTCCTGTACCTCTCTGTTGCACTTAGTGTCATGCAATGCAATTTAGCAGTTAATTATATACTGTATGCCATATATTATTCTCTAATTGCTTCATATGTTAATGTGCTACTTCTTCCCTCTTCCCTCAAGCATTGAGAAGAAAAGATTATGAATTGAAAGTGAATGATACAGCTGTAGGCCACACCCAGTTATCAGTCAACTCTGCTCACTGAATGCCCAGGGCATTGTGTATCCTACTTTTAATCACCAGAGGCAGATGCAGATGAAAAAGGCGCACCATTTACCATAAGGGCCTAGAACAGTATCTTCACATAGTAGGTGCTCAGTTAATATTTGTTGAATAAATGAATGCTTTAGTGTAAAAAAAGTAGTATACTTGGTTAGGCTAGAAATCGGGAGGCCTGGCTTCTAATCAGATCTCTATCACTTCATGTTGAACTTGAAAAGTCACTTCATCTTTCTGGGACACACTTTTATATTCTGAAAAAACATGACAGAATCAGACTAGATGACCTTTAAGGTCCCTTCCAAGTTTATTATGCAATTCTTCCTGCCAGTAGTCTGACAATTCCTCAAGAGCAAGCACAGTCAATATCTCGTATCTTCTCCATAGCATCGAGCACAGCGCTAAGCACACAGGACTTGATAAATACCTAAAAAGTTAGAACCCTCATCCTCCATAGTCGCCCTTAAGCGGAATTAACAACAATCAAAATAAAAAGGCACGGGGCACCTGGCTGACTCAGTTGGATAAGCATCTGACTTTGGCTCAGGTCATGATCTCACGGTTTGTGAGTTTGAGCCCCGTGTCTGGCTCACTGCAATCAGCACAGAGCCCACTTTGGATCCTCTGCCCACCCCCACCCCTCGCCTACCCTTGACTCTCGTGTGCTCTCTGTCTCAAAAATAAATAAACATTTAAAAAATTAAAAGAAAAAAAGCACAACCAATGGATATGAAATGTACCTCATCTCTAAAAATAGGGCCTAAAAGAAAAGTAGGAAAACTATTTGATGCATTTCAAAATCTTTAAAAGATTTATGATTTGAAATCCTAACTTAGGTGCCAGTTGCCAATCAAGCAATTTCATTAATCCCAGTGAAAACTTGAGTGCAGTGGGAATACAACTACTGCCTGATCTTAGGCCCTACCCTCAATCTGCCTTGTAATCAGTCATATTGGTTACCATCCACTGACATGAGAACACACTCGTTTCTCTCTCTAGCCAACATCTCTCCTCCGAATTCTAGGACTGTATAGTCAACTGCCTATTTGAAATTGCTTAGTCATCTCAAAGGCATCCAAACTTAGTATGTCTGAAACAGAACTCATGATCTTCTCCCTATGAACCTGGTACTGGTCCACTGTTTGCTAACTCATTGAATGACACCTCCATTCATCCAGTTCTGGAAGCCAGAGATCAGGGAGTCATCCTTGTTACGCTCCTCCATTCCATCCCCCCCATCCCCACTCATCTCCACTCTATCACTAATCATGGCAATTTTCCCTCCTAATCATCTCTAAAATCAGTCCACTTTTCCTTATTTCCACCAGCTCTCCCAGCTCTAATCTGGAGCACTCCTCTAGCTTACTGACTAGCCTATCTGATTGAATTTCCCTTCCTGCAATCTAGTCTCTGCACTCCTGCAAATGTCATTAATTCATTTATTTATCAAAAGATATTTACTGCAAAAACATGTACCTACAATGTGCCATGCACTGGGCACATAGCAGTGAACAAAACAAAGATCCCTATTGCCATGGAGTTTACATTTTAGTAAGAAAAAGACACCCTAAAAATAATATGTAAAATCCACGGTGTGGGAGATTTACTTCCGGCATGTTGAATGGAGGAGGATAATGAATCTTCTCCCTAAAGCAAATGTAAGGCTGAACAAAGCTGTCAAAAACAACCCTTTCAGTACTCTGAAAAGTTACCAAAGGTATAACAGAGTGATCAATCATCCCGATTTCCTTGGTTCCGTCCCAGTGATAGCACTGAGAGTCCTGCATCCTGGAAACTCCACCCCAGGGTGTGAAAAATCCATTTTCAGCAATGGTTGCTCCTGTTTGGGGAGAAGGTACAAACCCAAACTGTGGCTCCAAAAATAGGAGTTGAAAGCAACATTCCTTTTCGTGTCAAAAGGATATGGCATAGATTCTCCACAGTCACTGCCACCATTTTCAACCCTGACCACTGATGTTGGCAACCATGATTTACATTTCCCAATAATGCATCACCCATTGTTGCATCACTGACAGGGATGCAACCTAAGTTTGCAACTTAAGTGCACTATAGTCACGAGTGCACTTTGCCTGCCTGTGGATTAACTCGGATTAACTCTTGAGATTGGTATTGAGGTAGTGCTACTTTAATTTTTAATATTATGAATATTATACACGCGTTCCAGGCGTCCAGAAAAAGAAATTGAAAACAATCACAATACCAACCCCATCTTGACCACAAACCACCAAAAAGGAAAGCTAAGTGACTGTTATTTTGATGACAGATGGAAGGACACATACAACTGGATAGGGAGGTAAGCAACCAAAACACAGCATACTGAAAACTAAGCTGAAAAGAATTTGGGACTGGGCACGGCGGACAGGGGAATGTGAAAGCCTATATGGAGACCGAATCTCACACGTTCTGGAGGAGACAGACAGGCCTTCCAGATCAATCAAAAACTCTTAGTCTTCCCAAAAGACAGTAACGTTCAGTCAAAATTGGTAGCCACTGATTTAGCTTGGCATATCACACGAACAAACACGCATTATTGCGTCACTCTGTGATTGCTCTTTGAATAAAGTTAAATTTCCTGATGCAGAGGTCACAACTAAAATCTCCTGTAGATGAGCAAAAGAGGAAATTTTGGTACGAGATGCACTGGCCCCTAACAGTGCGGAGCTGAGTCTGTCAGCTTCGCGCTGACGATTATGCTTTTTACAGTATACCAGGTGATGTGTGAAGTCACCGCAACTAAAAATGTTCCTCCTAGCTTTTAGATACTTTGATTTGAAAAACAATCTCAAATCATCTTTTTTTTTTTTTTTTGAGAGACAGAGAGAGACAGCGTGAGCGGGGGAGGGTCAGAGAGAGAGGGAGACACAGAATCGGAAGACAGGCTGCTGGCTCTGAGCTGTCAGCACACAGCCCAACGCGGGGCTCAAACCCACGAACCGTGAGATCATGACCTGAGCCGAAGTCGGACGCTTAACCGACTGAGCCACCCAGGCGCCCCTCAAATCATCTTCTTGATTTCTATGAAGATCATGGAAACTGCAGAAAACATAAAACAAAAGATTGTTGATATCTTGTCTAATTTTGCTCATCTGTCTACATATTCAGCAGACAGAGCCAATGTAAATTTTAGAAATCAGAAGCCTTTAGAACTCAAAATAAAATGTCACCAGAAAAGGGCAGTCAAATTAAACAGGACTTTCTCAATTTCTTATGAAAACTCTAACTTATTTGGAATCCAACATTGATTTTGCAATGTCAAGTTACCACTGTGCTTTAAAACCATTTTTCCCTGAGAAAAAGAATGTTCTTATGATGACATCCAGTATGCTTCATGGTGTTTAAAACTTATGGACATTTTTGGGCCGCCTGGCTGGCTCAGTGGGGTAGAACATTCGAGTCTTGATCTCAGGGTCGGGGGTTCCAGCCCCACAGTGGGCATGGAGCCTACTTATAAAAAATGATGGACATTTCCAACATGAATAGCCTATACAACGAATTTATAGATGCAAAAAAGGGGACCTGATTGGCAAAGAGTTGGTCTACCAAAAGTAGCTTGAAGATATAAAGTGAATGTACATTTTTGGAGAACTAGAAACTAACTCTTGCAAATCTAAAAACCTGATGTTTTTACTTAGCAAAACCTAGGTATTCCACTTTTGTTCAAAGGATATTTTAGCTCCTACATGTAAGTCTTTAATCAATTTTGAATTAAGTTTTGTATATCGTGGGAGGTTGTGATCCAAATTTATTCTTTTGCATGTAGGTATCCAGTTGTCTCAGCACCATTTGTTGAAAACAGCATTCTTTCCCCCGCTGAATTGTCTAGGCGCCCTTGTTGCAAATCAATTGACCATAAACTGAGAGTCTATTTCTGATGCTTTCCATTGCTCAGTGTGTTTATCCTTATGCCAATACCACACGCTCTTGATTATTACAGCTTTGAAGTAAGTCTTGCAATTAAGAAATGTGAATCCTCCAATTTTGATCCTCTTTTTTCAACGCTGTTTTGGCTATCTGGGGTCCTCTGAATTTACAGCTGAATTTTTGGATCAGCTTATAAAATTCTTCAACAAAGCCAGCTGGGTTTTGACAGAGGATTGTTGAATCCTTGCTGAATTTGTACATCAATTTGGGGAGTGTTGTTATCATAAAAACACTAAGTCTTCTAATCTATGAGCATGGGATGATTTTTAATCTTTTAGATTTTTAATTTCTTTCAACAATACTTTTTAGTTTTTGCTGTACAACTCAGCGCTTCCATTGTTAAATTTATTCCAAAGTATTTTATTCTTGATGCTATTGTAAATGGAATCATTTTCTTAATTTCATTTTTTGATGTTTTCATTGTTAATGTATAGGAATACAGATGATTTTTATATCTTGGTCCTGTGTCCACAACCTTGCTGAACTCATTTATTAGTGCTAGTAGATTTTTAGCATATTCCTTAAGATTTGAGATATATATAAGAACATGTTATCTGCAAATAGAGATAGTTTTATTTACTTCCTCATTTCCAGTCTAGATGCCTTTTATTTTTTCTTACCAAAGCCTTGGTTAGAACTGCCGGTACAATGCTGAATAAAAGAGATGTGATCTGAGGGTGAAAACTTGCAATTAGTAGCTAAATAAGTTCTGGAGATCTAATGCACAGTAAAGTCAATACAGACAATAATATCATATTATAATCATCAAGCTTTCTAAGGAGACTAGATCTTAATTATTCCCACCACAAAAAAGAAATGATAATTATGTGAGGTAAGAGAGGTGGTAACTATGGCCACAGTGGCAATCATATTTACAATATATGAATGTATCAAATCAACATGTTATACATCTTAAATGTATACAGTATTATATGTCAAATATGTATCAATTTCAAAAAAAATGTTGAGTAGAAGTGACAGGGGCAGGCATCCATGTTTCATTCCTGATCTTGGGGGGAAGTTTTCAATCTTTCACCATTAAGTATAACGTCAGTTGTAGATTTTTCACAGATGTCCTTTATCGGGTTGAGAAAGATGTCTTCAATTCTTAGTTTGTTGAGTGTTTTTATCATTCAGGGATGTGAATTTTGTCAAGTACTTTTTCTACATCTATTCAGATGATTATGCAAGCTTTGTTTTTTATTCTATTGATATGGTCTATTACATTGATTGAGTTTTGGATGTTAAAACAACCTTGTAACCCTGGAATGAATTTCACTTGGTCACGGTGTTTAATCTCTTTTATATGTTGCTGGATTTGGTTTGCCAGTATTTTGTTAAGGATGTTTGTTTCTAGTTTTATAAGTTATTCATCTTTAGTTTGCTTTACTTGCTATATTTTTGTCTGATTTTGGTGTCAGAGTAATACTGGCCTCATAACATAAATGAGAAAGTGTTCCCTCTTCTATTTTTTGGAAAAGATTGTGAAAGATTACTATTACTTCTTTTTAAAATATTTTTGTAGAACTCATCAGTGAAGGCTTTTCATCCTGAGTCTTTCTCTGTGATTAGTTTTTAAATTACTAATTCAAGCTTTTCTTAATACAGGTCTGTTCAGATTTTTCTATTTCCTCTTGTGTCAGTTATAGTAGTTTGGCTTTTAAAATTTTATTTATTTACTTGTTTGTTTCTTTGTTTATTTTAAAAGTAGGACTCCATGCCCATCGTGGGGCTCGAAGTCACATCCCTGGTATCAACAGTCGCACACTCCTTTAACTGAGCCAGCCAGGTGCCCTGGTTATGGTAGTTTGTGTCTTTCTAGTAATTTGTCCATTTTATGTAAGTTATCTAATTTGTTGGCACACAATTGTTCATAGTATACATTTAGAATCCTTTTTATTTCTGCACGTTTGGTAGTAATGTCCTCTCTTTCATTTCTGTTTTCAGGAAATGGAGTCTTCTCCCTTTTTCTTTTCCTTTTTGGTCAATCTAGCTAAATGTCATTCAGGTTTTTGGGGTTTTTTAAAAATCTTTTCAAAGAGCCAACTTTTGGTTTCATTGATTTTTCTCTATTCTTTTTCTATTCTCTAATTCATTAATTTTCGCTCTAATCTTTATTATTTCCTTCTAATTGCTGTGGGCTTAGTTTGTGCTGCCTTTCTAGTCTGCAAAGGTGGGAGGTTAGGTTATTGGTTTGAATTTTTCTTCTTTTTTCATGTAAGTGTTTACAGCTGTAAATTTCCCTCTAAACACTACTTTAGCTGCATCCCATAAATTTTGGTATGTTGTGTTTACATGTTCATTCATCCTGAAGTCTTCTGTAATTTCTCTTCTGGTATCTTCGTTGGCCTATTGTTTAAGAATGTGTTGTTTGGGGTGCCTGGCTGGCTCAGTCGAAGGAGACTGTGACTCTTGATCTCAGAGTTGTGAATTTGAGCCCCATAATGGGTGTAGAGATTAATTAAGTAAATAATCTTTAAATAAATAAATATATTTTTGGGGCGCCTGGGTGGCTCAGTTGGTTGAGCATCCGACTTCGGCTTGGGTCATGATCTCTCGATTCGTGGGTTTGAGCCCCGCATGGCTCTGTGCCGACAGCTTGCTCAGAGCCTGTAGCCTGGAGCCTGCTTCAGATTGTGTGTCTCCTTCTCTCTCTGCCCCTCCCCTGCTCACGCTCTGTCTCACTCTGTCTCTCAAAAATAAATAAATGTAAAAAATTTTTTTAAATAAATATATTAAAAAAAATAATGTGTTGTTTAGGGGCGCCTAGGTGGCTCAGTTGGTTACGTGTCTGACTTCAGCTCAGGTCATGATCTCGTAGTTTGTGAGTTCGAGCCCCACGTTGGGTTCTGTGCTGACAGCTCTGAGCCTGGAGCCTGCTTTGGATTCTGTGTCTCGTTCTCTCTCTGCCCCACCTCCACTTGTGCTCTGTCTCTCTGTCTCAAATATAAATAAACATTAAAAAAAATTTAAATGACGTGTTGTTTAATTTTCACACATTTGTGAATTTTCCAATTTTTTTCTGTCATTCATTTCTAATTTCGCTTTATTGTGATCAGAGAACATGCTTTGTATGGTTTCAATCCTTTTAAGTGTATTGAGGTTTGTTTTATTGCCTAATAGACGGTCTGTCCTGGAGAATATTCCACGTGCACTTGAGAAGAATGTGCATTCTGCTTTGTTTTGTGCAAGTGTTTTATATACATATCTGTTAGCATTGGTTGGTTTATAGCGCTATTCAATATTTCTATTTCCTTTTGATCTTCTGCCTAGTTTTTGTATCTATTGTTAAAATTGAGGTATTGAAGTCTTCAACTATTGTTGAATTGTCTAATTTCCCTTTTCACTTATGTCAGTTTTTACTTCATGTATTTGGGGCTCTGCTCTAGGTGTATGTATGTTAATACTTGGTATATGTTCTTGGTGTATTGACTCTTTTATCAGCATAAAATGTCCTTCTTAGTGTCTAGTAATAATTTTTGTCTTGATGCCTATTTTGTCTGATATTAGTGGAGTCACTCCAGCTTTCTTGTGGTTGCTAGTTGCGTGATATGTATTTTTCCACCCTTTGACTTTTAATCTATTTGTATCTTTAAATCTGAACTATGACTCCTCCTGTAGGCGACATATAGTTGGATCTTGTTTTCTCCTGTCCAGTCTCACATTCTCTGCCTCTTGATTACTGGATTGTTTAACCCTTTCACTTTATTTTTCTTTTTTTAAGCAAGCTCTACCGCCAACACGGGGCTCAAACTCACGACCCCGAGATCAAGAGTTGCACACTCTACTGACTGAGCCAGCCAGGCACCCCTAATCCATTCACCTTAACTTTATTCTTTATATAGTTGGATTTACATTGCTACTTCTTTTTCATTTTCTATAAAATCTCATACCTTTTATATTCCTCTATTTCTCCTTTACTACTTTCTTTTGCATTGAATGACTATTTTTTAGTATAGCAATTTAATGCTTTATATAATGATTTTTCTTTCTGTTTTTTTAGTGACTTTCTTTGTGGTTGCTCTAGGGTTTCTCATACACATCCGAACTTATCAGAATCTGCCTCACACGTACACTGACTTAATTTCAGCAACATATGGAAGTCCTCCTATATAGCTCTATTCCCTCTTCCCCATTATGTGCTATTACTGTTATACGTGTTACATTTATATACGTTACAAATCCAAACATACAGTGTTACAATTATCACTGCATGTAATTTTATATCTAGTCAATAAGCTGAGAAAAGAAGAGACCAGATATATACTGATAGTTTGTTATATTTGCCTTTTTACTTATCATTTCTAGTTGTCTTCATTTGTTTCTGTGGATTGGAGTCAACATTTGGTGTCATTTCCTTACTCCAGTACAATTTGATCCCCCCCAACCTGTTTTGTGCTCCTGTTGTCAAACATATGACATTTGTATAAGTTGTAGTCACAATGATACAATTACACACATACTGTTTTATACATTGGCTATTCAAAAATCTTAGTTTTAATAATTTTTTAATGTTTTTAATTTATTTTTGAGAGAGAGAGAGAGAACAAATGGAGGAGGGACAGAGAGAGGGAGACAGAGGATCCACGGTGGGCTTTCCGCTGTGGCACAGAGCCCCATGCGGGGCTTGAACTCATGAACCGTGAGATCAGAACCTGAGCTGAAGTCAGATGCCTAAATGACTGAGTCACTCATGCGCCCCAATACACTGGCTTTTTAAATTAAGAGCAGAAATGAGATGCAATATAGATATGTATGTATTTTATGGTTATGTAAGTACCTTTCCTGGTGCTCTTTGCTTTTTCATGTAGATTTGAGTTACCATCTGGGGTCACTTGCTTTCATCCCAAAGAACGCTCTTTAGTATTTCTCGTAAAGTCGGCCTGAGAGGGGCGCCTGGCTGGCTCTTGATCTCGGGCTTATGAGTTCGAGCCCCACACTGGGTGTAGAGATTACTTAATAATAACATTTAAAACAATAATAAAAATGGCCTACTAGCCTATATCCTAGGTCATAAAACAAACCTTAAGAAATATGATAGAAATGAGATTTTCTCTGACCATATGGAATTAAACTAGAAATCAATTCCAGACAGGCAAGAGCAACAACAAACTTTTGCAAGCTCTTAGACATTCAGCAGCAGATCTCTGTATAAGCCGTGGGTCAAAGCCAAACCCTGAAAGTAAATTAGAAAATATTATGAATAAGTTGAAATGATAACATAATGTATCAAAATCTATGGCATGTAGCTAAAACAGTGCTAAAAGGAAAATGCCTGTTCAGGTATTTTTTAATTGACACTCTTGTCATATTTAAGTTTTTAATGTTTATTTATTTTGAGAGAGAGAGAGCGCGCAGGGGAGGGGCAGAGAGAGAGGGAGAAAGAGAGAATCCCAAGTAGGCTCTGCACTGTCAGCACAGAGCCCAGGGCGGGGCTCGATCCCACAAACCGTGAGATAGTGACCTGAGCTGAAATCAAGAGTCAGACGCTTAACCAATTGAGCCACCCAGGTGTGCCTTCTTCATTGTCTGTAGGAATTCTTTATATGGTTTGGAGAAAAGCAAGCCATTTGTCATTTATAGGATATACAAGTATCGTTCCCCAGTTTGTGCCTAGCTTTTAGTATTTACTAGAGTCGCTCCATAAACAGAATTTCTTAAATGTAATGTAGTCCAGTTTATCGACTTTTAATTTGATGGTTTATGAGGTCTTGAACATATTCTCCTTTGCTTTCTTGTGGAACTTTTGTTGATCTACTATCCTCATTTAGATCCTTATCACATTTTGGCTAGTTTTCACCCTTTGCATCTCCATATAAATATTATAATCAATGTGTCAATTTCTTGTGTTTAGTTTTTTAAATTTTATTTAAAACAATTTTTAATATTTCTTTTGAAAGAGAGAGAGAGAGAGCGCACGAGCATAAGAAGGAGAGGGGCAGAGAGAGAGGGGGATGGAGAATCCAAAGCGGCTCCATGCTGACAGCAGAAGCTCGAACTCACAAACCGTGAGATCATGACCTGAGCTGAAGTGAGACACTTAACCAACTGAGCCACCTCAGTGTGTCAACTTCTTAAGTGAAAAAACAACCTATTGAGGGGGGCGCCTGGGTGGCTCAATCAGTTAAGCGTCCAACTTCGGCCCAGGTCATGATCTCATGGTTCATGAGTTCAAGGACAGCATCGGGCTCTGTGCTGACAGCTCAGAGCCTGGAGCCTGTTTCAGATTCTGTGTCTCCATCTCTCTCTGCCCCTCCCCCATTCATGCTCATTCGCGCGCTCTCTCTCTCTCTCTCTCTCTCTCTCTCTCTCTCAAAAACAAATAAACATAAAAAAACCAACCTATTGGGATTTTTATTACTATTGCATTGAGTTGTTGGATCAGTTTGGAGAGAATTGATATCTTTACTATATTGAGTATAGTAATCCATAAGTATGGTATATCCTTCTATTTTTATATTGTTTTATTTTTTAATTTTCTCAATATTTTGTACTTTCCATTATAAAGCCATTGAGCATCTTATTCTTATTAACTGATGTTATTTTTTTTAATTGTTTAATTTTTTTTTGAGAAAGAGACAGACTGAGCAAGAGCAAGGGAGGTACAGAGAGAGAGGGAGACACAGAATCTGAAGCAGGCTCCAGGCTCTGAGCTGTCAGCACAGAGCCCAACGCAGGGCTCGAACTCACGGACCATGAGATCATGACCTGAACTGAAGTCGGATGCTTAACTGACTGAGCCACCCAGGAGCCCCTAACTGATGTTATTTAAACTATTGTAAGTGGTATCTTTAAAAACTTCATTTATTTATTTGATGCTGTTATATGGAAGTACACTTGACTTTTTCATATATACCTAGGTGTGTGCTAAATTTGCTTATTGATTGTAGATTCTTTTGTTTTTTTTGTGTGTGTGTGTGCAAAATCATGTTGTAAATAATGACAGTTTTATTTCTTCTTTTCCTACCTTATGCTCTTTATTGCTTTTTCCTGCATTATTGCACTGGATTCCAAGTTTGACATTGAATAGGAGTTACAATAACAGAATTAGTTGTCTCTCCCTGATCTCAGGGGGAAAGTTTTCAATAATTCATCAGTAAGCATGATGTTTAATATAGGTATTTAATTTTTTATAGATACGCTTCATAAGATCAAGAGAGTTCCTTTCTATTACAAATTTGCTACCAATATTTTTTTCTAATAAGGAGCGAATATTATATATATACTTTTTTTTTCAGACAAACAGGCAGAATCTTTATTTCCAACCCACTTCCTGGGCCTCTCTCAGAAGTACTGTAGGTAGAAGGCAGAGTAAGGCCTTCTCAAGCATTCCAGAATGCAGCAGAAATCCCACACCTGTCACTCTTCATGGCACACCTGAGAGGATGGGAAACAGGACAGGCAGGCCCGCTTCTATGGATTGAAGTCATGGTGTGGAGGTTGAGCAGTTACGGAGGCTTCTCAGAGAAGGCACAGCCATTCTAGACATCCTGAGGACCTTTCTTTAGGGTCAGAGGCCACAGATGGAGCTAGGTGTGCGGCGCAGGCTGGTGAGTGCCCCTGGGAGCTGGTAGCACACTCACCAGGGCTCCAGGGGTCCTGGCTGAGCGGTACCTACACTGCAGGCGCATGGCAGTGCACTGTAAGGGGATCTAGCCAGTGTCAGGTGAAATTGGCAGAGAGCTGTCCTCAGTCCGCAGGAAGCACACCTTGGTAAGCTGGTGCCATCCGGTACCCACCACTTGACAATCTCAGCATAGCTGACAGCCTTGGCCAGAACCTGAAAACACTACATGCCATGCGCTGCCACCCTCCAATCAACCCAGCCCCAGCCCCAGTGGGCTGTAGATATTGCTGCCATCTTGGACCTGCATCTCCAGGATATCAGGAGGTAGCTGGGGCATTGGGGAAGGTGCTGGGAGTCCACAGGGCCAGCTGACAGTGCTCCATTCTGCTTGCTGCCATATCTGAATCTCTCTGGCTACTCCAGGGAAGTGTCAGATGAATGCTGGGCAATGTGCCCCGGGCCACCCCACAACCCTGGCTCTTCAGGACATGGCCCTGCTCCTCATTCCAGACTTCATAGGAACCGGACCATATCCCCTCACTCCCAGCTTCTCAGGACAGGTGCAATGCCTGCCTCACCTTGGGAAGGGGCTGTAAGGCATACACCCCCCATTTCTCTGGACAGAGGTGTATCCCTTCCCCCACCCTGTTGTCCCTGAGACAGGACTAAATTCCTCAAACACTGGGCTCTTTGGGATGGAGCCAAGCACCTTCATCCCAGGATCCCTAGGACTGGGACCAAGTTTCCTTCATCTGGAGTTCCTTGGGACAGTACCTGTGCCCTTGGCCCAGACCCCAAAGAACGAGATTGAGCACCCTGAGACCCCAGATTCTCCAAAGCATGGGGCCATGTCTGAGCACTCATGCTCACAGAGCTTCCCACCCTCCAAGATCCCTGAGACAGAGCCAAGAGCCCTCATCCAATTGTTCCTCAAAGATAGAACTGACCCCCTCCCACACTCCAGGATCCCTAAGGCAGGGCTGTGCACCCTTCACCCTGAGATTTCCAGTGTCGATCCCCCCAATTCATGTCACTCAGAAACTCAGGAGTAGAGGCTTGATGCAGAGGGGGGGGGCTGCTTGGGCTACTCTTGGTGTTAGGTCCACGGCCCAGTCAGCCTTGCTGGTGTCCATCACCACAATCTGCCCCCTAGGTCCGCTGGCCACAGACACCCACCCCACCCCTTGCTGGATTCAGGCTCTCACCACTGCAAGCCATGCACACCTTGATGCATGGCTTGATCCGGAGCCAAGACGATGCATCTGAATGTTAAATTTTTAAAGATTGTTTTCTGCATCTACCAAGATGATGATGATAAGATTTTTCAATCATTTTCTTTTTATATAGTGACTGTATTTATTGGTTTTAGAACATTAGCCCTTATATTCCTAGATAAAGATCATTTGTTTCTGATATAGTGTTCTTTATATATAGCTCTTGATTCATTTACTAATACTCTATTTAGGAGTTTCGCATCTATGCTCACGAGAGAGATTTTCGGCAATTTTCCTTTCTTATAACCCTTTTAGGTTTTGGTAACAGGCTATTTGGGCCCCACTAAAAGAACTTAGGTATGTTTCACTATTTTTCTATCCTCTCGAAGTGTTTGTAAAGATTAGTTTTTTCTTTTTTTCTTAGACGTCTAGAAGCATTCACTGGTTCAACCATCTGGGTCTTGGGATTTTCTTTGGGAAGGTGTTTAGTAAAGTGCTTCAACTACCATAATAACAGATTATTTAAACTACATTCTGTTTACTTGTGTGTCACTTTGGTAAGTTGTGGCTCTTGAGCAATTTATCGTTTCATGCAAGTTGTCAAATTTATGGGCTTAAAATTGTATTCATTGTATTCTGATATTATTATATTTGCTTACTTTCAAAGCATTTGAGAATTTTGGAGTCATCCTTGTGGTTTTCATGTCCAGCTTGCTTTTTCTGTGGTGAGAGAGCACACTCTAAATGGTTCGAATCATTTGAAATGTGTTGAAGCTTGCTTTATGACTCACTATATGGTCAATTTTGGCACGTGTTAAATTTGCATTTGAAAAGGATACATATTCTGTTATTGTTGGGTAGAGAGTTTTATATACATGTAATACATATACATATACTATACATACAATATGTATTGACATATAATCTATATATGTAGGTATATAGCTATCTGGAATTTGCTAATTTTGTTATCTATATCTTCTATCTTACTGATTTTTTGTTTCCTTATTCTATCAGCTGTTGAAAGAGGTGTGTTCAAACTTATTTTTATCTTTTAATTTTTATTATTAATTAAAAAATTTTTAATGTTTATTTTTGAGAGAGAGAGAGAGAGAGAAACAGAGCATAAGTGGGGGAGGGGCAGAGAGAGCCGGAGACACAGAATCTGAAGCAGGCTCCAGGCTCTGAGGTGTCAGCACAGAGCCCCAAGCGGGGCTCGAACTCATGAACTCTGAGATCATGACCTGGCCGGAAGTCAGAGGCTTAACCAACTGAGCCACCCAGGCGCCCCCAAACTTCCTATTGTTCTTGTTGATTTGTCACTTTTAGTTTCATTGATTTTTGCTTTATACCTGTTATGGGTGCATATAGCTCTACAATTTGTTATATTTTCCTAGTCAATTGATTCCTTCATTATTATGAAATATTCTTCTCTATGTCTAGTCATGCTTTGTTTGGTATCAGTACAGCTACATCAGCTTTCTTGTGGTTAGTGCTTGCAGGATACATCTTTTAACCATTCTTTTACATTCAAGTTATATTCAAGGTATATCCTTGAGTTGGGTGCCCCTCGTTTGCAGGCACCGGAACAAGATCCGAGGGCAGAGTCTCCCGGGAGCCACGTGGAGGACAGGACGGCTGCCGACGCCTGGCCTGGGTCTGTGAGGAGCCCTGAGGCCCCTGCCAAGCCTGGTGCTCCCACCCTCATCCAATGCACTCGTCACAGGGGAGGACTCCCAGTGAGGCGCATGCGCCTACGTTCAGGGTGGACCTGACAAGTTTTCTACCAAATGATCATCGATGATGCTGCTGGAGTTAAGAAGTCTCTGTTTCTTTGCCCCAAACCAGAAGACTTTGTTCCCCGCATATAGAATAGGAGTAATGTTTGTTAGAAACTGGTTGGTGTTTAAAACTGAAGATTGTGGGGCGCCTGGGTGGCTCAGTCTGTTAAGCGGCCGACTCTTGATTCATGAGTTTGAGCCCCAAGTGGGGCCCTGCACTGAGTGCAGAGCCTGCTTGGGATTCTCTCTCTCCCGGCTCTATGCCTCTCCCCCACTCATTCTCTCCCTCCCTCTCTCTCTCTCTGTTTCTCAAAAAAAAAAAAAAAAAAACACCTGAAGATTGTTATGACTGTTTACGCTCTATTCTGAAGTAAAATTGTCTTGGAACTACTAAGCCAGGGTAACCCAAATTTGCTTCTGGAACCATGAAAGTTTTTGACCTTGACAATACAATCATAGATGATAATAGTGACACTTGGATGGTACACTGTGCTCCAGAGGGAAAGCTTCCCATTGAACTACAAGATTCTTATGACAAAGTATTTTGGACAGAATTTATGGGCAGAGTCTAAGTATTTGCGGGATGAAGGTGTAAGAGAAGATGAAATGAAAAGAGCAGTGACATCAAAGCCTTTCACTCCAGGCTTGGTGGAACTTTTGAACTTTATAAGAAAGTACAAGGATAAATTTGTCTGTATCATTATTTCAGATTCAAATTCGGTCTTCATAGATTGGGTTTTAGAAGCTACCAGTTTTCATGATGTGTTTGACAAAGTGTTTACAAGTCCAGCAGCTTTGGATAGCAAATGGTCATCTCACTGCGGAAAATTATCATGCTCATTCTTGCCACGAGTACCCGAAACATCTTTGCAAAAATGTAGTTTCGGTAGAATTTGTAGATAAACGGTTACAACAGGGAGTGAATTATACATGAATTGTTTATATAGGTGATGGTGGAAATGATGTCTGTGCAGTTAACTTTTTAAAAACTTATTTATTTATTTTGAATGAGAGCACGCATGCGCACTTGCTGCAATCATGGAACTTTATTGGCCAGATCTGTATCACATGCCCAGCTGGGAAGTTAGGCATTGGGATCAACCCCACTCAAATTCCATGATGTCATGCATTTTAATTCTCTCTCTCTCTCTCTCTCTCTCTCTCTCTCTATATATATATATATATATATATATACACACACACACGTATATGTATATATTTAAATATTTTATTTTTAAGTAATCTCTACATCCCATGTAAGGCTCGAACTTACAATCCTGAGATCAAGAGTCACATGCTCCACCTACAGA
The DNA here is from genome assembly GCA_028646485.1 of Cryptoprocta ferox. Classification (NCBI taxonomy): domain Eukaryota; kingdom Metazoa; phylum Chordata; class Mammalia; order Carnivora; family Eupleridae; genus Cryptoprocta; species Cryptoprocta ferox. The sequence continues at coordinate 15,716,550 of CM053579.1, forward strand.
GCTAGCCAGGGGCCCCTGATTCTCTCTATATATTTTAAATGCTATAAGGCATTATTATGATTGTTTTGTACAATCAAATCGATCTGTTTTTATCCACATAGTTACCTATCGCTCTTCATTCAATCCTGCTGTTTTTTAGTATCTATCTGAGTTTATTTCCCTTCTACCTAAAGAATTCCCTTTAGTACAGGCTTGCTGACTATAAATCCACTCAGATTTTGTTTGCCTGACATATCTATGGCACCTACCTTTCTTAAGTATATTTTCACTGGTTATGGAGTTTTACTTTTATAGTCATTTTCTTTCACACTACAATAATGCCATTCCACTGTGTTCTGGCTTCTATTGTTTCCACTGAGAAGTCAGGTTTGTTTGTTTTTTTTTTAAAAAGCAATGCTTTATTTGCAAAATGTATAATTAAAATGACATGGTGTTTACACATTTTTATGCACCACCACATTGGAACTGACACATTTCCTTCAAAATGTGTAATTACATATAAATGCACTCAACATTTAATATGTATGTTTTTTAATGGGGTGCCTGGGTGGCTCAGTCAGTTAAGTGTCCGACTTCGGTTCAGGTCATGATCTTGCACTCAGTGAGTTCAAACCCCGCATAAGGCTCTGTGCTGACAGCTCAGAACCTGGAGCCTGCTTCAGATTCTGTCTCTCTCTCTCTCTCTCTCTCTCTCTCTCTGCCCCTTCCCCACTTGTGCTCTGTCTCTCTGTCTCTCAAATATAAAATAAACATTAAAAAAATTTTTTTTTAAAAAAGAAACAAAATCTATATATTTTGGTGGAGGACACTTGTGGGGAAGAGCACTGGGTGTTATATGGAAACCAACTTGACAATAAACTATAAAGTTAATAAAAAAATAAAAATAAAAAATAAAAAAGTATAATGTAGTACCTTGCTTTGGCATACTGTAGTGATATACTTCCATTTATAAAAATTTGAATTTACAGGGGTGCCTGGGTGGCTCAGTCGGTTGTCTGATTCTTGATTTTGGCTTAGGTCATGATCCCAGGGTCATGGGATCAAGCATTGCATTAGGCTCTGTGCTGAGTGTGGAGCCCGCTTAAGATTCTCTCCCTCTGCCCCTCCCCACTGCTCATGCTCACTTTCTCTCTCTCTCTCTCTCTCTCTCTGTCTCTCTATCAAACAAAAAGAAATTATTTTAAAAATTTGAATATACAAATTCATTTTTTCAAGTTCTTCAAAATAAACTCTTTAAGTGCATATCTCTAAATGCACTATTTTGTGTGTGTGCTATTCACTTTTCACTTCGATGTCTTCTTCTTGATTTTAGCCAAAAGGCCGAGAAGCGATTCCGATGTCTTCTTCTGACCTCAGACTTCACTTGTTCAGAAGCGGCACCATTCACCATTTCATTCGCAACTGTCTGTATCACAACTCATCCAGCCACCCAGGACTCAAACTTTTTGAAATCCTCTTGGAATCCTTCCCTTCCTCGATCTATGTTTTACATTATATCAAAGAATAAAGGAAGCAGTTAATGGAATCGGATCAGGAGAGATGCTTATATTTCAAATATTTGTCTTGGAATATAATGGACTACCAAATAAAGCAAACTTGAGGTAAAAGGTGACTGTAAATCCATATTTCTAATAATCTTCTTGATAATTAGAAAAACCTTTGCCTGACTTTTAAAAAAAGGTTTGATTTTAAGTAATCTCTACACCCAACATGGGGCTTGAACTCACAACTCTGAGTTCAAGAGCCTCATGCTCTATTGACTGAGCCAGCCAGGAGCCCCTGCCTGACTTTTTGTTGTATTTGATTAGAGTATCCGATTCTTCACCTCGAAATAGAGATAAAGAGGTGCTTATATTGGGAGAACGAGAAACTTCTACTCTGCCACTTTCTTTTTTGTGCTCATATTATTAGCATTTCTTCAACCCATGGATTCTTTGCAAAGATCTTCTGAAACCATTTGCTTTGTGGAACTCCCCCTCTCACCCAAGAATCCCCGGGGCCCTGTATGTGAGCATCTGATATACGGATCCAGGGAAAGTGCTGATTTCAATCTGCTTATCAAACAATAGTGAAGCTGACTTATAAAAATTTCTTTGGATTAAAAAAACTATAGACAGAAGTTCTAATATTTTCCTACAGCACCCAGTGGGGCCTCTGGCACCTGCTCCTGGGTATATATACACCCCATTTGAGAGATCAATACTATCCACTGTGCTGGATGGATGACCCACAAATAGGGTAGAAGAAACTCACCACACTAGTCAGACATTCCTCTTCCTCGTTCCTATCCCAATCCTAAAGTTCTCAGTGCAGAGAAAAGGGAAGAGAGCTCAAGAGAGAAGGCAACCCCCTACTCTGCTCTAGACCCAAGTTGGGCACTCTTCTCCGCCCGTTGAGAAGAGAGCTTTGAGTGACATCAGAGCCTGAAGCTTAGAAATCAGCATGACTAAGTCTTAATTACTAAGATGAAACTCGTTAGTCATTGCAGGGGACTGGAAACTTGGGGGATCAGACTAAGATGTCACTGAGACACGTGAACAATGGGCAAGTGAAGTTTGTCACAGTAGAACAGTAATCACATTTACAAAAACAAAATCAGAGGGAAATGTCGTATTTCAAGACTTCAGAGGTATCCAGTTGTGTGTAAGGACCCAGAGCAGAGAGTGAAGAAACCACAGAGAACACTGGGCCACGCGAATGGAGGGAGGTATGGAAGTGGTCACTGTGTGGTGTAACAGACTTTCATGTGGACAGGCTTGCCAAGAGCCCTGGTGACCTTGCAGAGATGAGTGGTGAGGCGTCTAACAGCCAGAGGACAGCTTCAAAGTCAGAGGCCTATTGGTTTGGATCTGGGCTCTGCCATTTGCACTTTAAGCACATTGCTAATCCTCCTTAAGTCTCAATCTCCCCAACTATAAAATGGGAACCTTGACAGTACTGAGTTTATAGGGTTGCTATTAGGGGTAAATAAAGGGAAACTGGCACAATCGTAAGTGCTCCAATAAATGGTAGGTGGACTCATCACTGCCATCACCATCAGCCAATTTATCATCAGACGGTTGCAGTTGCGTCTCTCTCAGCCAAAAGTGAAACGTTTGGTAAACCCTTGCTCTGCTCAAACTGTTCTATCTTAAAAGAAGACAGAACTCTTATACCATAATGGGTGCTGTGCTAAAAGCATTGTTCATGTAATTGTCACACTATCCCGACAAGATAGAGACTGTCTGCATTTTGCAGATGAGAAACATCAAGGAGATATAAAGACGTTAACCAGGTGGCCCAAGGGCACATAGGTTGTTCGAGGCAGAACCCTGCTATTTCCGTACCATACTGCCACCCACTGAGTATGGATCTCATTCTGGAGAACCTGTTGAAAATACGGAGGTGTCAATAACACTTGAAAGGAAGTGATTGGGTTGACAGTAAGTTGGAATTATAACAAAAAGAACTAAAGGCATACTCATAAGTTATATTCTTGATTTTAGGGGAGTAGATTTCAAACTGTTCAAGGAAGTCATTTTTAAGACTTATTTTGCTTTTTTGAAGGTAATTCGTCTTTTTCTCTCTGGTTGCTTTTAAGACTTTGCCTTTAATCTTCAGGCAATTTTGTGACATGCCTCTGTGTGTGCTTTTGTGTTTGAGTATTTAGCCTCTGGATAGAATTTCTTGGACCTGTGTGTTGACATCTTTACTCAGTTTTGGAAAAAGCTCATCCATAATCTCTTCAAATATTACTTCTAAATTTTTTAAACATTTATTTTCAAGAGACAGAGCACAGCGGGGGAGGGGCACAGAGAGAGAGGGAGACACAGAATACGAAGCAGGTTCCAGGTTGTGAGCTGTCAGCACAGAGCCCAATGTGGGACTCGAACTCACGAGCCATGAGATCGTGACTTGAGCTAAAGTCCGAGGCTTAACCGACTGAGCCACCCAGGTGCCCCTCTTCAGTTATTACTTCTGCCCCATTTGTTCTCTCTTCTCCTTCTGAGACTTAAATTGCATATATATTAGACATTTTTCAATGTGTCCCACATGTCTGGTTTGTTCTTTCCTCTGTTTTTCTTTTTTATTCTTTTTTTCTCTCTGTACTATAATTTAGGTGCTATGTATTTACTTCTCAATTCGTGGATCCTGTCTTCTGTTGGGTCTATTTTGTTGTCAAATGCTTGTGTTGAGTTCTTGGTTTCAGATGTTAGTTTTCAGTTCTAGAATTTCCATCTGATTCTTTTTTCCAACTTTACTGAGATACAATTGACATATAATATTGTGTAGGTTTAAGTATGCAATGTGACTCATTGGATACCTGTATAGATTGCGGTATTTTTACCGTAACAAGGTTAGTGAACATATCTACCACTTCACATAATTACCATTGTGTTATTGTTGTAGTTATGGTGAGAACATGTGAGATTTACTCTCATAGCAGCTTTCAAGGATGCAATGCAGTACTGTTAACTAGAGTCACCATGCTGTATGTTACATCTCTGGAAGTATTTATCTTACAACTGAAAGTTTGTACTTTTCCACCAACGTCTCCCCATTTCCCCACACCACCCGCCCCCTGCCCCTGGTAACCATCAATCTGCTCTCTGATTCTATGACTTTGATGTTTTCAGATTCCACATGGAAGTGAGATGTACAGTGTTTGTCTTTCTCCATATGACTTATTTTACTTAGCATAATGCCTTTAAGATCCGTCCACGTTGTTGCAAATGGCAGAATTTCCTTCTTTTTTGTGGCTGAATAATATTCCATTGTGTGTGTGTGTGTGTGTGTGTGTGTGTGTTTCTTTATTCATTCATCCATCAGTGAACACTCAGATGGTTTCCATGACTTGGCTATTGTAAATAATGCCGCGATGAACATGGGGGTGCAGATAGCTCTTTGAGATAGAGATTTTGTTTCCTTCAGATACCTACCTAGAAGCAGAATTGCTGGATCATATGGTAGTTCTGTTTTTAATCTTTTGAGGAACCTTCATATTATTTTCCATAACGGCTACACCAGTGCTGCAGGACCTCATCACAGGCATGGACGCGGTCACGGCGGCCAGTGTTGGCAGTAGGGTGGGGGGCACAACTGGAGGGGTGAGACCTGTGGGCAAGCACTGTGCTGGGGGTTGGCTGCAGGGGGCCAGCATAAAGTCCTTCACTCACACAGCTGAAGATCCAGGGGGTCCACGGATCCAGGATTGTGGCTGGGGCTGTGGGGGTGGAGGTGGAGGAGGGAGCAGGGAGGACTGCGGGACTGGCAGTTCCATAAACACAAAACCCTGTGGGCAAAAACCTGTGAAATCTGCAGGGGTTCCTGGTTGTGCTGGCCATTGGTTTCCAGCAGTGACAGCTACTGGGGTTCTCTGCAGAGTGAGTGACAGGGCTCTGTCTTGTTCCTGCTGCATGGCTGCCGCTGGTAGCCCCCACCCTTCTTCCTTGTTTCCAGCCATCTCTACCCATCTTAGTTTTTGCTGGTCTCTGGGTGGGATGAAGCTGAAGTGGGCCCTTCATGTAGTGCTCCGAGAGGTTAGAGAAACTGGTCATTCGCCCTGCTGTCCCTTTTTTGGCGAAGGGAACTTTATCTAGCTGGGGAGTTCCCTCTTGGCACTAAGCAGTGCCAGCCTGGGGGGAGGGATGATGGGCAAGATGAAGCTGTCCTTTCCTTTTGGTGTGATGCTTCTCAGGTTTTTTGTTTCATTGTGCTGCTGAAGTGTACGTGGACCCCTGAGCTCTCCCAGAGCAGTTTTTGTTTGTGGATAGCTGATTGTTGATCTCTGTGGGAAGCTGGAGCCTGGAGTCTCTTACTCCACCATCTTGGTGAACTCATCCTCTGATTATTTTTTTTAAGTTCTACTTGTTTTTTCCTTTTAATTTTTTAGTGTTTATTTATTTTTGAGAGAGAGAGACACTGAGTGTGAGCAGGGGAGGGGCAAAGAGAGAGGGAGACACAGAAACTGAAGGAGGCTCCAGGCTCCGAGCTGTCAGCACAGAGCCCGACATGGGGCTCAAACCCATGAACCGTGAGATCATGACCTGAGCTGAAGTCAGTTGCTCAACCAACTGAGCCACCCAAACTCTTCTTATTATTCTTTTTTTTTGGGGGGGGGGAGAGAGAGAGAGAGAGGGAGGGAGAGAGCGAGCAGGAGAGTCACAGAGAGAGAGGGAGAGAATCCCAAGCTGTCAACACAGAGACTGGCGCGGGGCTCGATCTCACAAACTGTGAGCTCATGACCTGAGCTGAAACCAAGAGTCAGATGCTTAACCAACTGGGCCACTCAGGTGCCCCATGATTCTTTATTTTTATTTTCTTAAAGTAAGCTCTCTGCGCAATGTGGGGCTCAAACTCACAACCCTGAGATCAAAAGTTGGATAATTTACCAACTTGAGCCAGCCAGGTGCCCCCCTCCCCAATTCTTTATTATAGATTCCAAGCCCCTGGTGAAATTCTCCATCTTATCATCCATTTTCTCTCAATATATTAGTCATCATTATTTTAAAGTCCTTGCCTGTTAACTCAAATTCATGGATCTTTGTGGATCTGTTTCTATAGTCTGTCTTTTTCTCATGGCACACCTAGTAGTTTTTAGGTAAATGCTGAACATTGTATATAAAAGTTGTAGACAACTCTTTCTTAAAATTTTTAATGTTTATGTATTTTTTGAGAGAGAGAGAGAGAAAGAGAGAATGAGCAGGGAGGGACAGAGAGAGAGAGAGAGACATAACACACAAAATCCAAAGCAGGCTCCAGGCTCCGAGCTGTCAGCACAGAGCCCAACGTGGGGCCCGAACTCGTGAACCGTGAGATCATGACCCGAGCCGAAGTTGGACACTCAACCAAGCCACTCAGGCTCCCCAAAAGTTGTAGACACTCTGACTCATGCTTATGTTCTTTTCCTTCAGAAAGTGTTCATTCTTGGGGGTGCCCGGCTGGCACGGTTGGTAGAATGTGTGACTTGATCTCAGGGTCATGAGTTTGAGCCCCACATTGCGCTTGGAGCCTACTTTAAAAAAAAGAAAGAAAGAAAGAAAGAAACTATTCATCCTTTGCTAGGCAGAATAGGTGATCAATCATTTTAACCTACCAGGGGATGAGCTGATGAAGGTTGGTTCATTGTTTGGTAATGCTTAGGCTGCCTGGGTTCTCCTTTGTTGCTAGAGCACAGCGGCCCCCACCCTCCCCCCAGGGCCTGCAGCATTTACCAAGCCCCTCCCCGCCAGACTCTTTCGTGCTGACCTTTGCCTCTTGAGAATCAGAGACTCTAGAAAACTCTGCTTTGATTTTGAGAAAAATTTCCCTTAGGTTTTTATATTTATTTATTTATTTATTTATTTATTTTTATTTTTTTATTTTTTAGAGAGAGAAGCCTCCCGCCTCGCACGGCAGCCTCTTCACTGCTCTTCATACTTCCTTTCTTGGTTCTCCCAACCCAATTCATTCTCCATTCTGCTTCCAGATTGATTATAAAATAAATATTTATGTCATCATGCTACTTCCCTGCTTAAAATAAATCAAACACTCCTTATAGCCTTCAGGATAATGTCTGGGCAACCTTAGTATAGGGTTTTATTTTTAAGATTTTACTTTTAAGTAATCTCTACACCCAACACGGGGCTCAAACTCACAACTCTGAGATCAAGAGTTGCATGTTCTTCTGACTGAGCCAGTCAGGCACTCAGTCTTACTAGACTAGAAACTCCATGAGGACAAGAACTGTGTCAAAGATGTTCATCACCATACACTCAGTGCTTAACTCATAGGGTACTCAGTTAATGTTTACTGATTGAATGAAGGGGTGAATGAACCGGAAGTCAAGGACACATATGCAAGGGAAAACATATAAGAGGGTGTCATAGCTAGTTACTAATAGTGACAAGGAGTTTTAAATGATCTGAGACTTGCAGGGCTCCTGACTGGCTTAGTCAGCAAAGCATGAAACTCTTGATCTTGTGGTCATGAGTTTGAGCCCCACATGTGGCATAGAGTTTACTTACAGAAATTTTTGAAAAATGATCTGTTACTTGCAATAAAGGCTGAAAAAAACCTCTCATGGAATTTATATTCAGAAAAGAAAGAAGAAGATTAAGTAAAGGTATATAACTACATCTTAGAGTTGATGGTGCAATTTGATGGGTGACATAGTAAAGAAATACCTTCAGGGGTGCCTGGGTGGCTCAGTCAGTTGCGTCCGACTTGACATCAGGTCATGATCTCACGGCTCATGGGTTCGAACCCTGCGTCAAGCTCTGTGCTGACAGCTCAGAGCCTGGAGCCTGCTTCAGATTCTGTGTCTCCCTCTCTCTCTGCCCCTCCCCCGGCTTACATTCTGTCCCCTTCAAAAATAAATAAAAATTTAAAAATAAAAAAAAAGAAATACCTTCAACTCTTCCTCTCTGATTGAGGAATTGTTGGAGAAAAGAAATGTTGTGCAGTAGTGGAAGTATAGGCAAAGGAGCTTGGAGGAATCAACATGAACATGAGAACTATATGTGATGAGTTCTGGCTCTGACATTTACTACTGTGTCCTTGGGTAAATCACAAAAAGAAATCTCAGAGGGGCACCTGGGAGGCTCAGTCAGTTAAGCGTCTGATTCTTGGTTTCAGCTCAGGTCACGATCTCACGGTTTCATGGGTTCGAGCCCCACATTGGGCTCTGTGCTAAGGGCGAGAAACCTGATTGGGATTCTCTCTCTCCCTCTCTCTCTCTGCTCCTCCCCTGCTCAAACTGTCTCTGTCTCTCTCAAAAATAAATAAATAAACTAAAAAAAAAGAATTCTCAGAGCCTCAGTTTTTTCCATGTGTAAATGAGGATACAGCTAATGTGGAAGATAAGGGCTTATGTAATACGTGTTATGTGTGTGATCCTTCATATACTACAGAGCTTTCCCCACCAAAGAGAAGGTAGATTCCTTAAAAATAACTTGATATTAATACAGTGATTAATTTTAGCAAGGATTATTAATTTTTTCAATGTTTTTTTTTTTTTGAGAGACAGAGAGAGACAAAGCATGAACAGGGTAGGGGCAGAGAGAGAGGGAGACACAGAATCTGAAGCAGGCTCCAGGCTCTGAGCAAGCTGTCAGCACAGAGCCCGACGTGGGGCTCAAACTGATGAACGGTGAGATCAGGACCGGAGCTGAGGTCCGACACTTAACCGACTGAGACACCCAGGCGCCCCCTAGCAAGGATTATTAAAGGGAAATATTTTGGAGTATTTAGATAAACAAGGGGCCAACTGAAATGATACATTTATATCTATATCTATAAAAACTATAAAGTAACTTTATTTCTTTCTGTGATAGGATAATTTAGGCAGGTTGAATTAGATTACACAACGGGTTGATCATAAAATGTAGATATAGGGCTTGCGGACATCAGCAAGGCATATAGGCATTTGACAAGGGCTCTTTATGGGTGGGGAAATATGGGCTGATGATTTTTTTATTGTGGTAAAATATACTGTGATATTATGATTTATAATAAAAAATATGTATTTGGGGGTGCCTGGGTGGCTCAGTCGGTTAAGCATCTGGCTCTTCATCTCAGCTCAGGTCTTGATCTCAGGGTCGTGAGTTCAAGTCCGGCACTGGGCTCTGCACGGGGCAGCAAGCCTAGTTAAAAAAAAAAAAATGAAAAAAATATGTATTTGGTCTTCGATCCTGTTTCTCACACAGAGCTCCTAAAACTCTTAAAATTTCCCAAGAAATGAGAACCATAAAGACATTTTTGTTTGCTAATGAGTTGACTTTTGTAACTCACCTAAGGATGGGGGCTGGTTGCCAAGGGAACCAAGGCCGAATCCAGGATTGGAATTTTCAGTTCCACCCTCTAATTTCCAGGGAGGGGAGGGAGGAAGTTGAATCCAACATCAACTGCCAATGATTTAATTAATTGGGCCTATTAATGAAGCTTCCTTAAAAAAAACAAAACGATGGGGTTCGGAGAGCTTCTGGGTTGGTGAACCGTGGAGATATGGGGAGATCGGCCGGCACTCAGAGAGATCATGGAAGCTCCTCTCCCTTTCCCCCTACCCTGCTGTATGCATCTCTCCCTTCTGGGCATTCTTGAGTTATATCTTTTTACAAATAAGCCAGTAATTTAGTAAGTAAAATGTTTCTTTGAGTTCTGTGAGCTGCTCTAGCAAATTAACTGAACCCAAGGAGGGGGTCTTTGGGAACCTCCAATTTATAATCAGTTGGTCAGAATCACAGGTGACAACTTGGATTTGTGGACTGTCCCCTGAGATGGGGTATAGGGGAGCAGTCTTATAGGACTGATCCCTTAACCTGTGGGACCCGATGCTATCTCCGGGTAGATAGTATGAGAATTGCATTGAGTTGTAGGACACTCTGCTGGTGTGTGAGAATTATTTGGTGGATATGCAGGGAAAGCTCCCCTTCACATGTTGGAAAAACTGGGTCCAAGAACCTAAATTATATACATGACATACATTACACAAAAATTACCATTTTAGTAATTTTTAAGTGTGCAATTCGCTGGCTCTAACTACGACATTTACAATGTTGTGAAACCATCATTTCTATCTATTTCCAGAACCTTTTCATCATCCCAAACAGAACTTCTGTGCCCATTAAATAATAACAGCATTCCTCCTTTCCCCCCAGCCCCTGGTAGCCTCTATTCTACTTTCTGTTTCTATGAATTTGACTACTCTAGGTACTTCATATAAGTGGAATCATATAATATTTGTCCTTTTGTGTCTGGCTTATTGCACTTAACACAATGTCTCAAGGTTCATCCGTGTTGTAGGCTGTATCAGAATTTCCTTCCTCTTCAAGGCTTGTATGTATGTGCCATATTTTCCTTATCTATTCCTCCGTTGGTGGACATTTGTATTGTTTCCAACTTTTGGCTCTTGTGAATAATCTGCTATGAGTGAGCTGGCTGTTGAAACAACTTGATGAATTGGTGCCTGATTGAATGATTGTGCTTAAAGGGTGCTGATAAATGAAATGATGGCACCTGTTCTAGAGGTTTGCCATAGGGTTCTTTCTGCAGCCTTCCCCTGTTCATCAGACTTCTCAAGAAAATGGAGCATGATTAGTTCATTTGTATTGCAGTAGATGTGAGCGTGGAGGAATGGTAACTCTGTTAGACAGCAAGATTAGAACTCAAAGAGATATTGACATGTTAGATTAACTGAATCAAGAAAGATGAAATGTCATAGGAGCAAAATTAAGGTAATATATTTGAGTTCAGAAAGCCAGCTGCATGAACACAGGTTGAGAATGCTGCCACTTTTTTTTAAAGTAATCTCTCTACCCAATGTGGGGTTCGAACTCAATGACCCTGAGACCAAGAGTTGGATGCTCTACCGACTGATCCAACCAGGCACTCCGAGAATGCTGTCACTTTAAAGAGTAAGTTTGAGGGGCACCTGGGTGGCTCAGTCGGTTAAGCGTCCGACTTCGGCTCAGGTCATGATCTCGCAGCTCGTGGGTTCGGGCCCTGCATTAGGCTCTGTGCTGTCAGCTAGCTCAAAGCCTGGAGCCTGTCTTCGGATTCTGTGTCTCCCTCTCTCTCTGACCCTCCCCTGCTCACGCTGTCTCTCTCTCTCTCAAAAATAAATAAAACATTTTTTAAAAATTTAAAAAAATAAATAAAGAGTAAGTTTGGGGTACCTGGGTGGCTCAGTCAGTTGAGCGACTGACTTTGGCTCAGGTCACGATCTCAAGGTTCCTGAGTTTGAGCCCCACATCGGGCTCACTGCTGTCTGTGCAGAGCCGGCTTCAGATCCTCTGTATCCCTCTCTCTGCCCCTCCCTTGCTTGTGCCTATTCAAAAATAAATAAATATTAAAAAATAAAAGAGTAAGCTTAATGCAAAGCCAGTAATATTAATTGCACCCCCAACATTCAATAGATGTGAGACTACATTAATGGAAATACAATATCTAAGAAGTAGGTGATAGTCATACTTTACTCTCAGCTGCACCTAATGGATTGGTGTTCTTTTCTAAGTAATACTTAAAAAAATTTTATGAGTACAGTTGACACACTCTAAGCAACACTTTTAAGAATGGATAAGAGTATAATATGAGCTTGAGTGTCATACTGCCATACTTCACGTTCCAGTTGTGTTACTTTGAACTGTGACCTTGGACAAAGAAGAGCAACCACTTATTGTCTCATCCAACAAGCATTTATTAAGACCTCCATTCTCATAGAAGGAACACTTGAACAAACTAGAGATGTTCAGCCTTGAGAAGATATAACATGGGGGACATGATAGCTGTTTTCTTTTTTTAAAGATTTTATTTTTTAAGTAATCTCTACACTCACTGTGGGGCTCAAAGTCATGACCCCAAGATCGAGAGTCGCATGCTCCACTGACAAAGCCGTCAGGCACCCCTTGAAAACTGTTCTGTGAATAAGGCAAGACTGTTCTGTGAATGAGGCATTAGACTTTTTCTGAATGGCCTCATGGAGCAGACCCAGAACAAATGGGTGGAAGCTATAGGTTTTGAGTTCATGTGAGTAAAATGGAATTGGCTGCCTTCCGAGACAGTGAGTTAACCGTGATTACAAGTGTCCAAGCAGGGGCCAGACAAGGATTTTGCAAGTATTGGAAAGATTCTGCCATCACATGGTTGATTTGAGTATATGACCTTTAATGCTCCTTAATCTAGACCTGAAGAGTCTATAATGATAGGAAAATGCTTTTCTCTTTCTTACCTGTGTGATTGTAGACACATGTACATCTCTCTGCCTCCAATTTCTTCATCAAACCACATTTGGACCTACATGGAAGGAATCAAGGTCAAATGAAGGGTGATCTAGGAAGCTTCAGTTGCTTATTTCTTAGCTATTTACCTTACAAGTGACTCTTGTGACCACATCACTCAGAGTCCCCAACCACGACCCCAACTCCTCCTCTATACAATTACTGAGCAAAATGATGGCCCAGACTTACTTGGATAACGAGGCTGAGGGAAGTCTGATGAACTTTTTAAGACATTTTTGAAATGTTCCTAAGTGCTTCTTAAAAGAAGTATCATTTGGGGGGAAAGAAGATGTAAACTTAAAATTTCAATCACAGATTCAAGAGTGGCCTCTGAGGGTGACTAGAAGGTTTTGTAGAGTTTTCCCATTTTTATAGACTCGTGCTTAGGAATTCATAAGACTGTAACTCTTGTCATGAGAAAACTTGAGTTAGGGAAGTTTGACTTTGTAAGTGGCTCAAATATGCTTTTTATTTGGCATCTGAACTAAAACGTAAAACAGAACGAGCCTGAACAGAAAGTGTCAAGAAAAATGTATCATACTTTTTTTTTAAATTACTTCCTAAAAGAATCAGGATGCTCTGGAGAACAAAGAAACTAGGTAAATCCAGCTAAACAAATGAATTGTAAATTAGACTATGTCATTTAGAGGGGACAGCTAGACTTTATCCACAAAATATATAAATAGCCAGGCAATTTAAATGAATCTATGACATAGATGAGACTCACATATAGAAGAAAAAGAGGTTGATAAGTACATTTTCAAGTGTCATGGTTGTCTTGGCACTTTGAGATAGTGTCTCACAAAACACAGAAAAAACTTGGAAATGTAAACCAACAATATGGACTTTCATCCCATTTCTGGATGAGACACTAGTGGAAGGTACCAATAATTCTGAAAGCAGAAAAAGTGTACAGTAACTTGGCTAACCTCATTTTTATTCGTAAGTAAATTGCTTTCTGACTGATGAGCCAAAAATCTCAGTAGATTTTGTTTGTGGGATTTTTTTTTTCCTCTCACAGTAATTAGTTTCTTACCAAAAGATAATTCCTTTTCAACAGGCTGCCCAGGGAAAGGTTAAACAAAGGACGCATACCATAGCAAGTAGCAAAAACATTACAGTTCATGAACTAAATTGATATCTCTTATAAATCTATCTTCAAATCGCTACGGAGAATGCTATTGGCATTCAGAGAGTAACAAAATCACAGCTTACAAAACCAAGTCAAAGCACACTAGAACCATTTTCCCCTTTTGTCTTTGAGGTTTGTGCCACAAAAATATATTGTGTCATCTGATGGACTTGTGTGTTTATAAAAACTTCACTGTTTATAAAAATGTGTTTACGCTCTTTCTCACCTGATCCTCACAACAATCCTATGAAAAGACAATATTATCCAGATCTTACAGATGAGGAAACTGATATTTAAAAAATTTAAGTGATTTGCCCAAGGTCTTACAGTGAGAAAAGGCAGTTCCAGTACTCAAACACAAAATGGCTGACTCTGGGTTATTTCCTGTTCCAGAACTGTCATTCTTTATCTCCTGAAGGACACATTCAGCCTGGTAGTGACAACTTATTGCTCCATTAGTAACGAAACCATTCTGATTAGAAGTCCAAAATGCAGAAAATTTCTTATGATGAATTCCTCTCCCATGGAAAGAATTATAGCAAGTGTAACAATTTAAAAATATTTTGACATTTTTGTTACAACGTCCCAGAATGTGTATCAATACGTCACCTGCAAACAGATAAGTTACATGATTGCCTGATCTGGGTACCTGAATTAGGCATTAAGGTCTATTTATTTTCTTACTTGTGGAAGAAGTCATATATCCTAAACATATGACTTGTGTCACTCAATAATATTAATTGCATTCAATAGTGAGAATATCAATTACATACTGAACATATATAGTATGCTGGGTCCTCTATGTACATTTCCTCATAGAATCCTCTGTGAGGTATGTATATAGATGTCTCTCTGAGTAACATAACTATTACTCTCATTTCACAGATCAGGTATCCAAGTTTCGTGGAGATTAAATAACTATATTGAGACCACACAGCTAATAAGTGGAAAAGCTGGGATTTAAACACAGATTATCTGACTTCAAAACTCATTTCTATTAACCAATATGCCACATTGCTTCTGAAATAAAAGGAGCATAAAAGCATAAGTGATTTAAAAAATGAAAGGAGATAAAATGTTTTTAAAAAAGCAGGAGCACTTAGTCAAATTGCTGGTTATTTTGAAAAGTTTAGGGATCATTTCCTAATCAGTTTTACAGAACATTCTCTTTGTTTCTGTCTCTCTCTCTCCATATAAACACTTTCTAGTAGAATAGGATACAACTATGCATATATATAATAAATACAGATATATATCTATATACGTCTATATTTAATACTTTGTAGTACACACCCATTTTGTTTTTTCTTAACACTGGAGAAATTGTGAATGCCCGCCGGTAATTCCAGTTCCAATCCAACTCAACAAGACACTTCCTGCTTTGATCCATTTTATAACTTTATCTCCTTTCTTCCAGTGAGGGGCCTTGTTTCCAACAACAAAGCTCATTTACTCTAATACACACAAAATAGCTTCAGGGTTGCTGCACGCATACTACCACATAAAACAAACTTACTTAAAAGGGTTGAAGATTTGTATGCAGTATTTTTTTAATCCCTAGTCTGAGGCTATATAGACCAAGAACTGTGTTCCAAAGTTTCTTGGATTAGTTATTTTCAATGCCGTTATGTTCGTTATTCATTTGAAACATAGTTGGGGTCATTTGTTTCTTATTGTATTCAGTCTCGGGTTCCTCCTCCCATCCTGTTGATTAAATTTTATCTTTGAAAATAAAGAACAGTGGCATGATTTCAGAAGTCCAAACTCTTCAAAAATGTATACTCTAAGAACTCTGACTTCCTGCCCTATCACTTCCACCCTGTTCCCTCCTCCCTGAAAAAGAATCGTAGACATGACAATGATTGTGGCCTTCAAAAACTCAACCTTACTTGATAAGATCCTATTCCTTAATATTTAATTCTGTGGGGGGGGGATTAGAAGAAAAAATGTCAAAACTAAAAATGTCTTCTTAGGGGGTCCAATAATGGGAAAAAAGGGGGGTTCAGAAACACCACACTAATCTGTTCTCCACCTCTATACTTTTGTTATTTTGAGAATGTTAAATAAATTGAATCTTATAATATGTAACCCTTGACATTGGATAATGCCCTTGGGATCCATCCAAGTTGTGTATATGAAAGATTCTTTCCTTTATATTGCTGAGTAGTATTCCATGGTATGAATATGCCATAGTTTGAATACACCACTCACCCACTGAAGGTTTTCTGGGGTGTTTCCAGCTTTTAGATGTTGTGAATAAAGCCTTTATACACATTTCCATATGGGTTTTCAGGTGAAGATAAATTTTCATTTATCTGGATAAATGCCAGGAGAGAACTGCTGGATGCTATACAAGTGTACATTTAATTTTATAAAAGACCGACAGACTATGCTCCAGAATGTTTGTACCATCTTAGATCGCCACGAGCAATATTTGAAGATCTGGGTTTTCCACAGCCTCACCAGCATTTGCTATCTTCAGTATTTTTCATTTTAGTCATTCCAATAGGTGTATAATATCCCATTGTGGCTTCAGTTTGCATTCCCCTAATGGCCAATGATGTTGAACATCTTTTCATGTGCTTATTTGCTTCTTTGGAGTTTTCGGCGCACAGATCTTGTACAAGCTTTGTTACAACTATCCTAATTATCTCATTTTATTTGATGATGATAGGTGGTATTATGTTTTTAATTCTGGTTCCCATTTGTTCATTGCCAGTATACAAAAATGCAATTGATATTTGTATGTTTTTCTTGTGTCCAGTGACCTCTGACGTTGCTGAATTCACTTTTTCCCAGTGCTTTCCGGTAGATTCCTGAGATTGTATACTTGACAATATAATATCTGCAAATAGAAAGAGTTTTATCTCCTCCTATATAACCTCTATGTCTTTTATTTCTTTTTCTTGCCTTTTTTGTACTGTTGAGGACTTCCAGCACTATGATGAATAAGAGCGGGGAGAGGAGACATTCTTGCTTGTTCTCCGGGGAAAACAGTCAGTAGTTCACCATTAAGTATGTTAGCCGGAGGTGTTTTGTAGATGATTTTTATCAAGTTGAGAAAGTTCACCTCCAGTATTAGTTGGGTGACAGTTTTTATCATGAATGTTATGGACTGAATGTTTGTGTCCCTCCAGAATTCATATGCTGAGGTCCTAATCCCTGATGTGACGGTATTTGGAAAAGGGAATCTTTGGATGCTCATGAGAGTTATCTGATCAAGTGATGAGAGTGTGGCCCTCATGATGGAATTAACACCTTTATAAAAGAAGAGGAGACACGAAATCTATCTTTCCACCATATGAGGATACAGGGATACTACTTTCTGCAAGCCAGGAAGAAATTCTTTACTGGGGACCTCATCTGCCAGCACCTTGATCTTGGACTTCCCAGTCTCATGAACTGTGAGAAGTAAATTTCTGTTGTTTAAGCAACCCAATTTATGGTATTTTGTTATAGAAGCCTGAGCTCAGACAATGAATGAGTTTAGAATTTGGTCAAAATTTTTTTTGAATCAGTTGATATAATGATCAGGTATTTTTTTTTCTGAAACAACTTTCTAGGCCCACGATGGAGCCGCTACTGCGGGGGGGGGGGGTGTCGAATCAACAAACTGAAACTCAGAACACAACTCAGTCAGCCAGTCCTCAAATGCCAAGCCAACTCTGGGCCTTCCTCACTCCCAACAAGGTTGACTCTGTGGCTCAAGCCAATCAGATATTTTCTATTTGTCTCTTCCTTGTTCTTTAGTCTTTATCCTGTAAAAGCTTCTTGTGTTGCACCCTATTGTATAGTTCTCTGAAAGAAGACGGTTTGCTTCATAAAGTGTGAAATAAACTTTTTTTTAACATAAATTGTCTTATTTAATCCTTTTTTAACGGTGTTAACATGGCACATCACATTTTGTGTCTAAGTTCATGCAAGATACTGATCGGTAGTTTTCTTTTTTCATCCTGTCTTTGCCTAATCTTGGTATCAGGGCAATACTGGCCTCATAAAATAAGTTGGAAAATGGTCCCTCTTCTATTTTCTGGGAAGAAATTGTGTAAAATCGATGTTACTTCTTCTTTAAATGCTTTGTGGAATTCTCCAGGACTGGAGATTTCTTTTATGGGAGTTTTAAAATGGCGAATTCCTGTTATTTAATAGTTTCAGAACTATTAATATTATCTTTCTTCTTGGGAGAGTTTTGGTCTTTTGTAGGTTTTGAAGAGTTGATACATTTCATTTACATTGTCAAATTTCTGTATGAAGAGTTATTCAGAGTAATCCATTCTTATCCTATTAATGTGCAGAGAATGTAGGGCTAACCTATCTTTCATTTCCAGTATCTGTAATTCGTGATATCTCTCTTTTTTGTTTGTCAGCCTGTCAAGAGGTTTATCAATTTTACTGCTCTTTTCAGAGAACTAGCTTCTTGATTCGCTGATTTTCTCTGTTCAGTTTCATTGATTTCTGCTCTTTATTGTTTCCTTCCTTATGCTTGCTTCGGGCTTATTCTGCTCTTCTTTTTTCGAGGTTCTTGAGTGAGGGCTTGATTACTGTTTTGAGATTTCTTCCTTTCTGAGCATTTAGTGCTATAAATTTCCCTCCCAGCACTGCCTTAGCTTCACTCTACAAATTTTAATAAGTCATATTTCATTTTCATTCAGTTCAGTGTAGTTTTGATGTCCTTTGAGATTTCCTGTTTAAGCCATTAGATTATTTAGATGCAGGCTGTCTCATTGCCAAGTGTTTGGAGACTTTACTGGAAGTTCTGTTATTGATTTCCAGTATGGTTCCATTATGGTCAGAGAACAATCTCTTCATGATTGAAATTCATTTAGTTTTTTTTTAATGTTTATTTATTTATTTATTTATTTTTTAATTTTTTATTTATTTTTGAGAGAGAGATAGCGTGAGCAGGGGAGGGTCAGAGAGAGAGACACACACAGAATCTGAAGACAGGCTCCAGGCTCTGAGCTGTCAGCACAGAGCCCGATGTGCTGTGCTCGTGGCTCGAACCCACGAACCGTGAGATCATGACCTGAGCCGAAGTCGGACACCCAACCGATTGAGCCACCCAGGCGCCCCTAATGTTTATTTATTTTTGAGAGAGAGAGAGAGAGAGAGAGAATCTAAAACAGGCTCCAGGCTCTGAGCTGTCAGCACAGAGCCCGATGTGGGGCTCAAACTCACCAGCTGTGAAATCATGACCTGAGCTGAAGTCGGACTCTTAACTGACTGAGCCACCCAGGCGCCCCTAAATTCATTTAATTTTTTGAGGTTTGTTTTACAACCCAGGATATGGTCTACTTTGGTCAGAGTGCCATGAGCTCTTGGAAAGAATTATATTCTGCTATAGTTGGGTGCAGTGTCAGAACCAGTTGGTTAATGGTTGTTAATGGTTAACCAGTTTTCTGTGGCTGCTGTAACAAACTACCACAGACTTAGTGGCTTAAAACAACAGAAATTTATTATCTTATGGCTCTGTGGTCCAGAAGTCTGAAATGGGTCTCACTGAGCTAAAAAACAGTATGGCACCAGGGCAACATTTATTACCAAGGGCTCTAGGAGAAAGTCCATTACCTTACCCATTGCTGCTTCGAGAGGCTGAGAACATTCCTTAGCTTGTGGCCCTCTTCTTCCATCTTTGAAGCCAGCAGTGGATTGGAATCTTTTCACTTTACATCACTCTTCTGACTCCCTCTTCCACAGTTAAGGACCATTGTAATTACATTTAACCTATTTTTTTAAGATTATGTATTTATTTGTGGATGGGGGGGGGAGGCAGAGAGAGAGGGAGAGAAAGAATCCCATGCAGGCTCCACCTTCAGCACAGAGCCCAACGTGGGGCTCAATCCCACCACCATGAGATCACAACCTGAGCTGAAATCAAGAGTCAGACACTTAGCCAACTGAGCTACCTAGGCACCCCCATTTAACCTCTTTAGATAATCTGGAATTATCTCCCTATTTTAAAATCAACTGATAAGCAAACTTAATTCTGTTGGTTACTTCAATTCCCGTGTAATGTAACATATTCCCAGGTGCTGAGGATGAAAACCCGAACAACTGGGTGGGGACTATTATTCTGCCTATGATTTTGTCATGTAATACAATATATTCAGAGGTTCTGGGGGATTAAAACATGAATATTTTTAGGAGCTATTCTGCCCCCACAATGGTGTTTTCTAGTTTTCCTATATCTGTATTGATTTTCTGTCTGTTAGTTCTCTCAGTTGCTGAAACAGGATTGTTAAAGTCCTCAACTGTATTGTGGACTTGTCTGTTTCTCTTTTTAGTTCTATCAGTTTTTGCTTCATGTATTTTGAAGTTCTCTGGCTTGGTGTATACATTTAGGATGACTATATCTTCTTGGTAGACTGAACCTTTTCTCGTTATCTAATGTCTCTCTTTATCCCTGGTAATATTTTCTCTGAGGTCTACTTTATTTGATGTTAATAAAGGCAGTCCTATTTTCTTTTGATTAATGTTTGTATGCTATATCTTTTCATCCTTTTACTTTTAATCTTGCTGTTTAATTATTTATATATATATATTTTTTAATTTATTTTGAGAGAGAGAACATGCATGCAAGCAAGGGAGGGGCAGAGAGAGAGAGTCAGAGAGGGAGAGAGAGAGAATCCCAAGCAGGCTCCACATTCTCAGCACAGAGCCTGATGCAGGGCTCGAACTCATTAACCGTGAGATCATGACCTGAGCGGAAATCAAGAGTGAGTTGCTTAACTGACAAAGCCACCCAGGCACCCCTCTATTTAACTATATTTGTTTTTTTTTTTTTTCCGTGATGTCTATAATTAGAAAAGTCACTCAGGACAGGATGGAACCTTGGGAAGGCTGACAGGGAAGAGGTCCAGACCTGGCTGTAATTTTAAAGAGGGACCACAGAAAGGAAAGGAAGGGATGGGTGCTCCTGTCCCGGAGAGGGAAGGTGGGTTGCAAGGAGGGATGTTGGCCCAGGACGAAGTGACATCCTCTGTCATTTCAGGTGAAGGCCGCCATGCTTGAGCGTAACTTGGAAAAGCCATCTCTGCCCAGCCCCTGTAAAGCTGGGGCCCATTGGGCAGATGTCCCCAGGTCTGTGCGAACATCTTCATGAAGTTCTCTGGGCAGCTGTCTCCATACGCACGCGTGGACACCCAGGCTCTTCCAGGTGGTGGGTGCTCTCCGGCCTTCGCTGCATCGTCTACGGGCCTATGGACCCAAAGGGGGAAGGTAGCAGCTCCAGGACTGTCCTGACAATGTACGTGCCATCCGGCTTGGTCATGTAGACAGCCCAGTTGGTGCCAAACTCTCTCATGACTTGCCTGCAGGCTCCGCATGGTGAGATAAAATCATCTTGCAGGTCACTAGAGATAGCAATTGCCCTGAACTCTCTGTGCCCTTCTGAGATGGCCTTCTGGATTGCGGTTCGCTCCGCACAGACGCCCACTGGGAAGCAGACGTTTTCAATGTTGCACCCGGAGAAGATCCTCCCGTCCTCAGTGAGGAGCGCGGCCCCCACGCGGAAGTGACTGTAGGGGCAGTAAGCGGACTTCTTGGCCTCCCGGCAGGACAGCAGCAGCCGCTGGACGAGCTCGGGCTCCAGGGCGCAGGCGGGACGCTCCTGGGCCATGTCTGTGCCCCAGCGCGGCGGAGGCGCAGAAGCTATTTAACTATATTTGAAGTGAGTTTTTTAGGCAGCATACAGTTGAGCCACATTCATTTAACCACTCTGCCAAACTCTTGTTTTTCAACAGATATACGTACATTTGCATTTAACAAAATATTGATATAATAGCACTTAAGTTTTCCATGTTGTTGATTATTTTCTTTTTATTCATTCTCTTTTTTGCTGAGGTAAAACTCATATAATTAAAATTAACAGTTTTAAATTGTGCAATTCAGTGGCATTTAGTACATTCACAATGTTGTGCAACCATCACCTCTCGTTCCAAAGTATTTCCTCGTCACAAAAAGAAACCTGTACCTAATAAGCAGCCATTTCCCATTCCTTCCTCTCCTCAGACCCTGGAAAACACTAACTTACTTCCTGCTTCTGTGGATTTGCCTATTCTGGGTATTTGACGTGAATGGAATCATACAATATGTAACCTTTTATGTCTGTCTTCTTTCACTTGGCATAATGGTTTTGAGGTTCATCCACATTGCAGCACATATCACTGCTTCATTCCTTTTTATAACTTAATAATATTCTGTTATATGGATGTATTGCATGTTACTTATTCATTCATGATTTTATGAATGTGAGTTATTTCAAGCTTCTGGCAATTGTGAATAGCTCTGCTATGAACATTTGTAAGTATTTATTGAATACCTGTGATACTGTGATTTATAAGAAATAAATGTAGGGGTGTATGGGTGGCTCAGTTGGTTAAGCTTCAGACTCTTGAAATCAGCTCACGTCATGATCCCAAGGTCGTAGGATCAAGCCCTGTGTTGAGCTCTTTGCTGAACGTGGAGCCTGCTTGGGATTCTCTCTCTCCCTCTGCCCTTCTCCTCTGCTCACATTCCCTCTCTTTCAAAATAAATTAACTTTAAACAAAGTTCTTTCTTGCTTAGTTGGTTAAGTATCTGACTCTTGATTTCAGTTCAGGTCATTATCCCACGGTTTGTGAGATCGAGCCTCATGCCAGACTCTACACTGACAGCTCAGCATGCAGCCTGCTTGGGATTCTCTCTCTCTCTCTCTCTCTCTCTCTCTCTCTGCCTTTCCCCTACTCATGCTCTCTAGACAAACAAACAAACAAACAAACAAACACAGGGTGTCTGGGTAGCTCAGTCAGTTAAGTGTCCGACTTCGGCTCAAGTCACGATCTTGCAGTTTGTGAGATGGAGCCCCGGGTCGGGCTTTGTGCTAATGCTCAGAGCCTGGAGCCTGCTTCAGATTCTGTGACTCCCTTTCTCTCTGCCCCTCCCCTACTCATACTCTGTCTCTCAAAAAATAAATAAATGTTAAAAAAAATTTTAAATAAATAAACACATAAACTTAAAAATATTTTAAAAAATAAATAAAAATAAAAAAGTTCTCTCTTTAAAAAAAAGAAATAAATGTATTTGATTACTCAGATGATCAAAATATATTTCTCATATATATTTGGTCTTTGTCCACCATTCCTGGCTCACAGCTTCCAAAGCCTTTGGAATTTCCAGAGCAACGGGAACATTTTTTGTTATAATATCTGGTCTCTTGCTCATGGTTCCTGAAATTGGTTCAGAGCCATAAAGGTAAAATGTATATCTTGTTAATTAATTTTAAGTCCCTTTCCACCACGACTGGGTATATATTAATGAGGTGACTTTTAGAAAGCACATAAGGATGGGGGCTGGTTGCCAGGGGAACCAACCTTGAATAGAGGGTTGAAACTTTCAGTCCTTCCCCCCCTGATTTCCAGACGGAGGTTGAGCCAATCACCAACAGCCCATGATTTAATCAACTATACCTATGTAATGAAGCCTCTATAAAAACCCAAAATGTTGGGGTTCCAAGAGCTTCCAGGTTGGGGAACCAGAATGCTTTTGTGTGCCCCCATGCCTGGCCCTAAACTCCACAAGGACAGAAACTCCTTTGTTTGGACCCTTGCCCTAGGTATCACTTCATCTGCCTGTTGATTCATATCCTTTGTAATCAACCAGTAATCTAGTGAATAAATGGCTTTCCTGAGTTCTGTGAGCCACTCTAGCAAATTAACTGAACCCAAGGAGGGGATGTGGGAACCTCTGATTTATAGCTGGGTGGTCAGAAGCACAGGTGACAACCTGGACTTGTAAATGGCATCTCATGTGGGAGCAGTCTTGTGGGACTGAGCCCTCACCCTGTGGGATCTGATACTGTCTCTCGGTAGATAGTGTCGGAACACAATTGAATGGGAGGACAGCCAGGTGGTGTCTGAGAATTGCTTTGTGGTGTGTGCAGTAAAAGGTAGAAGTATAAAGCCAAAGGTATGAAGTCAGGTTATAGATTGGGGATCTTACTTTTCTTTAAATGTAAGCATTGACCACTAGAAATTTGAGCATAGCTTTCACAGCATGTCATAGGTTTTGTCATGTTGTGCTTTCGTTTTCATTCTTTCAACTTTTTTTATTGAGATATAATTGATCTATAACATTACATTACTTTCATGTGTACAACATAATGAGTTGATATTTGTCTATATTTCAAATTGATCACCACAATAAGTCTAATTACCATCCACCACCATGCACAGTTACAATTGTTTTTCCTTGTGATGAGAACTTTCAAGATTTACTCTCTTAGCAACTTTCAAATATAAAATACAGTATTGTTAACTATAGTCACTATGCCGTCCATGGCATCCCCATAACTATTCATTTGATAGCTGGAAGTTTGTACCTTTTGATTCCCTTTACCCATTTCACCCATCCCCCCCTCCATCAATCACCAATTTGTTCTCTGTATCTGTGAGTTTAGTTTTCTCTTTTAGATTCCACATATAAGTGAGATCATATGATATTTGTCTTTCTATTTTTGACTTATTTCACTTAGCATAATGCCCTCAAGGTCCATATATGTTGCAAATGGCAAGATTTCTTTCCTTTCTATGGGTGAATAATATTCCTGTGAGGGGGACATCTTCTTTTTCCATTCATCCACTGAATGGACACTTGGGTCGCTTCCCTGTCTTGGCTCTTGTAAATAATGCTGCAGTAAACATGCATGTATCTTCTTGAGTGAATGTTTTTCTTTCCTCCAGATAACTACCCAGAAGTGGAATTACTGGATTATATGGTATTTCTCGTAATAATTTTTTGAGGCGTCTCCATTCTCTTTTTCATAGTGGCTGCACCAAATTAAATTCCTACCAACAATGCACAAGGGTTCTGCTTTCTCCACATCTTGGCCAGCACTTGTTATATTTGTCTTTTTGATACTAGCCATTCTGACAGGTGTGAGGTGATATCTCATTATGGTTTTGATTTGCATTTCCTTGATGATGAGTGATGTTGAGCACCTTCTCATGTTCCTGTTGGCCATCTGTATGCCTTCTTTGGAAAAATGTCCATTCAGATCCTCTGCCCATTTTGTTTGTTTATTTATTTATTTAATTTATTTAACTGTAAGCGCTACACCCAATGTGGGACTTGAACTCATGACCCCAAGATCAAGAGTTGCATGCTCTACCGACTGAGCCATCCAGGTGCCCCTACTCTGCCCATTTTAAAACTGGATTTTTGGGGGGGATTGTTATTTTTGTTTTTTTGTATTTTTATTATTACATATTTTGGATATTAACCCCTTATCAGATACATGATTCCTTGTTGGCTAGTACCTGGCCCTGGAGTGATTAGGAAGATGGATAGTGAGTGACTGGGAATGTCAGGTCATTTCCAGTATGGGTTCTGCATTTGTTGTTTTGCACATGAAAGGTGCCTTGCCACACGAGTTGTGTACAATTTCTAGGATTTAGCTAATCATAAGTGGGCAGTCACTCCAGTGTCTGCAAGGCCCCAGATGTCAAAAGATCAAGACACAGAAAAATTCTAAAAATATGGTTGGGGCGCCTGGGTGGCTCAGTCGGTTAAGCATCTGGCTCTTGATTTTGGCTCAGGTCATGATTTCATGGTTCGTGAGTTCGAGCTCTCTTCGGGGTCTGTGCTGACAGCATGGAGCCTGCTTAGGATTCTCTCTCTGTCCCTCCCCAGCTCGTGCATGCATGAGCGCGCTCTCTCTCTCTCTCTCTCTCTCAATAAATAAACTTAAAAAAAAACATGGTTAATATAGGTATTCATGCAAGGATAACCAAATAAGTCAGTGGAACAAAATAGAGAATCCAGAAACAGACCTATAAATATTCAGCCACCTGATGTTTTACAAAGGCACTATTTTAATTGAGTGGGGGAAATAATGGCCTTTTCAGTACCTTATTTGGAATCCATATGGAAAAATGTGAATTTGGACTCTTACTTCACATGGCACACATTTGTTCCAGATCTATTATAGAACTAACTGTAACAGGTAAAATTATAAAACTTCTAAAAGGTAAAATAGGAAACTAACTTCATTAACTTGGCAGAGGCAAATATTTCTTAAACAGGAAATAAAAAGCAATAACCAAAAAAATAAAGATTAATAAATGGGTCTTCATTAAAATGAAGAACTTCTAAGGGCACCTGGGTGGCTCACTTGTTTAAGCATTCAACTTCAGCTCAGGTCAAGATATCATGGTTCGTAGGTTCGAGCCCCGTGTCAGGCTCTGTGCTGACAGCTCAGAGCTGGATACTGCTTCACATTCTGTATCTCCTTCTCTCTCTGCCCTCCCTCACTCACACTGTTTCTTTGTCTCTCAAAAATGAATAAATGTTAAAAATAAATAAATAAATATTTAAAAAATTTTAAATGAAGAACTTCTGTATACCAGAAGACACCATATAAAAAGTGGAAAGGCAAGCCATAGAGAGACAATATTTGAAATACATGTCTGACAAAAGACTCCTAGCCTGACTATATACGAATTCCTACATATCAATGAAATAAAAACGGTTAATTAAAATTTTTTAATGTTTATTTATTTTTGAGAGAGGGAGAGACAGAGCATGAGTGGGGGAAGGGCAGAGAGAGAGGGAGATACAGAATCCGAAGCAGGCTCCAGGCTCTGAGCTGTCAGCACAGAGTCCGACGTGGGGCTCAAACCCGTGACCACAAGATCATGACCTGAGCCGAAGTCGGACGCTCCACCGACTGAGCCACCCAGGCGCCCCAAAACTGTTAATTTTTTTAATGAAAAGACTTGGACAGGTATTTTAAAAGATAGGATCTACAGATAGCCAATTATCATATGCAAAGGTGCTTAGCATTTATTATCAATAAACCATAATGTGATAATATAGCAGATACATCAGAAAATCTAATATTTGGAAGTCCCATAATAGCAAGTGTTGGCAAATATGTGTAGTAACTCTTGTACTTTGCGCATTGTAGTAAAGATTGGTACAACCACTTTGGAAAACTGGCATTGTCTACCAAGCTGAACACGTTTATCCTATGACCTAGGAATACCAGTCCTAAGTAAATACCCAAGAGAAGTAAGGATGTACGTCTACCAAAAGACACATACAAGAATGTTCTTAGCAGCATTATTCAGACAAGCCCCAAACTGAAATCATCCAAATGTCCATCAATGGTAGAATGCATAAATATACTGTGGTTTATTTATACAAAAGAATTATACATAATATGTATATATATTTGTATATTTTTAAAGTTATGCCACTAGCAACAACGTGGATTGGTTTCACAGATAGACTGTTGAAATAAAAGTTGGCAGTATGGGGGCACCTGGCTGGCTCAAGAGGGTGGAGTGTGTGACTCTTAATCTCAGGGTTGTGAGTTCAAGCCCCATGTTGGGCATGGAGCCTACTTTAAAAAAAAAAAAGCCAACACAAAAGAGCATATTATTTTTTTAAGTTTATTTATTATTTATTTTTGAGAGAGAGAAAGAGAGCATGTGAGCTGGGGAGGGGCAGAGAGAGAGAGGGGGAGAGAGAGAATCCCAAGCAGGCTCTGTGCTATCAGCACAGAGCCTGACATGGGGCTCGATCCCACGAACTGTGAGATCATGACCTGAGCTGAAATCAAGAGTCAGATGCTTAACCGACTAAGCCATCCAAGGGCCCCCTAAAAGAGCATATTCTATAATTCCATTTCTGTGAAGTTCCAGAACAGGCCAAACTGATCAATAATAATAGAAGTCAGAATCATAATTACTGAAAGCTGGTTAGGGAAGAAGGAGGCTTGAGGCAGGCTTATGGGATGTTGCTCATGTTCTTTAGTTTGATGTGGGTGGTGACTGCATGGGTATGTTCACCTTGTGCAAACTCACTGAGTGATGCATGTAAGATTTGTGCACATTATAAATGGTGTAGGTTTTATTTTGAAAAGAAAGAAAACTTACCAAAAATTGCCTTTGAAAATTCTAGTATAGATAGGTGGAATCAAAGCCAGAATAGGAAGAGAAAGAAAACCATGTTTTGTTACCCTCTGTGATTTGGATTCGTAAGAAAGTAGATATTACCAGAAATATAACACAGATATAGTTTTAAGCAGGACATATTTCCTGTCTTTATTGTTGGTGTTGAAGGTTGATTAAAGCCACAGGAAGGCTAACCAAAAACACCAAAAGCCCATGATTTTCTAACACAAATGAGACAATGTGCTATGGTTAAAGGAACATGGGCTCTGGAGACAGACAGACCTGGTTTTGAATCCCCGCTGTGCCACAAGCTAGCTGTGGGATCGCGCACAAGTATTGTAGCCTGTCTGAGCTTCATGCCCTTCAACGTTAAAATAGGACTAATAACGGAGCTCCTGGGTGGCTCAGTCAGTTAAGCCTCCGACTTCGGCTCAGATCATGATCTCACCGTTCATCAGTTCGAGCTCCATGTCGGGCTCTGTGCTGACAGCTCAGAGCCTGGAGTCTGTTTCAGATTCTGTCTCCCCTCTCTCTTTGCCCCTCCCCTGCTCATGCTCTGTCTCTGTCTCTCTCTCTCTCTCTCAAAAATAAGCATTAAAAATAGGACTAATAACACCTATCTCATAGGGCTCCATGTCAAGTGCCTGGCCCCTAGTCATTATTACTGTTATTACCACTGTTAGGTACAGAGGCTTCATCAGGTGGTAGGGAGGTAGCTGTTCTTCAGAGACAGCTGGAAGAAAGGGGTTGCGGGTGTGTCTGCCATAATCTAATCCCCTCCTTTCTTGACTACTTCCTATGTTGATAGTTGTATGCCACCCAGCAGGGAAATCCTCTGACCCCAATGCTTAGAACCCACTTTTGGCAGAAACAAGACACACCCAAAAAGGCTTCATAGGAAATGGGCCTAGAAGTGCACTAGAACTGAGGACTGAATTTAAGTTACATCCCACCGGTAGCAGTGGGGCCTGAGACCAAATCCTGAGGTGGAGTAGACAATAAACAACCATGCAGGGTTGAGAAATGTAGATAGAGAAATGTAGGAAGGTGAGAAATGCAGATAGAGAAATGTAGGAAGAGTCTGCAGCAAGAAAGGAGTTTGACTCTGCCATCAAGACTATTTGGTTATTCCAGGAATTCCCTGGGTAATTGCCAGGAGTAGGCGCTATTGTCCAAGTGTCATGCTGTTCAGGTTGGAGTTTACGGACCTTTTTAAAAAATTTATTTGGTGGGGGGGAGAGGGAGAGAGGGAGGGAGAGAGAGAGAGAATCTCAAGCAGGC
Organism: Cryptoprocta ferox; assembly: GCA_028646485.1. Classification (NCBI taxonomy): domain Eukaryota; kingdom Metazoa; phylum Chordata; class Mammalia; order Carnivora; family Eupleridae; genus Cryptoprocta; species Cryptoprocta ferox. The sequence goes on from CM053579.1 coordinate 15,745,631, forward strand.
TGCATACTGTCAGTGTGGAGCCCAATGTGGGGCTCGATCCCATGAACTGTGAGATCATGTCCTGAGCTGAAATCAAGAGTCAGACACTTAACCAACTGGGCCACCGAGGAGCCCCATATACAGATGTTTCAATACTCTCCCGAGGAAGGGAAGAGAAATAGGACTGACAAATGGTCTAGTAAACAGTACAAGACAAAATATGGCAAGGACCCCAGTGGGCCAAGCACTGTCATCCACAAGCACACAATTAAAGCCACTTCCAAGCTTAACCTACACGCTGCCCTTATTTATTGACTGCTACAGTTGCTGACTCTTCAACCTCAGATCATTTCCGGTCCCATGATGAACCTGATACTGGTATCAGTCTATCAGGAGATACAGGCTGTATTCCCTCTGTGCATCCACAAGGGGCAACAGAGTGCAGTGTTAGCTTAGCCTCAACAAATCCAACCTTTGAGGGTTCTTTAAGGAACTATGTACACTCCATGTCAGTATGAAGATTTCATTCAGTAATTGGGGTTAAGGGGAGGTCAGTAGCTTGGAGGAGGAAATAAAGAGATTGAGAACAGAAAGACTCACCTTCTCTTATAGCCTAACTCTCACTCTTGCCTGGCTTTTTTCCTGCACTCCTAGGTACCATGCTCTTGAGAACAAAGATGATCCGTGTTCACAAAAGCTCCCATCATATTGCTGTCCAACTGCTTTCTGGCAGCTGACTTCTCATTTAAGTGATGGTGGACCGAATTTCTTAGTGGCTGAATCACAATATAAAGCATTTATTTATGCTTTTGTACCCCCCATGAAAAATAAACAAGAAAAACACATCATTCATTCATTCGTTCGTTCAGTACACATTTGTTCAGAATCTTCTGCTGTAGAATTCCTTCAGATGACAGGATGACAGTGTGGGGTGATTATTACTGAATTGGCAGGAAGCCCAGCAGCATTAACAACAAAGTGAAGGAAGAACTTTTCACTGGCAAACTAGCTGGCAAAATCATTACACAGGAACCTAAGTATTTATATTCTCCCATTTCAGTGTAAATTCTCCTGCCATAATCACAAATCTATAGGATTTAAATGACAAACCAGAGCATGTCACTTAATTGACGCAGCATTAATCCTCTTTCACAGGCCAGCAACATGTATAACTGAGCTTCAGCTTCTCATCAAACACAGGACAAGCTCATTGGAATGCATATAGCCCAGCTGGAGAGGAAAACTTTCTAGAACAACTTTTGCATCTAACTTTTGGATGAAACACGAAACAGAAAACATCATTGTACTTTTAACAGAAGTTGTTGGGGAAAGCAAAATGTACTACACACATTTCTGGAAAAATTACTAGAGTAACTGTTAGAGGAGTGTTATTAAAACTTGTCCCACAGGGTCCTGGAGCACAGCCATTCCCAATTAGATGTTGGCTTTATCAGGAGCCTACCCCTTCCCTTCACAGAGAAAATAATTGGCACCTTAGGAGAATCTGTGACAACATCAGCAATTTCATTTACTTGGTAGTGGTACTTTTTTTTTTTTCCTCCTCTTATTCTTCTTTTTTTCCCCCCGAGATATAATGCACATGCCATTTTAAAGTGTACAATTCAGTGGTTTTTAGGATATTCACAAAGATGTGCAACCAGGATCTATGTTCTGTCTCTATGAATTTACCTATCCTGGACATTTCAAATAAATGGAATTTTCAATATGCGGCCGTTTGTGTCTGGCTTCTTTTTTTACATGAACTATAGTTAACATCTAACGTTATATTAGTTTCAGGTATACAACATACTGATTTGACCAATCTCTACATTATTCAGCGGTCACTGCGGTGAGTGTAGCCACCACCTGCACCATTGCGCCTGACTTCTTCGACTTAACATGTTTTCTGGGTTCATCGATGTGGCACATACCAGTATTTCGTTCCCTTTATGGCAGAGTAATACTCCATTGTGTGAATATACCACATTTTGTTTATCGATTTATTGATGGACACTCGGATTGGCACATTTGGGCTGTGATAGATAACGCTGCCATGAACATTCACATACAAGTTTTTGTGGAAATGCATGTTTTCATTTCTTTTGGGTGTATACCTTGAAGCAGAATTGCTGGCTCACGTGGTAACTCTATGTTTAACTTTTTGAGGAATTGTCAAATGTTTTCCAAATTAACACTACCATTTTGCATAGCCATATCCTCACCAACATTTGATACTGTGCACCTTTTTTATGACTGCTATCGTGGTAGATGTGAGGTAAAATCTCATTGTGATTTGATTTGCATTTCCCTAATGACTAATGCCATTGAGTATATTTTCATGCTCTTTTTGGCCATTCGTATATCTTTGGAGAAATGTCTGTTCAAGTCCTTTGCCCACTTTTAAATAGATTGGCTTTTTGTTGTTAAACTGAAAGAGTTCTTTGTATACACTCTGAACACTACAATCTTAGCAGCTATAGGATTTGCAAAATTTTTCTCCCATTATGTGAATTGTCTTTTCAATTTATTTTAAAGATTTTATTTTATTTTTAAGGGTTTATTTATTTTGTGAGAAAGAGTGTACATGAGTGGGGGAGGGGCAGAGGGAGAGAGGGAGAGAGAGAATCCCTCATATTCATGAACTGTGAGATCATGATCTGAGCTGAAACCAAGGGTCAGCAGCTTAACCGATTGAGCCACCCAGGCATCCCAAGATTTTATTTTTAAGTAATCTTTATAGCCAACATGGGGTTCAAACTTACAACCCCAAGATCAAGAGTCTCATTGTCCATCGACTGAGTCAGCCAGGCACCCCTTCAATTTCCTGACAGGGTCCTTTGATGCACAAAAATTTTTAATTTTGATGAAATCCAATTTATCTATTTTTTCTTTTGTTTCATGTGTTTTTGGTGTCATATCTAAGAATCTGTTGCAAATTCAAGGTCATGAAGATTTCTTCTATGTTTTCTCCTAAGAGTTTTATAAATCTTACATTTAGCTCTTTGGTACACTTTGAGTTAAAAATTTTTTAATTAAAAATTTTATATGGTGTGAAGTAGGGACCCAACTCAATTTTTTTTCTTGTGAATATCCAGTTGTCCAAGCCTCATTTGTTGAAAAAACTATTTTTTTTTCATTGAATGGTCTTCACACCCTTCTCAAAAACCGATTGACCATAGATGTATAGGTTGATTTCTGGACTCAGTTTGATCTATACATTTACCCTTATGCCTGTACACATTGTTTTGATTAATACAGCTCTGGAGTACGTTTTGAAGTTGGGAAGTGTAAGTCTCCAACTTTGTTTCTTTTTCAAGATTGTTTGCTTATTCTGGGTCCTTTGCATTTCCATACTAATTTTAGGATGAACTTGTGCATTTTTGTAGAAGAGGCAGCTGGGATTTTGAATGGGATTGCATGCTTTATGTTGATCAGTGTGGTGTGGGTAGTATTTTCATCTTCATGCTATTAAGTTTTCCAACCCTGGGAATATAGGATGTCTTTCCACTTATGTAGTTCTCTAATTTCTTTCAACAGCATCTTGTAGTTTTCAGTGCTACATACTTGGACCTCCTTGGTCAAATTGATCCCTAAGTATTTAAATCTTTCTGATGCTCTTATAAATGGATTTATTTTCTTTTTTTCTTTTTCTTTTTCTTCTCTTCTAGAGAGAGGGAAGTGGGGCTCACCCAATGCAGGGCTCGAGCTTACCCCATGTGGGGCTCAAACTCACAAACTGAGATCATGACCTGAGCCGAAGTCAGATGCTTAACTGACTGAGCCGCCCAGGCACCCTGGAATTGTTTTCTTAATTTCACTTTCATATTGTGCATTGCCGATATAAAACAACATCATTGATTTTCATGTGTTGATCTTGTTTCCTCCAACCTTGCTACACTGGTTTACTGTCTCTAATAGGTTATTTTGTGAATTCCTTATAAATTTCTATATGCAAACACTAGTCACATGCAATTAGAAATAGTTTTATTTCTTCCTTTCCGATCTGGATGCCTTTTCTTTGTTTTCCTTGCTTAATTCTCCATGATAGAAGCTTCAATACAATGTTACATAAAAGCAGCCACAGCCGACATCCATGTTTTGTTTCTCATCTTAAGGAGACAGCTTTGTCTTTTACCATTAGTTATGATGCTGGCAGTGGATTTTTCATAGATGTCCTTTATCAGGTTGAAAACATTATCTTGTATTACTGGAATTGAGTGGCTTTTTCTCATCATGAAAGGGTGTTAGATTTTGTCAAATGTTTTTCTGCATCTATGAAATGATTGTATTGTTTTGTCTTTTATCCTAATAATATGCTATATTACATTCATTGATTTTTGTATATCGAACAAAACTCATATTTCTGAGATAAATCCTACCTGGTCATGGGGTGTAAACCTTCGTATATATTGTGGGATTTGGTTTGCTAGTATTTTGTTGAGGATTTTGTGTCTATATTTATAAAGGACATTGGTGTGTAGTCTTATTTTCTTGTGATGTCTTTGGTTTTAGCATCAGGGTAACATTTGCCTTTTAGAATGAGTGGAGAAGTGTTCTGTCCTTTTTTATTTTTTGGAAGAGTTTATGAAGGGTTGTTGTCAATTCTTTTTTATTTTGAGAGAGGGAGGGAGAGAGAGAGAGAGAGAGAGAGCAGGGGAGGGACACAGAGAGAGAGAGACAGAGAGAGAGAGAGAGAGAGAGAGAGAGAGAGAATCCCAACAGGCTCAGTGCAGAGCCCCACATGGAGCTTGATCCCATGAACAGTGAGATCATGACCTGAGCCGAAATCAAGAGTTGAACACAACTGACTGAGCCACCCAGGTGCCCCTGTATTTAGTTCTTTAAACTTAGCTAATTTACTATGTAAGCCAATTGGTCCTGGCCTTTCTTTGTTGGATTTTTTTTTTTTTGATGAATGGCTGAATCTCTACTTTTGTCTGTTCCCATTTTCTATTGGTTCTCTAGTCATTTTCAGTAGTTTGTCTTTGTAGGAATTTGTCCATTTCATCAATGTGAGCTAATCTGTTTGCATATGATTGTTTATAGTGTTCTCTTATAATCCTATTTATTTCTATAAGGTTTATGATAATGTCCTGTTTCATTAATTTTTTCAAGATTTTATTTTATTTTTATTTATTTATTTTTAAATGTTTATTTGTTTATTTTGAGAGTAAAGAGAGAGGGAGGGAGGGAGGAAGGGAGGGAGGGAGGGAGAGAGAGAGAGAGAGAGAGAGAGAGAGAGAGAAGAGCACAAACAGGAGAGGGGCAGAGACAAAGAGGGAGACACAGAATCTGAAGCAGGCTCCAGGCTGTCAGCACAGAGCCCAATGTGGGGCTCGAACCCACAAACCATGAGATCATGACCCAAGTTGAAGTCAGACGCTTAGCCAACTGAGCCACCTAGACACCCCTAAAGATTTTATTTTTAAATAATCTCTAACCCCAATGTGGGGCTCAGACTCACAACCCTGAGATCCAATGTCACATTCTATCAACTGAGCCAGCTAGGCATCCCCTCATTCTTGAATTTAGTAATTTTAGTCCTCTGTATTTCTTAGTCTAGCTAAAGGTTTCTTAATTTTGTTGATCTGTTCAAAGAGCTAACTTTTAGGTTTGTTGATTTTGTTTATAATTTTTCTATTACCTATTTCATTATTTTCCTCTCTAATCTTTATTTTCTACTTCCTTCTTGGAAAGGTTTAGCTTGTTTGGGTTTAGTTTCCTTATCTTTTTTCTAGTTACTTAAAATGGAAGAGTGTCTTATTGACTTGAGATATTTCTTTTTTAATATTGGTATTGGAGTGCCTGGGTGGCTTAGTCGGTTAAACGTCTGACTTTGGCTCAGGTCATGATCTCACGGTCCATGAGTTCAAGCCCCTCATCGGGCTCTGTGCTGACAGCTCAGATCCTGGAGCCTGCTTCAGATTCTGTGTCCCTCCTCTCTCTCTGCCCCTTCTCTGTTTGTACTCTGTCTCGCTCTGTCTCTCAAAAATAAATAAATGTGAAAAAAATTAATAAAATATTGACATTTATAGGTATAAATTCCTGCTAAGCATTGCTAGACAGGCATCTCATAAATTTTATATGTTGTGTTTTAGTTGTTGTTCATCTGGAAGTATTTTCTAATTTCCATTGTGTTTTCTTACTTGAACCATTGATAATCTAGTAGTGTGTTATTTAATTTTCATATATTTATGAATTTCCTCAATTTCCTTCTGTTATTGATTTCTGTTTCCATTCCATTGCGAGTAGAAAACTTACTTTATATGATATAAATTCTTCCAAGGTTATAGAGACTTGTTTTATACTTTAACATATGATCCATTCTGGACAACGCTCCATGTGAACTTGAGAAGAATATGTACCCTGTGGGTGTTGGGTAGGGTGTTCTGTAGGTTTCTGTTTTGTATACTTGGTTTATGGTGTTGTTCAAAGCCTCTTTCCTTGTTGATATTCTGTTTACTTTTTCTTTCCATTATTAAAGTTGGACATTGAAGTCTCCAACTATTATTGTTGAATCATCTATTTCTCCCTTTAATTCTGTCACTTTTTGCCAAATGTATTTTGGAGTTCAGCTGCTATTTGACTACATGCTTATACTTGTTATATCTTCTTTAAGATAGACTCTTTTATTAATTTTTTAATTTAAAGTCTATTTTGTCTGGGGGCACGTGGTGGCTCACTTGGTTAAGCATTCAACTCTTGATTTCGGCTCAGGTCATGATCCTATGGTCATGGGATTGAGTACCGCATCAGGCTCTATGCTGACAGTATGAAGCCTGCTTGGGATTCTCTCTCTCCCTCCCTCTCTGCCCCTCTCCAGGTCTCTTTCTCTCAAAAATAAATAAACATTTTAAAGTTTAAAAAAATAAAGTCTATTTTGTCTGATATTAATATAGCCACTCCAGCTCTCTACTGGTTATTGATAGCAAGGTACATTTTTCCCACCTATTTAATTTCTTTTCTTAAAGCTTATTTATTTATTTTGAGAGAGAGGGAACAAGAGAGGGAAAGAGAGAGAAGCTCAAGCAGGTTCCACACTGCCATCGCAGACCCCAATGCGGGGCTTGATCTCACAAACTGTGAGATCATGACCTGAGCCAAAGTTGGACACTTAACTGACTGAGTCTCCTAGATGCCCTTAATTTCCTTTTTTTTTTTTTTTTGTAGGCTCCATGCGCAACATGAGGCTTGAACTCATGACTCTGAGATTAATGTACTGACTGAGCCAGCCAGGCACCCCCGTGCCCCGCCACCTGTTTACTTTAAAAACTATTTGTGTTGGCAAGGGAAACAAAAGTAAAAATGAACTATTGTGACCTCATCAAGATAAAAACCTTCTGCATAGCAAAGGAAACAATCAGCAAAATTAAAAGGCAATCAACGAAATGGGAAAAGATATTTGCAAATGACATATCAGAGAAAGGATTAGTATCCAAAATCTATAAAGAATTTCTCAAACTCAACACCTGAAAAACAAATAATCCAGTGAAGAAATGGGTAAAAGACATGAATAGACACTTTTCCAAAGAAGACATCCAGATGGCTAATAGACACATGAAAAAATGTGCAACATCACTCATCATTAGGGAAATACAAATTAAAACCACAATGAGATACCACCTCACATCTGTCACAATGGCTAACATTAACAACTCAGGCAACAACAGATGTTGGCGAGGATGCAGAGTAAGAGGATCTCTTTTGCACTGCTGGTCGGGAAGGCAAACTGGGGCAGCCACTCTGGAAAACAGTATGGAGGTTCCTCAAAAAATTAAAAATAGAACTACCCTGCGACCCAGCAGTTGCACTATTAGGTATATATCCAAGGGATACAGATGTGCTATTTCAAAGGGCCACATGCACCCCAATGTTTCCAGCAGTGCTATCAACAATAGCCAAAGTATGGAAGGAGCCCAAATGTCCATCGACAGATGGATGGATAAAGATGTGGTATATATATACAATGGAGTATTACTCAGCAACCAAAAAATACAAAATCTTGCCATTTGCAACAATGTGGATGGAACTAGAGGGTATTATGTTAAGCGAAATAAGTCTGTCAGAGAAAGACAAATACCATATGACTTCACTAATATGTGGATTTTAAGATACAAAACAGATGAACATAAGGGAAGCAATATAATATAAAAAACAGGGAGGGGAACAAACCATGAGAGACTCTTAAATACAGAAAACAAACTGAGGGTTGATGAAGGGGCTGTGGGGGGGATGGGCTAAATGGGTGAGGGGCATTAAGGAGGACTTTTGTTGGGATGAGCACTGGGTGTTATACATAGGGGATGAATCACTGGAATCTATTCCTGAAAACATTATTGCACTATATACTAACTTGGATGTAAATTAAAAATAAACTAAAAAATAAATAAGAAAAAAGAAAAAAAAAGAAAGCCTATTTGTGTCTTTGAATCTAAGAGTAGCTCGTGTAGACAGCATCAAGTTGAATCATTTTTTCTTGTTTATTCTGTGAATCTCTGCCTTTGACATGTTTAAGACACTTAGATTTAGTGTAGTTACTGATAATGTAGGATTTACATCTGCAAGTTTTTTGCATATGCTTGTTTTTCATGTTTTATGACTTTTTTGTTCCTCTATCATTTCATTACTACCTTCTTTTGAGTTAAATAGATATTTTCTAGTATACTATTTTAATTCTCTTGTCATTTGTTTTTTTTCTAAGATTTTTAATTTTTAAGTAATCTCCACACCCAATGTGGTGCTTGAACTTACAACCCTGAGATCAAGAGTTGCTGCTCCAGGCATGTTAGGCACCTCTTTTGTCATTTCTTATATTTAAGATATTTTTTAAAGATTTTTAAAAGTTTATTTATTTTGAGAGAGAGAGAGAGGAAAGAGAGAGAGAGAGAGAGAGAGAGAGAGAGAGAGAGAGAGAAAGCATGAGCAGGGGAGTGGCAGAGATATCAGAAAGAGAGAGAATCCCAAGCAGGCTCTGCACAGCCAGCACAGAGCCCAATGTGGGGCTGGATCTCACAACCATGAGATCATGACCCGAGCTGAAATCAGGAGTCAGACACTTAACCCACTGAGCCACCCAGGCACTCCTTTTTTTTTTTAATTTTTAAAGAAGACTTTTCTTGAATGAAGTTTATGAACCTTTATTTATATTCACTGTCACATTCCTCTTTCTTATTCTGACTCCTTTTATTTTCAAAAAATATATATATATTTTTTAAATGCATGTAGAAAAATTTTTTAAATTTCTTAATTTTTAAGTAATCTCTACACCCAAGGTGGGGCTCAAACTCACAACTCCAAGATCAAAAGTCACATGTTCTACCAAATGAGCCACAAGGAGGACACCTGGGTAGCTTAGTTGGCTAAGCGACTGACTCTTGATTTCGGCTCAGGTTTGTGGGATCAAGCCCCACATCAAGCTCTGTGCAGACAACGTGGGGCCTGCTTGGGATTCTCTCTCTCCCTCTCTCTCTCTGCCTCTCCTTTACTCATGCTCTCTCTCTCTGTCTCTCTCTGTCTCTCTCTCTTTCAATAGATAAACTTAAAAAAGTATTTTTTAGGGGCACCTGGGTGGCTCAGTCGGTTGAGTGACCGACTTCGGCTCAGGTCATGATCTGGCGGTTTGCAGGTTCGGGCCCCGCGTTGGGCTCTGTGCTGATAGCCCAGAGCTTGGAGCCTGCTTCAGATTCTGTCTCCCTCTCTCTCTGCCCCTCCCCCATTCATGTTTCTCTCTGTCTCGATAATAAATAAACATAAAAAATGTATTTTTTAGTCTTTCATTAAAAGTATATTTTACCTGGTTTCTATTTCTCCTCTTGTTTGCAAAGCATATGCAACTTCTCAAATATAGATTATCAGCCTTTTGAAAGGTGTTTACTTGCAAGTGCAAGGGCCTGCCTTTCCTATGGTTGCTAAAATGACTCCTGAAAAGGATTATGGGAGAGATCTCAGATTGTGCTCAGGTGTAAAAGATATCTGGTTAACTTCAGGGTGGCAGTTCCTTCCTACACTTATCTCTTTCTGAAAGCAACTGTTTTTAGTAAATGGCCAAGTTCATATCCAAATTTCCAGGTCTATGGTCTTATTTTCAAGGCATTCTGTATCAATTAAGAGACCGAAAACAATCCAAGTGTCCCTCAGTAGGAGCCCACGTAAATAAATTATGGGGCATCTACCCAACAGAATATTATCCAACTGTTAAAAATAAGGAAGCTTTTCCTGTACTAATATGAAAAGATATTTTGTTAAATGTGCAGAACAGTGTTTAGAGTATGAAACTTTGCTGTAACAAAGGAGGGGAGGGAGAATATATGTTTGCACAGACACTGGAAGAATATACAAGAAACAGATACAAATGGGGTGGAAGGGGAGAGGGAATGAGACAGTGTAAGCCTTTTTCTTGTACTTCTAATTTTTGAACCATGTGAATATATTACCTTATTAAATAAAATGGGGAAAAGGATAAGAAATTGATTCCTTTTGGTTGAATAGAAATAGAGGAGGGGCACTTAGCTGGCTCGGTTGATGGAGCACGCAACTCTTCATCTCAGGGTTGTGAGTTCGAGCCCCACACCTGGCATAGAGATCACTTAAAAATAAAATCTTAAGGGGTGCCTGGGTGGCTCAGTCAGTTTAGCGTCCGACTTTGGCTCAGGTCATGATTTTGCTGTTTGTGGGTCTGAGCCCCGCGTCAGGCTCTGTGCTGACAGCTCAGATCCTGGAGCCGGCTTAAGATTCTGTATCTCCCTCTCTCTCTGCCCCTCCCCTGCTTACACTCTGTCTCTCTCTCAAAGATGAATAAACATTTAAAAAAGTCATTTTATTTTAATTTTATGTTATTTTAATCTGTAATGTTTATTTATTTTTGAGAGAGAGAGACAGAGAGAGAGGGAGAGGGAGAGGGAGAGGGAGAGAGAGAGAGCAAGCAGGGGAGGGCAGAGAGAAAGGGAGACACAGAATCTGAAGCAGGCTCCAGGCTCTGAGCTGTCAGTACAGAGCCCCATGCGGGGCTCGAACCCACGAACGGTAAGATCATGACCTGAGCCAAAGTCGGATGCTTAACCAACTGAGCCACCCAGGTGCCCCAAAAGAGATTTTAAAATAAAAGCTTTTAAAAAAAAATAGAGGAGATGTGTCAGGAGGCCGATTTTTAAAAAATGTTTATTTATTTTGAGAGAGAGAGAAAGAGAATGAACAGGGGAGGGGACAGAGAGAGAATCCCAAGTAGGCTCTGTGCTGTCAGCACAGAGATGGACTCAGGGTCAATCCCATGAATTATGAGATCCTGACCTGAGCTGAAATCAAGAGTCGGAACCTTAAACTGACTGCACTACCCAGGTGTCCCCTGATGCTTATTACCATATTTTGGTATGGTTTGAGTTTTTAAGTGATGTGTGTGCTATTTAGCATTAAAGGAGGTAACCAACAGAAGAGTAGTGGTGAAACATGGTTACTTCTAGGAAGCGTATCTGAGGACGCAGAAGAGTGGGGCAGGGAACAAATGCATTTCGTTAAAAGTCTGTACTATTTCATATTTTTAACCTTATGCTTTTGTTACTTTGATAAAAATTAAAATAGAACACCACCTGCCAACTCCAGCAGAAAGGAAGCAGAAAATGGAAGCTATACTGATAAAGAAAAAGTATCTCCCAGACACAAAGAGGGATTGTGTTTACTTTGCAAGCGTTCTTACTCAAAGCTGTCTCGCTCGTTGTGGGTTAAGACAATGTATTTTACTGGAAAAATCGAGACTCAACCTCTTCAACAGGAAAAGCAATGTCTGGTTGTGATAAAGAAACAATTAATCTTGAAGAAATATATGTGTCAGAAACCACTCCATGTCAGTTCATATAGATTAATGTCATTTTTTAGCTGCTGTATGGAGATACTGTAATTAGGTTATTTCCCTTTTGATGGACATTTTTGTTGCTTCCAGTGTTTTGTTGTTACAAACAATGCTGCCATAAACATCCACACACATTGTAAATCACTGAGTGTGTGCGTGCAAATAGATTCCTAGAAATGGAATTGCTGGGTCAAAGGGCACATTCTATTTTCTAGATTTTCCACAATGAATATGTATTATTTTAAAATCAGAAAAATATAAACTTAAAAAAATTAACTGTAGGGTGAAGGTCTTGGTTTTCTAGTATCTTGTGTTACGTGTGATAGAAATTTGTAATCGTTTGGATTCCATGCAAGTCAAAGGAAGAGGGCCTTGCCTAAAATAAATCATGGAAACCTGTCAGGACTGATTCTTTGTAAACTACAGAGTCACTGCGACCTCAGTCATGAAGACATATGTCTGGGAGGATGCTGCCTTAGTAGAAAGCAGTTCACTTTGTTTTAATAGAATTTTAAGGCATTCTCCAAACCAATTGCTCTAAAATGGTAAAATAAAACATGGAGCAATTATCTGCAACATTTATGAAACTTTGCTTTTATTTTTTAACATTGCGTGGGATTTGGTAAAAGTCTATTTTATCAGCAGAGTTCTAATTACTGAACAACCCAGAGGCCCAAATTATAATTCCCCTAGTGAGAATCCTAAGGACCATGGTGTCACTGCAATCACTTGAATTTTGGTAGTATATAGCATTTTTAAACTTTAACACAGAAATTCTTTTTTTGGTAATTTTAAAAATGTTTATTTACATTGAGAAAAGAGAGAGAACATGTGGGCAAAGGAGGGGCAGAGAGAGAGAGGGAGAAAGTAAGAATCCCAAGCAGGCTCCACGCTGTCAGCGCAGAGCCTGATGCAGGGCTTGAACTCACAAACCGCGAGATCATGACCTGAGCTGAAATCAAAAGTCGGATGCTTAACCGACTGAGCCACCCAGTTGCCCCTGACTTTCTTTTCTTTTCTTTTTTTTTTTTAACCCAAGAGCCAAGTATTTTGCCTTAATTACCAGGATAATCAGCATAGCTGTCAAATGCAGTTTGTCTTTTGCGTATGTAGACACTGTTTAAGAAAACTTCTAAAATAAAACTTTAGTGAGATTATAGATCCCCAAAGATAAATTCCTCACTGCAGCCCCAGAACAGGTGCCACCTAGATTGCCTTAGTAAGAGATGGGAGTGGGGGCACCCGGCTGGCTCAGTCGGAAGAGCACGTGACTCTTGATCTCCAGATTGTGAACTTGAGCCCCACATTGCATGTAGAGATTACTTAAATAAATAAAAGTTTACCCAAAAGAAGGGGGGGGGGGAGAGCTCTCTCTCAGAGAGAGCTGAGTGATGGGTTGCTGAGGCAGGGAGCTACTCAAGATTTTACTATCATGCTAATCCATCCCAGAATCGCTCTTTCATGCATTCCCTTCCATGTTCCTGTGCTCTTTTCTCAAGAGTGGTATTATTGTGGGAGAGCAAGGGAGTTTAGAATTCAGGTGAGTAGGAGGGTTAGTGCTCAAGTTGGGTAAAGGTTGGAAGAGAATGGAAGAGACCAGTTGTTGGCTAATCCAGCCAGTTCCTTTTTTTTTTTTAATGTTTTTATTTATTTTTGAGAGAGAGAGAGTGTGAGCAGGGGAGGGTCAGAGAGAGAGGGAGACACAGAATCCGAAGAGAGGCTCCAGGCTCTGAGCTAGCTGTCAGCACAGAGCCTGATGCAGGGCTCAAACCCACGAACTGTGAGATCATGACCTGAGCTGAAGTCGGACACTTAACCAACTGAGCCACCCAGGTGCCCCAAATCCAGCCAGTTCCTTTTATTTTGTTTTATTTTATTTTATTTTTTATTTATTTTTGATGGGGGGAAGGGCAGAGAGAAAGAATCTCAAGCAGGCTTCATGCCCAGCAGAGCCTGAAGTGGGACTTGATCTCATGACCATGAGATCATGACCTGAGCCGAAATCAAGAGTTGTTTGCTTAACTGACTGAGCCACCTAGGTGCCCCAGCCAATTTCTTTTATTTATTATTTTAAAGATTTTATTTTATTTAAAGTCTATTTATTTATTTTGAGAGAGAGAGAGAGAGAGAGAGAGAGAGAGAGAGAGAGAGAGAGAGAGAGAGGAAGGGGCAGAAAGAAAGGGAGAGAGAATCCCAAGCAGGCCCCATACCATTAGTGCAGAGCCCAGCATGGAGCTCTAACCCACGAACTGTGAGATCATGACCTGAGCCAAAACCAAGAGTTGGACACTTAACTGACTGAGCCACCAGGTGCCCCTAAAGATTTTCCTTTTAAGTAATCTCTACACCCAATGTGGGGCTCAAACTCCCAACCCTGAGACAGAGTTGTACACTCTACTGACTGAGCCAGACAGCGGCCCCTTAGCCAGTTCCATTTTTATTCCTGTTTAAAACACCATCTTGAGGGGCGCCTGGGTGGCTCAATCGGTTAAGCATCCGACTCTTGATTTCAGCTCAGGTCATGATCTCACGGTTTGTGAGTTCAAGCCCAGAATCAGGCTCTGCACTGGCAGTGGGGAGTCTGCTTGGGATTCTCTCTCTGCCCCTCCCTCAGTTGCTCTCTCTCTCTCTCTCTCTCTCTCTCTCTCAAAATACATAAATAAACTTAAAAAAAAAAAGAATAAAACAGCATCTAGAGCCAGGCACCCGAGCACATCTTTTTGAGGCCAATTCAAGAAAGTGGGTGACCCAGACAGCCGCACAGGAAGTTAAAGACGCTGGTGGTCTGTACTGCAGCAAAAAGAAAGTCTAAAAAAATGTTAAAGTCCAACTACTTCCTTTGACCGTCTTTCTAAAATAACGGCAGAAATAAAACTAGTAAGATAAGAAGTAGTGCGCTTGATTTTTCATCATTTTTCAAATTGATTAGAGTAATAATGACCTAATTAAGCGCAGAGACGATAGTGTATAAATTAAATAGTAATGGCCAGTTTCTAATTACACAAAATTTACATGTATTTCTTTGTTTAATTGTTATTTTCAGTTGCCTAATTCTATGTGTGATTAGGTTACTCATTAAATTTGTTTTTATTGCCTGAGCAGACACCAAATGATCCTGGGATGTATGCATAGGAAGGATGCTGGTGTGAGGTTTAAGCTGGTGAGTAATCCATGAAGTAAAACATTTACGTGCTGATAATTAAGAATTGATTTTCTATGAAATGCATCCAGAGTTACTCCACAGGTTAAACACAGAGTTACCATATGACCCAGCAACTTTACTCCTAGAGAAATGAAAACATATGTCCTCACAGACACTTGTACGTGAGTGTTCAGAGCAACATTATTCATAGTAGCCAAAAAAGTAGAAATTACCCAAATGTCCATCGGCAGGTGACTGGATGAACAAAAAGTGGTTTATCCATACAATGGAAATATTATTCAGCCATAAAAAGGAATGACATCCTGACACAGGCTGCAATGTGGACGAACCTCGAACTTGCTCAGTTTATGTCTCGGAAATAGACATAAAAGACCACATATTGTATGTTTCTATTTATATAAAATATCCAGAAGAGGCAAATCCGCAGAGACAGAAAGCAGATTGGTGGTTGCCGGGGGCTGGGAGGAGGGGAAATGGGGAGCCACTGCTTAATGGGTACCAGGTTTCCTTTGAGGGGGATGAAAATGTTCTAAAATTAGATAGTCATGTTGGTTGCTCATGCATGTGAATATCATAAAATCCACTGGATTGTACACATTAAATGGGTGAATTGTACAGGAATTATATCTCAATAAAACTATTACCAAAAAAGAAAGAAGCAAGTAGGAAAATAGATCAGGGAAAGATAGCAGGTCATAGATTAAGTCCATGGGCAACCCGGCAGCTAGGACTTTCCTGGAGACAAGCAGATCTCAGGGTGAACCTGTGTACACAGCTAGATTTGAAGACCTTCAGGTCTCTATTCTCAGATCCTTGGGTTTTTTTTTTAAGTTTATTTATTTATTCATTTAGAGAGAGAGAGAGAGAGGGCAGGGGCAGAGAGAGAGGGAGAGAGAGAGAGAATCCCAAGCAGGCTCCCCGCTGACAGTGTGGAGCCCAATGCAGGGCTCGAACTCATGAACCACGAGATCATGACCTGAGCCAAAACCAAGAGTTGGAAGCTTAATCGACTGAGCAACACAGGTGCCCCAGGTCCTTGGGATTTCGAAGGATCCACAGCCATGATTTGCCAAGCACCTCAATGGCTCTAGAGTTTCAGCCTGTCTCATGCCTAGAGAAACATCTTGAGCTGGGAGAAGCCAAGTGCTCGATCTGCATGGCATTCAGCTGGCTCTCCAGCCACCTAAGCCCATAGGTGGATAGAGCCAGGTACCCACCAGGGAACACTAACCCGTGAAAGCTGGGAACATGGAAGTCACAAGGTCAAGTAAGGGTGGTACTACGTGGAAGAAGAGCAAAACAGGAGGTAGGTAGGAAGCAAGCCCTTACCTGGGATGCCCACAGGACAAACAAGGAGATTGTCAATAGTCAGTTCTGATGTAGGAGATCAATAAATGCCAACTACAGGGGGCGCCTGGGTGGCTCAGTCCGTACAGCACATGACTCTTGATCTTGGGGTCATGAGTTGAAGTCCCATTTTGGGCCTAGAGCTTATGTTAAAAAAAATAATAAACGCCAACAACAAAATTATTCAAAAGAAGGAAAAAAAGCCACATGAACATTTTATTGTACATTAAAACCTGTATATTTGCTCACCAATCTATTGACTTAGGGCCAAGTGGTTTTTGTCCAAGTGTGAATATGCTGATGGGTTTCTCTCCTTGTCCTTGTTTAAACAGCTCATTTATGCTTCGTCTGATTTCCAGTCTCTGTTTATTTAAAACGAATAAAGGACTTAGAGACATGGGCAAAGAAACCCGAGAGCAGAATATTTCTAGATTTTCATGTTTTCCCAATCTTTACAGATGTCTCAACCACAACTAAATTAACAATGATGTTTGACCAATTGAATCTTTTAATAATAATTTCTATAAGCATTGAAATTAGCTTTTATAAAACACATTTTTCCATAGCCATATCTATTCTAGTCATGTAATATTTAGTTATAGGATATTATTAAAATAACAGCTGTTACCAGGCCTGGGTACTGCCATAGTCTGAATGTGTCCCCACCACATTTCGCATGTTGACATCCTCACCTCCAAGGTGATTGTATTTGGAGGTGGGTCTTTGAAAGGTGATTAGGTCATGAACTCAGAGCCCTCATGAATGGAATTAGGGCCGTATGCAAGGGCCTCTAGAGAGCTCCCTCCCCCTTTTCACCATGTGAGGGACCCAGGGAGAAGCTGGCGGTCTGTAATTTCAAAGAGGACTGTCGCCAGAATGCAACCATGCTGCCGTGTTCATCTTGGACTTCCAGCCTCCCGAAGCGTGAGAAATAAACTTACTGGTTATAAGTCACCCAGTCCATGATATTTCGTTAATAGCAGGGACAAAAATCAACTCACCCATGGAAGGCATAAGACAGGGACAAACTCAGTTGACTTGTGAAAGGCATACCGCCCAAATGGAAGGGAGAGCACTATTCAGGGCTGGTGCCAGAGAGGCTTTTCCTCTCCCCTGTGCAGTCGCCTGGCCATTAGTGAGCACATCCAGAGACTCTGGAAAGCTCCTGTATGTTCAGCTGATCAAATTAGTGGAGTTTGACCAAGAGACCTGTTGTTGTACTTAGTTCATCTCTTGGCCACAACCAGTCTTAGGAGAGCCATGCTCCTGAGTGATTGGGCATAGCACTGAAGGCTGCTCTGAATCTTAATCTTTTCAACCATCCTCAAGCATTTCAGGTCTGATATGTTGGCTTTAAATGCTCCAAATAATCCCATCTCTTGGCATTCGCATCTTGCGTAATTGTCTCTCCTCAACTGTGGGAGAGACCTGTGACTTGCTGCTAACCAGTAGAACGTGGCAGGGGTTACCGCATGTCACTTCATGATTATATTACATATGATTGAGACTTCTGTCCTACTAGCAGATTCTCTCTCTATTGCCTTCAAGGCTTGCGTACTTTGGGGTG
The DNA here is from genome assembly GCA_028646485.1 of Cryptoprocta ferox. NCBI lineage: Eukaryota > Metazoa > Chordata > Mammalia > Carnivora > Eupleridae > Cryptoprocta > Cryptoprocta ferox. Next base: position 15,763,529 of record CM053579.1, read on the forward strand.
CGCGGGTGGCTCAGTCAGTTAAGCATCTGACTTTAGCTCAGGTCATGATCTCACAGTTCGTGAGTTTGAGCCCCACATCGGGCTGTCTGCTGTCAGCACAGAGCTCACTTTCGATCCTGTCTCCCTCTCCTTCTGTCCCTCCCCCACTCAAACTCCCTCTCTCTGCCTCCCTCCCTCCCTCTCTCAAAAATAAATAAATACTTTTTCAAAACCTTGCATACTTTGATGAAGCAAACAGCCAGCAAGGAACCAAGGCCCTCAGTCATCCCAACAGGCTGCAAGGAACTGACAGCAACTATGAGATCTCGGAAGTGGATCCTTCCCTAGTTGAGTCTCAGGTGAGACCCCAGTGGCAGCCAACACTTTGACTGCAGCCTTGTGAGAGAGCAATCCCGAAACGGTGAGATAATAAATATATCCACTGCTTTTAAGCTGCTTTTTAAAAATGCAGGACTAAATGCCAATACTGCCTTGTTGAGACTCCACGGTTTTATATTTTCCTCAAGGGGACTAATATTGTTATGTGCACCAGTAAACAAGACATGGCAAATACTTCTTTCCAAACAGCTTCTAGAAACCAAAGTACTTATGAGTGAAATGATGGGCTGCTTTACAATTGTCCAGTAGGAGGTGGGTAAGGAAGAATGGAGGGAATACTTATGAAACCAGCTGGGCCGTGTGCTGGGAATTATTGAAGCTGAGTGATTTGTATGTGGGCGTTCATTATATTATTCTGTCTACTTTGTGTATGTTTGAGATTTTCCATAATAGAAGCAAAACAATTTCTATAAGGTCACACTGTTCTTCAAAGGTAACAATAATTAAGCTAAATAACAAATGTTTCAGAAGCCATTAAATGCTATGTATAAACACTGTACAAAGTAATGGAAATGTACAGTGGAGGTGGTGTGGATATTTTTGTACTTGATTTGAGATATGATTATTTTCAAATACTGTTTATACACGAAAGTTATGACATTGTTAATTATTCAGTTTTGGAGAGGCAGGGGTCCAAGACTGCAGCTTTTTTTAAATTTATTTTTATTTTTTATAGTTTATTGTCAAATTGGTTTCCATATAAGTCCCAGTGCTCTTCCCCACAAGTGCCCTCCTCCATGACCATCACCCCCCTTCCCATTTCCCCCTCCCCCTTCAGCCCTCAGTTTGTTCTCAGTATTCAAGAAGACTGCAGCTTTTTAAATGCATTTTGGTTATTTAAGCTCTAGCCATCAGTGACCATATTAACTGGCAATGAGTTTGTATAGAAAATTTAAGTAGAGGAGCGCCTGGGTGGCTCAGTCGTTTAAGTGCCCGACTTCGGCTCAGGTCATGATCTCACAGTTCTTGAGTTTGAGCCCCGCATCAGGCTCTGTGCTGACAGCTCAGAGCTTGGAGCCTGCTTCAGATTCCCCATTCATATTCTGTCTCTCTCTGTCTCTCTGTCTCTCTCTTAAAAAAATAAACATTAAAATCTCTCTCTCTCTCAAAAAATAAACATTAAAACAAAATTTTTTAAATTTAAGTAGAACAAGTCATGTATATATGAACTCTGTCTGTCTGTCTGTTTCTCTCTCTCTCTCAAAGTACCCTTAACCAACTGAGCCACTCAGGCACCCCTGTTTTTCTTTTTTACGGTATCCTTTTTCAGTTTTATTCAGGTCTCTCTCTCTCTCTCAAAGTAAATAAACATTTTTTAAAAAATAATAAAATAAAATATATTCTTTAAAAAAGAAAGAAGAAAAACAGTTTCTATATCAAGTTCTATCAAACTTGGAGAAAGCCTAGACTAGCAAAAAGAAAGTTCAGTTTTCTCAGAGCTAGCGCATTTACCAGAGTGGGGCCAAATGAGGCCTTCCATTCAAAACCAAACAAACAAACCAACAAACCACCTCTTTTTATTGCCTTTTAGAAATATTTCATTCAGTCAATCATTCAACACATTGTTTTGAATATTGGTCTTGTGATAATCAAGGAGCTTATTGTTTGGTAGGAAAGCAAAATAATCAAGTAGGACTACGTCAAACTCAAAAGCCTTTGTACAGCAAAGGAAACCATCAACAAAATAAAAAAGCAACCTACAGAATGGGAGAAAATATTTGCAAACCGTATATCTGATAAGGAGTTAATATTTGAAATATATAAGAACGCCTATAACTCAATAGCAAACAAATAAAAACCCCAAATAACCCAATTAAAACATGGGCAAAGGACCTGAATGGACATTTTTCCAAAGAAGATGTAAAATGGCCAACAGGTACATGAAAAGGTGATCAACATCACTAATCATTGGGGAAATGCAAATCAGAACTGCAATGAGATATCACCCCATACCTGTTAGGATGACTATTATTAAAAAAAAGAGAAGCTATATGTGTGTCAACTATACTCAAATAAAAACATTTAAAACAAAAATAAATAAATGAGGGATGCCTGGGTGACTCAGTTGGTTGAGCGACCGACACTTGATTTCGACTCAGGTCATGATCTCACAGTTCATGGGTTCAAGCCCAGCATTGGGCTCTGTGCTGACAGTGCAGAGTCTGCTTGGGGTTCTCTCTCTCTGCCTCTCTTTGTCTCTCAAAATAAATAAATAAACATTTAAAAATAAATAAATAAAAGAAATCACTAATCAGGTGACTAAGTTCACTAAAAGGGAAATTGTTCCAGGTGGGCCTGAGCTAATCAGGTGAAGAAGAGATGGCAGTGAGTGACATGCATGTTCACTATCTTGACTGCGGATTGTGGTGATGGTGTAATAGGCACATACCTCTGTTAAAATATATCAAATTATCATCTTATATAAATGATATCAACTATAGATATTAAGGTATATTAAATAGAGCATATTATTAAATATGTGCAGTTCATTGTATGATAATTATGCCTCAATAGAGCTGTTTTAAAATGATACCCCATCACACTCAGAGTAAAATCCAATCTCCTTAACTTGGCCCATAA
>CM053579.1:15766586-15966451 GCA_028646485.1 Cryptoprocta ferox
ACAAGTGTTGGTGAGGACATGGAGGAAAGGGAAGTCTTGCCCATTGTCTGTAGGACTGTAAACTGGTGCAGCTCCTGTGGAAAACAGCATGGAGGTTCCTCAGAAACTTAAAAGTAGAACTACCCTATGATCCAGCAATCTTACTTCTGGATCTAAATCCAATGGAAATGAAATCAGTATCTCGAGGAGAGATCTATGCACCTGTGTTCAATGCAGCACTATTCATAATAGCAAGATATGTAAATAACCTAAATGTCCATTGGCAGATGAATAAAGAAAACGTAGTGTGTGTGTGTGTGTGTGTGTGTGTGAATGTATACAATGGGTATTATATATCTCTAAAAAAGAAGGAAACCCTGTCATTTGTGACAACACGGATGAACTCCGAGGACATTAAACTATGTGAAATAAGGCAGGCACAGGAAAACAAATACTGTATGATCTGATGTCTATATGAATTATAAAAAAGTCAAACTCATAGAAACAGAGTAGAATAGTGGTTGCCAGGGGCTAGTGCATGGGGGAAATGGGGAGATGTTGGTCAAAGTGTACAGACTTCTAGTTATAAGATGAAAAAGTTCTGGGGCTGTATTTCCCAGCATGGTGACAATCGTTAATATACTGTGTTGTATACCTGAAATGTGCTGACAGAGTAGATCTTAATTGTTCTCACCACACACATAAAAGATAAACTGTGTATGGTGATGGATGTGTTAATTACCTTGATTGTGGTAATTATTTCACAATGTGTGCATGTATTAAACCATCCTGTTGCATATCCAACAAAATAAAAATAAAATAAAACAATGCCCATATTTTATTCAAATAATAATAATAATGTGTGTGTGTGAGTGATATGAGCTGCACGGCTAACAAGATCAGATGAGCACAGATTTAATGAACTGCTGAGGGTAACAGGTAATTGAAAGCCAGGGATGGAAGCCAAGAAGTCCTTCTTGGTTACATACAGAAGAGCTCTCGTCTCCTGTATGGGGGGCACAGAGAACCAAACCCAGGACTTCATGGTCAGAATGGCTGAACTTCAACCAAGGTAAGACACCCAACCAAGACAAGGCCCTTGGCTGCGGAAATCTGGCAATCTGGCATACCGATGCGTGCATGGGGTCTTCTAAGTGAGTACACGCAAAGGTTCTGACTCCCCAGACTTCCTTGAACCTTCTGAGCCGATAGACATGGGCTACCCCATCCTTATCAAGAGCTATCACCCTCTCCCCCTCATGCTGGCTGACCACGCAGAGGCCTCTCCCCCCCTACGAGGCAACACGTACTGTGTCTCAGGACCCGCCCTCCGTTTCTGCACTAGCCTTAGAGGTAGGGGAAGTCGAAGCATAACCCAGCTGGGAATGTGCTGATAAGGGACCAAGGGGATTATACTCCAAAGGATCGGCAAGAAGTATCTGGCTTGTAGCAAGGAGAAGGCTGATATACACGAGACTGGATGGGGTGTTTGATCAAGGTGGGTACAGAGAAATTTTAGAAGAGGTTATTGAATTTATTGAGTGCTTTCCAGAAACACAGGATGTAACACTGTGTTAATTGCAGGAATTAGTGCAGATTTTCTGCGAGGATGGCTTCTAGAAGGAAAATGTCACAGCCTATGCTGAGTAGAATTGAAATGTCAGAATTGCTGTGGCAAGTAGCTGAGGATGAGAGTAGGAGGCTCGAGGAGGGAGCGCCTAGGTGGCTCAGCCTCGGTTAAGCCTCCGACTTCGGCTCAGGTCATGATCTCGTGGTCCATGAGTTCGAGCCCTGCATCGGGCTCTGTGCTGACTGCTAGCTCAGAGCCTGGAGCCTGCTTCAGATTCTGTGTCTCCCTCGCTCTCTGCCCCTCCCCCGCTCATGCTCTGTCTCTCTCTGTCTCTCAAAAATAAATAAAACATTAAAAAAAATCAGGAAGGCACTGGTAAGAGAGGTATCAACATCACTGCAAAGTTCAGTGTCAGCCTCCTCAGCAATCGGGGACTGACAATAGAAACACCTGTTATATAATCCTAGCTCGCTGCAAACATTGTATATGATAAGACCCAAAACAACAGAGCCCAGGTGGTGGTGCTTAATCTCCAGAAGCCAGGAGGTTGCAATTACAAGATAAAGTCCACGTGACAGCCAAACGGCCCGACCCACAGAGTTCTGGCGATGGTTCATAGAGCATGGCATCTGTAGGGACAAAATTTATGGGCCTCTGAAAAGGGTGCTACTCAACTTTAATAGCAGAAAAAATCTGGGAGGCTGAGGACAGTCATTTCCAGAAATGTTCATGCTCCTCTGTCCGGTTTCCAGACCTGAGCCAGTTTTCAAACCCAGAACTCACCGACAGAACAGGCAGCTGAGTCCCAAGGAGAAAGGACCCTGCAATCCCACAGCAAGTATACACTAACGATTCCCTTTTTTTCTTCTGCAGAGGGACCTCTGGCCAGTTATTTGGGTAACTAAGCACTAGAGAAAGGGTCTAGTTAGACATTTTGAGAACTGTTGGTCGTAGAGCCTGAGTTGACATAGATACCTAGAGACCCAAAACAGCCCCATGGCCCCCTGCGAGAGTGGGGACATATGAGGACCAGGTAACAAGTGGAGACTTCCGAGTGTATGACTGGGTGGTTGACACAGGCACCACCTTGTATCTTTAGCCAGTGAGATAAGAGCTGTCACAATGGGGAAGGCCAAGTGGAAGTCTCTGATCCTAAACCACTGTCACCGCCACCACCACCGGCAGCCAAGAGAGTAAATCATCACATGGGGGCGGTGGTGGTTGGGAGATTAGCACTACTCTTAAAGATCAGGGTGGTGATCTGCGTCATATCTCCATTTATTTCACCAGTCTCGTGCCTGCAGAAACCAGATGGGAGATAACTATAGACTACCTCAAGTTCAGCCAAAGAGTAGCTCTGATCACAGCCGCTGTGCTAAGATGTGATATCTTTGTGGGAGCAGATTAATAGAACCTCAAATACATGGTTATGGCCATGGATTTGGCAAACTGTTTATTTTCCGTCCCAATCAGAAAAGAGAGCCAGAAAGAGCTGGCGTTTAAATGGACTCGGAAATAGTATACATTTACAGTTTTGTCCCAGGGCTATATGAGCTCTGCTACCCTCTGTCTGAATTTAGTCTGAAGAGTTCAGAACCATCTGGACACCCAGCAGAATATGCTATCAACCTACTGCATTTTGTTGATCTGATAAACCTCTGAATCTTTGCAGGTGAAGTCTCCCATCCTCAGGAGTTCGTGTCTCTTACCAAGAGGGGCCACACTAGCCCACAACGACAACTTCTGTGACTGCACGGCTTGTCACAATATGTGAATCATGACAGCTGGTGGGCCTCTAAGAAGCGGCCTATCTCACCCCTAAGGATTCTACTGTGTCTGTCATAGCAGGTGACGAGGAAGGCTCCCGGCCATAACAGGGGCCCAGAGAAACAAAGCGCTGTGTGGCAGGGCCAGGCAGCCGTGCAAACTGCCCTGCCCCCCTGGGCCTTACCACATCTGTGGTATCGTAGGTACCGGTGGTGGGAAGAGACGCAGGATAGAACCCTTGGCAACCGCTGTGGGAGAGTCACAGTGCCGGTCCGTGGCGTTCTGGAGTGAGACCATGCCATCTGCAGAAGACAATCGTGTGCCTTTTAAAAGGGGCACCTGGGTGGCTTGGTTGGTTAAGCACCCAACTCTCTTTCTTTTAATGTGTATTCACTTTTGAGAGAGAGAGCATGAGTTGGGAAGGGGCAGAGAGCGAGGGAGACAGAGGGTCCGAAGCGGGCTCTGTGTTGACAGCAGTGAGCCCGATGCGGGACTCAAACTCATGAACCGTGAGGTCATGACCTGAGCCAAAGTTGGGTGCTCAACCGACGGAGCCACCCAGGTGCCCCAAGCAGCTGACTCTTAAGTTCAGCTCAGGTCATGATGTCACGGTTCGAGGGATCAAGTCCCACATGGGGCTCTATGCTGACAGCCCCGAGCCTGCTTGAAGTCCTCTCTCTCCCTCTCTCTCTGCCCCTCCCCCACTCGTGCATGCATGCGTGTGTACTCTCTCTCAAAATAAATATAAAAAAAACAAACAAACAATTTCTGGTATGCTGCTGGGCCCCAGTAAAGGTAAAACACCTGACCATGGGACACCGAGCGAACATGCAACTAGAACTGTCATGAACCGGGTTTTGTCAGATCCACCAAATCATCAGGTCAGGTGGACCCAGCAACAATCCATCAAAAGACGGAAGGCGAGTACCCAGGAGCGATTATGAACAGGACTAAAGGGCACAGGTAAACTGCAAGATCAGGTAGTTCAGATGCCCACAGCACGTGCCCTGTTGTACTGGTGCCCCCCCCCCTTCAGTTCGTGCCTACAGCTCTGTGGGGACCCCGACGGATCAACCGAATGACGAGGAAAAAGCTTGGTTCATGGATGGGTTGAGTCAGTGTGTGGGTACAAGTCAAAAACGGGCAGTGACTGAATTATAACCTCATTTGCGGAATGGGCACTGAACGACAGTCAGGTGAGTCCTCCCAGTGGGCAGAGCTTTGGGGGACGTACTTAAGCACCCACCTTGGTTGCAAAGAGAAAGAGAAATGGCCAGAGGTTAAAATATTTATGAATCTACGGTCCTTGGTGAATGGCCTGGCTAACTGGCGGTTTAGAAGGAAAGAAGGCCAAAAGGGTGGAAACAAGGCGATCTGACGCAGAGGCACGTGGGTGGACGTGTGAGAGCAGGCTCTCTGCGCGAAGATTTTGTATCCCGTGTTAAGCCCCACCAGAGAGCGTACAGCGCAGAGGAGGCACTGGACAACCAGTGACCACGTGATGGGCTCATGAACAGAGCCGCACAGTGGCAGAGAGGTAGGATATGTGTGGCCCATCAGCACGGACTCCCACTAACCATTCCTTGAGGAGACCAACTGGCCGTGACATTATGCCCCTTCTAGCCCGAAAGGGCCAATGGTTCATTCTCCTAGGAATAGATCCGTATTTCAAGTACAGGTTTAGCTTTCCTGCCTGCAGAGGGCCTCCACCAGCACCTTGCTCAGGAACTAGGGAGTGTTTGATCCCCTAGCAGGTGCCAGACCGAAATGGCCAACTTTACAGCAAGGGGGTACGAGCGTGGGCCCAGGACCACGGGACCACTGGTCACTGTTCGTACCACACTATCCAGAAGCGGCTGGTCTGATAAAGCACTGAGACGGCCCGCTGAAGGAAGCAATACTCTGCGAGAAAGGAGCGCCGTTTTCTAGAACGCGGCTCACGCACCGAAGCCAAGAATTTAGTACAGCACTGTGTTCTCAGTTAAAAGAATGCGGAGTCTGGGAATCCATGAGTGAAAGCGGGAGTGGTTTCAATTACTGCCACTGCAACGACCCTGCACAGGACAGCGGTGGGTGTGTAACGCGACCGCTTGCCTAGACTGGACTACATTTTTCCCGATTCCTTTACCGGCGGGACGGTTTGCGGCTGCGGTGGGCCTTACCAAAGCAGGGGCGTAACGACTCGTTTCTGTGACGGCGATTCCCGCGGGGGGCACCGGGTGTGGTCGCAGCTCGCCTGCCACTTGTCTGCCGGCTCATCTCACTAGTGTGGGCCGCCAACCAGGCTGCAGCCGCGGCCGCACCCACTCCTCAACTTCCTTTAGCTTCTCCGACCCCTGGACCAAGGCCCCATGCGTGCGCACGCATGCGCGTGTGCGTGCTTGTGTAGTTCCAGGCCAGCAGCACCAGCGTCCCCTGCAGGAGAGCCACGTTATCAAAGTTGGAGGTAACGAGGGACCTAGAGACTCCAGTTCATCCTGCTGCCGGGTTCCCGCTCGTGCTTCCGGGTTCTCGTGTGTCCTTGCTTCTTTCCACTCTCCACTGTCCCCTCCCCCCAGCCCTGCACACTTCAAGCTCCAGTGTTAGAGGTGAAGGCTACAGAGGCTATTTAACCTGCCCCCACAACTGAGGAGGGTGAAATCTCTAGATGTCTATTGCTATACAGCTACATAGGTAGATGGGTAGCTACATAGGTAGCAGATAGCTGTCCGTTGTATTGACATAAACATCAAACCTCTTGATGGTTCTTCTCCGATTGAACCCTGACTCGTGCAGGAGCTTCGTGCTACCCCTGTGCCTCTACGGGACTGGGGCACCTGGTCTCCAAAGGGGGCACACCTTCTCTGGGGGCACAATGAGAATCCCAGTGAATTAAGGGTTACAGCTGCCGCTGGGGCACTTTGGCCCCCTTGTGTCCGGGGACCAGCAGGCCAGGAGGGAGCTGGCTGGTTTCGCAGGGGTCACCGATTGTCCGGAGGAGGCGGGGCTGCTGTTACGCAACGGAGGTGTGGAGAAATAGGTGTGGAAACAAGTTGCCACTTGGACAAATGTTGGTACTCTCTTGCCCAGTGGTGACTGTAAGTGGGCAGGTACAGCAGCCCCAGGCTGAGAAGGGCATAATGACCAGGGGGTGTCTCCTCAGAGATGAGGGTCCACTGGGGCCACCAGAGGGCAGTAGCTAAGGGACAGAGTGACCTAGAAAGGGTCGTGAAGGAAGGAGGTACTGAGTATCCATCGCAGCCCACGGCCAGCTGCGGGGGGGGGGGGGGGCGGTGGTTAGTTAGTCCCGCTAAACTCTTCTGTTTCCCTTCTGGAAGAGAGGCCCAAAGGAATCCAGAAAGACGGTGCAGGGGAGGGACTGTGGTAGCGCAAAGACGCGCCACCCAGGTCTCTGTCAAGGAGGGGCTTGCTGCCCAGCAGAGAGGGGTGAGGTCAGCAGACGGGCTCCAGCTGTCAGCTCCCTCCGGTCTGCCTTCTCGGCAGAGAATCACTCTGGCCCAGGTCACACCCTTCCAGAGGCAGCTCATGTCTGGTGACGGAGTGAGGCAGGAGTCTGGAGGCCCGGCTCTTTCCGCCCAACGTGGCTCGCTGATGGACAAGACTCCAGAGCTCCCTGCCTGGGGGTGCCAAGGCTTTGTGGCATTTACATGGCGATTCGACTTCTCTCTCTGCTCAGTCGTGCTTCTGCTCCTTTTTTTTTTTTTTTTTAAAGATTTTTTGGGGCGCCTGGGTGGCTCAGGTGGTTAAGCGTCCGGCTTCAGTTCAGGTCATGATCTCAACAGTTTGTGAGTTCGAGCCCCGCATCCGGCTCTGTGCTGCCGGCTCAGAGCCTGGAGCCTGCTTCGGATTCTGTGTCTCCCTCTCTTTCCCTGCCCCTCCCCCGCTCGCACTCTGTCTCTCTCTCTCTCAAAAATAAATAAACATTAAAAATTTTTTTAAAAATAAAGATTTTCTTAATGTTTATTTTTGAGAGGGTGGGGAGGGGCAGAGAGAGAGGGAGACAGAGAATCCAAAGCAGGCTCCACACTATCAGCACAGAGCCCCATGTGGGGCTTGAACCCACGAACCGAGATCGTGATCTGGGCCGAAGTCGAATGCTCAACAGACTGAGGCACCCCGGAGTCCCCTGCTCCTTTTTCTTCACAGGTGTTGACCCCTCGTAAACTTCTGGCATCCCGAACTCCATCTCAGTATCTTCTACCACTGAACCCACCTGAGCAAACTGCACATTCCATGCTTTTTCTGGTACACCACTCTTCCCTGGCACAGACGTAGGGACCAGAGCCCTTTGCTCTCAGCACTTTAGTTAGAAGCGTGCCCAGGGCACCCGGGTGGCTCAGTTGGTTGAGTGTCCAACTTCAGCTCAGGTCATGATCCCACGGTTCATGGGTTCGAGCCCCACGTCGGGCTCTGTGCTGACAGCTCAGAGCCTGGAGCCTGCTTCAGATTCTGTGTCTCTTTCTGTCTCTGCTCCTCCCCTGTTCACGCTCTGTCTCTCTCTGTCTCTCAAAAATAAATAAATGTAAAAAAAAAACACCCAAGCATGCCCTAATATATACCCAAAGGAAGAGATTTCAGGTAACTCATGTTTTATGGGGGAAAAGTCCTTATGCCACATGCAAATATATTTTTTGTACTCATTAAAACCACATAAAAGTATATTATGCATTTTAAAAGGTTGATTACCTCAAAACCAGAAATGCCCCACCGGATCTCTGCTGACATAACACGCATTTGTGAATGCCAGAGCAGCTTTCCAGATTTTCTCCCACTTCATTATAGGAAGGGAAGATACTGTTTTGTAAACTCCTGAATACATTTGTAAGTCTAAAGATAACATTTTTGTCTTGTTATGGAAGATATTTTACCAAAGAGATCCTAAAATTGTTTTTTCAAGAATTGTTTCAATTATGAGTGAACAGACTATGATTTCTTTACTGTAACTTTGAGAAACTTACCAGGGCATCAGGGAAAGAATAAAAAGGAAATGTATGAATCATCAAGGATATTTAACACTTTCTTTCTCTTTTTTAAAGTTTATTTATTTATTTTAAGAGAGAGAGAAAGAGAGAGCACGAGGAGGGGAGGGGCAGAGAGAGAGAGGGAGAAAGAGAATCCCAAGCAGGCTCTACACTCTCAGAACAGAGCCCGATGTGGGGCTCAATCTCACAAACTATGTGACCATGACCCGGGCTGAAACCTAGAGTTGGATGCTCAACTAACTGAACCACCCAGGTGCCTCTATTTAACACTTACCATGCAGCAAGGAGGCTCACAGCACTTTTTTTCTTACAATATAGTCAACTTTTGGGATGCCTGGGTGGCTCAGTCGGTTAAGCATCCGACTTCAGCCCAGGTCATGATCTCGCTGTCTGTGGGTTCAAGCCCTGCGTCGGGCTCTGTGCTGACAGCTCAGAGCCTGGAGCCTGCTTCGGATTCTCTGTCTCTCTCTCTCTCTCTCTCTCTCTCTCTGCCCCTCCTCCACTTGCACTCTGTCTCTCTCTCTCTCTCTCTCTCTCTCTCTCTCTTTCGAAAATAAATGAACATTAAAAAAACAAAAATTGTGTTAGAGAGCTGTCAACTGGGCCTCGCATTTCAACTGCGGTTGTTTACATTACAGTTAATGTCATTGCTACCAGAAGAGGATACTGGGGCCCCTGGCTCATTCGATGGCACATATGACTCTTGATCTCGGGGTTGGGAAGTCGAGCTCCAGGTTGGGTGTAGAGATTACCTAAAAATACAATCTTTTCCTTTAAAGTTTATGTATTTCTTATGAGAGAGAGCTGTCAGCATGGAGCCTGATGTGATGCTTGAACTCATGAACCATGAGATTATGACCTGAGCCGAAACCAAGAGTCAGACGCCTAACCGACGGAGCCACCCAGGCACCCTTAAAAATAAAATATTTAAGACGACGTGGACACATTGTGGTCTTTTCTGATAATGTCATGCATCTTGACTGTTCATCTCAGCCATTTATGAGATGGCTGTCTCAAGTTGAGTTCAGAGTAATAAACTGGTTTGTCTCTGAGAAAGTTAAGTAACATCTATGGTGATTGAACCTTTGGTTCATAAATTTTAGCACGAATAGTGGGCTGATATAATGGAGCAAGCATCGTATGGTGAGCTGGACGGTCTGGGTTTGGATTCTAGATCCACCACTTACTGTCAGTGATACTGAATAAATCGTTTAATATCTCTGAGCCTCCGTTTCTTCATCTGATGATCAAGGATTGTAAAGATTACATAAGACGACATACGTGGAAGTGTGCAACACATAATATAGTTTTGTAGCTAGGCTTTGAACAACAGCTCAATTGCAATCTAGTGTACCAGTGACACTAAGAGAGTGTCTCCGGTATGTCTCCCATAAAGGTATAAACCCAGTCTCCTGGGGAATGGTAACCTGCGCGCACTGACATGTAGCAGTCATCAGAAGACTGGGTGTGATCAATGGTAGAGAGAGAGAAAGAGACAGATCAAGACCCTGCTCTGGCCACTAAACTGGGGAGACACCACCTTGATGCTGAGTGGGGAAAGGAGGGCACACCTACAATACGTGTGGAACTACAGCGTCAGTGTCTTACACAGAGGTACACGGAGGGAGACAATGACTTATTCTTATCTGAGCAGCTGTAGTTGTGGGGCCCCAGCTGCATGGCTCCCTGTGCCAAGGGGAAATGGAAAATACTATAATAGCCTCTCTTGTCTCCATTCTCTTTTCCTAGATGAGCTTTTTCCCACTGGAGCACTAGAGCAGGGCTTTCTTCCCCCTTCTGGTATTCTGCCTGCGAGGGCCAGGGGCCAGCCTTATACTGACCTGACTGGAGGGACGTTGGGTATGGTTCTGACCCAAGCAACTTCCCTTTACAGGATCTGTCCTGAGGCCGGCAAGTCCATCACGGCAGACTCATCACTTTGGTTTTAAGGCTTTGTATACAAATAAAGTAAAATATCCTCTATGCAACTTGTTGCACCTTCTCAGACATATCACGCATCATCGATACACGTACTGTGAATGAGTTTACCACATCCTCTCCAGAGAACACAACTGGAGGGACAATAAGGGTAAAAAGCTTGGCCAGAGTAATAGCTGGGAGGAGGCAAATAGACTTGGTCGATTTCCCCTTGTCAGTTATGCAATAATGATGATGATAACAACAGCGGTGATGCTTATTGACCGTGTGATCTCATGTCATCCTCCCAACAACACTAATTATTAACCCCATCCTACAAAATGAGGAAACTGAGTTACAGGGGATTATGCAATTTACCCAAGGTCACATGGCTAGGAAGCCGGTAAGCGGAGTTGGTGCACTTAATCTCTGTGCTATCCTGGCTCCTCAGAAGAGCGTGTGGTGTTTCTCTTTCACACGTCTCTGAAACCAGACCCCTCGCAGTGGACTTAGCTGGGTATTATGATCAAAATCTCTTAGGTCTTTTGTTTCCAAAACAAAAATCATGGCAGCCAAGGTGCAGTGGCACCAGCAAAATTTTTTCATGCTGTTTGTTATCCGGAACCTGGTCTTTATGTCAGGAGACCAGCCTATGTGCAAATGAACAAGCATGTTGGAGTGACGGTCTTCAGAGCAGAACCTCACACGGGGCTTGAAGAACCAGCAACACGCACCATCCCAGTGTTCTTGTACATTGCTGTTAAGAGTCCTCTTTGAAGGCAAATGGATCTTCCACATTCGCATTCCAAAAATGCCCCTGCCCCTGCCCCCATGCTCCGCCTGGAAAAATCCTTCTTATCCTTCAAGGCCCAGCTCAAATGTCACCTCCTTTATGAAGTCCTTCCCAGCCCCATGGGCAGAATTAATTGCTCCTCCTCTGTGCTCCCAACAGCACTTTATGTTAGCTCTGCTAGCCTAGCACTTCCCACATTGTTTTAGTTAGTTGCATCAGTAAGGTCCTTGAGGTCAGAGACCTGTCTTAGTCATAAATCCTTTTATCCCGATACCCCCAGCCTAGCACATGCCATATTTCATCAACTCTAAAACCCTATTGATTGTAAGATATACCATTATTTTATGAAACACTGAGAAAGATTTTTTTAAAACTGACAATTATACTATGATATGCCATTGATTTGAGGACATGTCCCAAATTATTCGGGGATGTCAAAATGTTTAAAAAAAAAAAAAGTATGTCTCAGAAGTGATGAATGATGGTAATAAGTGCTTAGCAAATGTTTCTAGAACCAGATTGTGAACTCAAGGTGGAACAGAAATTCCTAGGGCCCTGTAACAGCCCATGCTTCTTAGGAAGGAAGGAACTGGGAATTGGTGGGGAATGGTGTGCAGTTGCATTGCTGACTTCAAATATTTAATCTGACAGATTAAAGGGCTGGGTGGCCTGATGTGCCATTCCCACTAAAAAAACAAACACCTCCACATCTCCCATTTGATATACTATAGGATTCAGCGACAATATATTCTAATCAAAATTGGAGGCCACCTGGGGCGCCTGGACGGCTCAGTCGGTTAAGCGTCCAACTTCGGCTCAGGTCATGATCTCGCAGTTCCTGAGTTCTAGCCCCGCGTCGGGCTCTGCGCTGACAGCTCAGAGCCTGGAGCCTGTTTCGGATTCTGTGTCTTCCTCTCTCTCTGCCCCTTCCCCACCGTGCTCTGTATCTCTCTGTCTCTCAAAAATAAACATTAAAATAAAATTTAAAAAAAACTGGAGGCCACCTAATGCAACAAGTGAATGTGATTATGGCGACAATGGTACAGAGTATTTGCATCTGCCTAGATCCTGCCTCTTTAAGGCAGTTCAACCCAGTGCTGTTCACATCTGCCCATGAAGAGGAACAGTAACAGCCCAGTTTTCTCCCAGCTCATTACAGCCTGCTTCAAAACATAAAAGCACTGGGGCGCCTGCGTGACTCAGTCGGTTGAGCATCCGACTCTTGGTTTTGGCTCAGGTCATGATCTTATAGTTGATGAGATCGAGCCACATGTCTGGCTATGTGCTGACAGCGCAGAGCCTGCTTGGGATTCTGTCTCTCCCTCTCTCTGCTCCTCCCCTGCTCACACACTCTCTCTCTGTGTCAAAATAAATAAAACTGAAAAAAATATATTTAAAAAATAAATAAATATGGGGCGCCTGGGTGGCTCAGTCGGTTAAGCATCCGACTTCAGCTCAGGTCATGATCTCGCACTCCGTGGGTTCGAGTCCCACATTGGGCTCTGTGCTGACAGCTCAGAACCTGGAGCCTGCTTCGGATTCTATCTCCCTTTCTTTCTGCCCCTCCCCTGCTCACGCTGTGTGTGTGTCTCTCTCTCTCTCTCTCAAAAAATAACCAAACATTTAAAAAGTAATAAATAAATAAATAAATAAATAAATAAGTAAAAGCATCAGGGTGCCTGGCTGTCTCAGTCAGTAGAGCATGTGACTCTTGTTCTTGGGGTTATAAGCTTGAGCCCCCACATTGGGCGTAGAGGTTATTTAAAATAAAAAATTTTTTTAAATAACATTTTTTATAAAAAGCATCAAAACATGTGTCCCATTCCCAGCTCCAAACTGTTGGTTCTGTGACCTCTGCTTCCATTTCTCCTCGGCCCTCTGGACCTGGTGATTGTGTATTCTCTCCTGGTTAGTGTCTGGGCCTGGGATTTCCACAGGGGCTTTCCATAGGGCAGGCCTTGCTGGGGCTCAGCATCCAAGGCTGTCTCCTCAAGGATCTGTGTTCTAGTTTCCTCCTGGAAATACAACTCTACCTCCTGCCCCAGAGCTGGGCTAAGCCATGCACTTACCTTTTCTGGACAAACTCCTTCCCTGCCCCCTAAGCACACATAAGCACATGTACACACTCATGCAAGATAAACCAAGTTGTCACTGAAGACTTCAGACATGTGGTTGGTTGACAGAAATTCTCCCGGAGTGAAAACTCCTTTTTAAAAGTTGAAATATACTAAGAAAAATTGAGCCCCGTGGCTTAACACAATTTGTGAAATATTTTAAACGTGTAAGTGGCTCTGCACACTAGCAGTCAGGGCCCCTTCTGGGGCAAGGACAAAGGGCTTTTTAAGGGGGTGATGAGGAAGAGAGCCAAATAGGGCGAATTGTTCCTAGTTTGCTTTTGTGCCTAGACCTTCGTGGGAAGCCAGGGACCACCAGAAACTCGAAAGTCATCTTCCTCTTCCAGCAGCTGCCAGCGCCAGGGTTAAGTTCTCAGGCCAAGTCAGAAAGCTCCAAAGATTACTATCTTCCAATTTAGTCCAACCTTCCCAGGCCAGGCACACCCCACTCGGCCCCCCAGGATAGCGCAGTTTGCCTTCATTCAGGGTCTTCCCTGACCTTAATGAGTAAATGAAACAAGAGAAAGGAGAACAAATGACCTCATTTACTTCCTCTCCTGACTTTTTAATGACATAGAATTTGGAGGTGTTCAAACTACAGAAAAAAAAAGAGTCTGTGTATATTTCCTTTGAAAGCGGGGGGCGGGGGGGGGGGTTCTGCCAAGTAGGTCCCCAAACTATTAAAATGGAATGGATCCAGTGCTGGAGTTCTGCCTCATCATAGGTACAGCTACACTTAGAGATCAAACCACCGGGGTGAAATCACAGAACATTAGAGCAGAATCTGGATGATGGATGTACTCCCTCGTTTTACAGATGATGACAATGAGGCCTAGAAGGTTAATTAGCTAGTTAATGGCAAAACGGTCTTGGAACTCAAGCATCTGGACTCCCGATTTCCCATCAGGGAAGACACCTAAACCCTTACCATTGTACCTGTAATGACGTTTGGCTCACTGGACTTAAAAATGCCACGCAAATAAAACTCCGGTTACAAGAAACCTTGGTGATTGATACAAACAATCGCACAGAATCAACTGCCTATCGTTTCCACCAAAGGACTGAAACAGTACACTTGTATTTGCTGTTAAGTACAAAACTGTCACTGCCTAGGCCCCTGACAGGACTCGATTCCCATACAGATCAAGCCAGCTCACCAACGGCTTATCTAAGGTGACATCTTACTCCTTTCACTCGGGTCCCAGCCAGCTGGTGACGTAAACTGGGCACGAAGTTTTTGAATGTTCTCCAGCAGAATTCTGGAAGAACTGTGTCCAACAGCGCCCCTTGCTGGTCGGCACAAGAAACTGCAAAAGCTACTGCTGACAAAATGAGGGCTCTAGCAAAGGTCACAGCCATGCCTCTTCAGTCGTCTTCCAGTCTATGGGAACTGCGGCCAGGTCAAGGGAGAAAGCATGGGGAAAACAGCAGGGGTGGGGGTGGACTGCATTTTTTCCGGAGATGTTTATATGTGCCTAATTAAGGTCGGATCTCAAAGAAAGCAGATACATTTTTAGTATCCCATGGAGTCTGAACAGGCAGCTAGAAGACCCAGAGACACATGTTATGCTTACACACATAAACAGGATTTTTATTGTTAACATCAGTGAACACAGATGGAAGGATATTGATGTGCCAAGGACATATTGCTCACAAGATGACAAAATGGCTGTGGATTTGTATTCATCAATGATTTGGTGAATCACGACAGGTCTTTGAGTGCAATGTATGTATGTATGTATGTATGTATGTATATAAAGAGATTTCTGAAGCTTCATTTCCACTTGGGCTCTCGCAATAACGTCATTTGAAAGAGGAAGCAGAAGCTTTGAAGGGAACACTCATACATTTTAGGTATAATTCCACCCAAATGAAAAACCACGTCCGATTACACACATTTTAAGTAGCCACACAAAGAAAGCACAAGAAACACTGATTTGGCTCCAAGATTTGCCTTGTGAAAGGCTTTTTTTTTTTATTTTTTAAGTTTTAAAAAAACTCGTCCGTCAAGCTGTCGAGGGTACTTGATGATGTTATGGAAGCAAAGTGCTTCCGAAGCAGCTCTAGGGCCCTGTTATTTCTTGCTTGCAGGCTCTTCTCAGCTCTCAGGTCGTTCTTGATGGCATCCAGCTCCCCGCGGATCTTTTCCATCTCTAATTCGTAATACAGTTTCATTTCTTCCTTCAGGAGCGCGTTTCCAATCTCAGTCTGACGCTTCAGTTTCCTAACAGCTTCTTTTAAATCGCGGTTCTCTCGGCTCAGCCTGTGGATGACCTCTTTGGCTTGCTGGAGCTCTTCGGTCAGGTTCTGGACGTTTGTTGCTCTTTCAGATAGGTCATTTCTTAAAGCTTGGAGCTCCCAGTCTTTCTTGGAAGCGTCTGTCCCTGTGTCCTGAAAATGTAGGGATTTTGCAGCGACTTCTCTTTTGGAGTTCAAGAGTTCTTTTTCGGCATTTTCAAATTCCTCTTCTATTTTTCGGCATTTCATATTGAGTTCTTCCAGTTCTTCGTTCAAAAGGTTCAGGCGAACTTTTGGAGACATTCCTTCAGTAAATTTCTTCTTCGTGTCTTGCTGCGGGAGGATTGGTAATTCCTTTGTACTCCAGGTAGAATGATCTGCCGTGCTAATAAAGCTTTCTTCAGTCACGGCATCCAAATTAGATGATTCACAGGAGACAGAATTTGTGTCTGCTTCATTCTTTGAAATGTTTATCTTTCTCTCTCTTAAATTTGGTTCTTGTTCTTTTTCATTTAGTTGAGAAATAAATTCTTTCCGCTTAAACTTATTTTCTTCTTGAAACTTTCTACTAGACAAATTATAAATTCCTTCTATCCTATTGGCCTTATCTAAAGTCACTTGTTCAGAAGACGATTCAGGCTGGGAAGCCTCATCTAGAACATCCTGTGCACTAAAAAAAGGAGCAAACATATTCTCCTTCCAGTGTTTTCTTCTAGCATCCATTTCTCCAGGTACGTCTTCAAATTCCTGAAAAAAACAAAATTTGAAATCAAGGCACATTGTTTACACTGGCAGCTGGGGCAGCTGAACGAACCACTTGTGCTGGCTCACGGGTGAAAGGACCTCAATATTTGAGGGCTAGCTCTCCCTCTAACCCACCGAGTGACATGAGCTTAGGTCCCTCATTGATAAACTGAAAACCAGGGGCGCCTGGGTGGCTCAGTCGGTTAAGTGTCTGGCTCTTGATTTCGGCTCAGGTCATGGTCTCACGCTTCGTGGGTTCGAGCCTCGTGTCAGGCTCTGCGCTGACAGAGTGGAGCCTGCTTAAGATTCTCTCTCTCCCTCGTCCCCTACCATGCACATGTGCGCTCTCTCGCGCTCTCTCTCTCAAAATAAATAAACTTGAAAAAAATAAATGAAGCCAGCTAAGTTCCACGAGCGCGTCCAGCTTTAAAATTCTCTGATGCTATGAAGTATAACCCATCAATTGCCACATTTGGCTATTTATTGTAGACCAAGGAAACGTTTCTGTGAGAAAGCAACCCCACGCACGAAAATGAACTGCTTCGAAAGAGTGAGTAAACGTGATTTCAAATTAGCAGGGTAATATTAATAGTAGGTTAATACTTGTGCTTCCAATGTGCCTGATTTTTTGTCTAGTTCTTTTGGGTAGGACTACCGTGTATTCGGTCTTTAAAGTGACTAAAACATGAGGGCCTGGTGCAATGTGAGCTGCGCCTGGTAAAGTACACCATGCGGACTTCCTTATGACTAACTCTGCCAAATGCCCTTCTGTCTTGACCTGCAAATTCCTGCTATTCCAGTCTTGGGCTTTGCTTTTAGGCCAGCCTGCCAAGTGTACAGAATTCTATCCATTTTGACAGCAATTCATGATGAGAACCGAATGTCAACAGTTGAAGATACTGATGCCACCAAATGGGTTTTTCTCGAGATACTGACTCCAAGTGTAGTTTTTAGGTAGAAATGTAACAGACTAAATCACAGCCAACTTTCTAAATTTCTAAAAATTAGAGGATATTTTGTTTGTGTCCAGAGGAATCCTCCCTATTCAAAGAGAATCCATAACATACAGCTTTCCTAATGTACAGAAATATTTGACCAAATAGAACTGCTCCGAGAGCAGGGAGGAAAGAAGGACCCGAGCAACACACTGCCATCTGAAGCCACCAAACTAGCAACTGCAATCGCTGATATGTTCATTTGCTACAATATATTTGTAGTATCACCACTGAGAAAAATCAGAGTATGCCTGCATCTATTTTTCCCACACACACAAATGTAATTTTATCTTGGTAACAGAAAATGGCAATTGTTGTGTTTCTTTTGTTGTGTTTAAAGCGATATTTTCTTTAATATTATTAAAGACTATAATGTTATAATATATTATTTAGTATGTAATATATATTTATATAATATAAAGAAAATAGTCGTGGAAGTTCTTTGTAGAATTTTGGAAAATACAGAAAAGCATAAAACACAGAAGTAATCTCCCTCCTAGTCCCATGGCTCTGAGATAACTAATTTTGGTATATTATCTCTCCAGGTTTTTTTTAAGTTTATTTATTTATTTTTGAGAGAGAGAGAGAGAGAGAGAGAGAGCGAGCACAGGGAAGGGGCAGAGAGAGGAAGAGAGAGAGAGAATCCCAAGTAGGCTCCAAACCATCAGCACAGAGTCTGATGCAGGGTCCAAACTCACAAACCATGAGATCATGACCTGAGCTGGAAGTTGGATGCTTAAGTGGCTCAGCCACCCCGGCGCCCCTCCCCAGTAGTTTTTAAACAGTTTAAATGTTAGATTTTCCTTACTATGGTGAGAGAGTAAACTTGATATCTATGTGTACTGAACAGGCCTAATTCCACCCTCCTCCAAAAAAGAGGGAAGGGACTCATCATCCCCAAGGGTACATTCCCCCCTGGCAACTACTCGCCTTTGAGGAAAGGGAAAGATACAAATACTCAGTGAAGGTGTTCAACTGATTGGTTCAAAAGCCATAAGCCAAGCTTCATTTAAGTTCAGTTAACAAGACCACAGTAAGAAGCGTCGACTTGAAATTCATTGTATATATTTGCCATTGGATCTTCATCTCCCTTCTCTTCAAACAGTCCTTTCTGACTTTAATTATTCTACTAAATCACCACCCGGAAGCATCTATGCTCTATCTTCTCTTAAGGGGCAAGATCATCCTAATCCTGGTTTCTCTCCTCCCTTAGACTATGAGTGAATATGATTGGGAGTTATTACTGTGGTCAGAAAAAAAGGAACAGAGGAAAGAGAGAAGACAGTGATGCTAATCGCCAGTCACATTTTCTAGCAGTCAAATTTTCACCAGACAATTCTGTAAAAGATAAAAATGCTTCTAATCAGGTAGCAATGGGAGAGAGATTACTATTCCACCTACTTAATTCTGGATGAATGGTATTGGTGAGATTGATCAGGAAGGAGGTGTGGAGAGGGGCAAGTGAGGTGAGGCCACTGTGTACCTGAAGGTAGCAATAACGACAAATCTGAGATAGAGACCTGGGTATAGAAAAAGGTTAAAATAAAAACTCTTTTCATTAATAATTTTGCACCTTGAAAAGGTAACTTCTGTCTCCAACCTTCTGATAAATCTCTGGCAGAAACCTATTTCTTTTGTCTTCACTTTCACTACCTTTCTTCCCTGAGCCTCTGTACAATTTCCTGATGTGGTCAGTGCTTTTCAAAGAACTTTCAAAGAACTCCACTTATTTTATCACCGAGGCTCAGAGAAGTCAGGTGACTTGACCAAGTGCACACAGCCTGTAGTGGTAAAACTGAGACCCTGTCTCCCCGGTCAGTGCTTGTTCTAAAATTCCTCTTTATTCTTCTGCTAGGTCTCATTCCACAAACTGAAAGAAAATGACCCCACTATTTTCAGAGCTTAGGTAATTTTTAAAGGGCCACAAAAGGAGAGAGGAAAAATGAAGGGGGGAGGGTAAGGAGAATTGCATGTCACATATCAAAGAACAGAGAGAGAAAGGTTTGAAAAGCCTTTTGGAATTTCCCTCCCATGGCTTACACAGGACAGGGTCAAGGGGTCTCAGAGCTGCTCCTTTCTTTCTTTCTCTTTTTCTTTTTTTTTTTTTTTCTCTTTCATTGGCAAGATATCCTTTAGAGGCTTGTTCCCAAATCTAGTCACAGAGTATGGCAAAGCCCAGACTCGGGGTAAGAGCCCGCCAGTCTCATTTTCTCTTCGTGAACTGCACTGTTTGTTTTTTATGCAGGACGAGTGTGACATTAGTATTCTCTGGCAAGGACAAGGAATATGCTTTGAGACAATGCTGCTCCTCTACCCTGCCATGGCAGCCATCTCGCTCTCAATAAACGTGATTGGGTAATTTGTGGCAGCAGAAGGCAGATCAAAGCGGGAGCCATTACTGAAAGTAGAAGCAGGCCTTTCTAGTGGGTCAGTTGTGAGCATTTATTACTGTAAGTGCCTACCCGCCGCTACACCAGTTACAGAAGGACCAAAGGGTAGGGGAAGGAGGTCCCAGAGAAATGAAAACTTGAAAGAAACAAACAAGCCGGAACAGAGGAACACACTATAAAGTCACATGACAAAAATAACATTAATAGTCCTCTAAGAGAGGGATCTCCCAGAAGTCCTTGGGACTGCACTGGTCAGACATGGGTGTCCACAACATGGTTACAGCTACTCATTTGTGCCTGACATGAATTAGTACTAGAGTCCTGATCATTCAAGTTAGTGTCTCTCTGAAAACATCACTATTCCTCCTTGGGCAACTTTCTTCCAGTGGCAAAGCAGTAGGGCATTTTGGTGGCATTTTTGGTATGATACATTGAAAAGAAATGTATAATGTAATGTCCTCTAACATATTCGTTTTTAAAATCCCATGCTTTAGGGAAATTTGATAAGCTAACAACCAAAGATCTTTGTTTCTGCTGCCTTATCTCATCCGTATTGGAATTTGATTTCAAACTTCCAGGACAATCTCTTTTGCATAAATCTACATCTGCCCGCAAAATGCAATTATTCCTCCAGGCAGGGGTGGGCAGGGACTGGGAAACGGTTCTGGAAAACCTCCAGAGGCGGCCCACCCCCACCCCCACCCCCACCCCCCGCCCCCACCTCGCAAGAGTGCTTCATCCCAAACTTTGTAAATTGGGAATGACGGTTGGAAAAGGTCATCTCCAACCTGTGACGGTCAAACTTTTGTCATTACACTCAGCCCCTCAGCCACCCTCAGAGAGAGGCGTGCCTTTTAGTCACAACCAAGGAGCAGTGAGGGGAAGACAAAAGGGCCCTTCTTAGCGCAGGGAACTTTTCCCCATTATTCTTGGACAGTTTCAGTTCTCCCAACCCTCACAAAAAACGGCTGGGCCAAAATAAGGAAGGAGAAAAAAAAGTCTGGCACAAAGAAAGTCACTGGCCTGGCTTCTTTGCTCAATTGTCCAATCTGTTCTCACTTAAAAGCAGTAGTTCTCGACCTTTTTTTTTCTGCTTCCACTGTTCCCAGGCATAACACACTCTCATCACGACCCTTGCTCCTTACGTGAGAAGATTCTGGCTTGCCCCCTCTAGGGGAGAGGCTCTCTATTGTCCACCCTCTTGAGAACCACTGGCTCCCGGGGAAAATGTTAAACACCAAAATGAGGACCCCAAATCAAGTGTCTGAAGTCAAGGTGGGGAACATGTGTGACCATGCAAAACTGTGCGGACAAGGGAAAAGGAAGTTCTTGAGAGAGAAACTGAGTAAGGACTACAGTGAAAACAGACTGGAGGGCAGCAGGTATCCTGTCTCCCACACTTGAGAACTACAGGAAAACTTACCTTTTCTGAGCTTCAGTTTCTTCAGGTGTAAAATAGGGAAACTATACCTATTTCACAGGTGGTTAAGAGAAGTGAATGACAATGAAACTGGAAGCACTTTTAAAGTCTACTGTCAACAACAGGTTTTGTTCTTTTTTAGGCATTCCTTACCCTCCCTTGGGACATAAACCAGCCAGTCAAACAACCCACTCCAAAGTTGCCAGCCTGAAGTCATCAGACCTCAGAAAAAGTCCATTTGGGGGGAAAAAAAAAAGCAGGTGGTATTAAAACAAGCAGTGGGGAACCTAAACTCAATTCTTACACTGATTTAACCTGCATCCTCCAGGAAGGTTAGCCCCGAGTCCCGGAAGGGGCGGATGGATGCCCCCACATTTCTGAAGCTAAACTGATTCTAAGGTAGCCTTTGCTGCAACTGAAGATATTTGCATTTTAGCTCCAGTTGCTTTTACCAAGAACTTTCCAAATGCCCCAGTGTTTTTCAGAGCTACCAATAACTTCTTAGAAATCTCACATGGGACTACCAGTTTGAATATGAGGAAGGATGACCCTGCCCTATGGGTTTTTCCCAGGCTTGTTCTACCGCATTTCATCACACTTTCATTTCACCAAAATGCTGTGATCTCCTGGCATTTTATTCGGCTCTGTATCCCTACACATAGTACCGCCAATAAATATTTTGTTGAGTGCATGCTCCTTAATCCTTTTTCTGGAAATCCAATTAACGCTTTGATTCTAATTGAGTTTTTGCAAATATTTATCATTTCTCCTCTGGTTTATACAGTATTGGGCGTAATATTTTACGAACGGGACTTTTATTTTTCCCACAAAATTTATTTGGCTTGGCTAAAGTATTCAGGGCACTTTTTTGTTTTGTATTTTCGTGAGACTTTTTTGAGAGTGTGCTGACAATGCAGACTAGTGATCTAGCTACAAAGTTGAAGACTTCTGTTGAGTGAGGCTTTGTGCTTCTAAACACCAACAGTAACAAGTTATCAGCCAGCAGAACTTACACTTTCTGACGTCCAAGGTCTTCTATTGGATGTCGTTGCTCTTCTCCAGCTTGAACTGAAAATAAAATCCCCACAGCATAATTAGGAAATATAATTAACCAGAATGCCCAGATCCGTGTTTATACCGGAGCCGTAGCTTAAAATGACAAGCGATATACTTAGAATGCCGTGTGGCCTCTCTAGAATGTGACGCCAGACACACTGAAGCAAGTTTTCTTTTTAACTTGTCAACCCACTTTCCCAACTGTTAGGCCATGAAGTCCCCCATCCCCAAGCAATGCAAGTATCAAACAGGACCAGAATCATGGTGGCATGTTATTCAACACGGTATCTCCTGGCCTTTAGCACCTAGTGAACAAATGAGCCACCGCTGGTGGCCGCAGCAGCATGCTTGTTCCTCAGGAGCGTGCCAAGAGCCACGTTAGCAAAGGGCTGGAGCCCAGGCCTTGCCTCCCTGCCTCCCTCCGAGTGCCTGGTTAATTTGTAAAATCATTAAAGAGGGAAATGATCTCGATTTTTGCCTTCATCTTCCAGGCTCCTAACAGTTGAGCCAAGTGCCCACTTCATGGGACAAACTGTCTTCCCTATTGTTTGGCAGATATTGAAAGTGAAGCCAAGTACCATTGAAAACTGGGCCCTGTGAACGGTTTTTACCCTCCAATTCTTTGTTATTAGTATGAAACTATTCCTTCTAGAAGAAAAGATATGGAGTCACCTTAATTCCAAAGGCTGAGTACTTTATTGGTATGGAAGTCACATTCTTGCTATAAAGCGGTATCTAGGCACGCAGAGTTACGGGGGTTCTCTCGTAAATGGTTAACAAACTCCTGCTACTTCCAGCGGGGAGAAGGGGGCTCGGGTCTGGGCGCTCCCTTCCACCTCCCCAGTCCCTACCCCTTGGCGGGAGGGGAGTTTGCGGGGCCGGGGGGCGGGGGAGAGGGCAGCGGGCGAGGCCAGGACCCCACGCCTCCTTGGCGCCCCGACTCCCACGCCCCCGTTCCCTCGGCTCCCCGGCGCTCGCCAGCTCCCGGCTCGGGCCACGGAGGAAAGCAGAAAACCGCAGCGGGGGGTCGAGGTGGCGGGGCGGGGGGGGGGAGGTGGCGGGGCGGGGGGGGGGGACCCGGTGCCCCGGCCCCGGCAGGGGGAACTCTGCGGCCAGCCCGGGGGAGCCCCCGCGCTCCCGCGCGCAGACGTACCTGGAAGCGAGGGTGGGGTCCAGCGGGCTCTGGCTTCCCTTTCCCGAAACCAGCCACCACTGGCGGCCGGCAGCCCTGGGCTCGGCGCTGGCCACCGCGACCCGGCCCGGCCCGCGCGGGGCAGAGCCTCTGCAGTGCAGCGCCAGCGCGGGCCGCGCCGTTGCCTAGCAACCGGCCGGCCGGATTTAAAGGGACCGGGGCTCCGGGGCCCCGCGCGGAGCGCCGGGCGCTGCCTGCAGCCACGCAGAGCCCGCCCGGGCTCTGAGCATGCCCGGTGGGGCGGGCACGGCGGCGGCGGCGGCTGTCCGCCGGCGTTGCGAGCTCAGTCGGCGGAGGACTGGGTGAGAGTGGGAAGGGGCGAGAAAGTGTGAGGCGGCCCCACCCACTGTGGCCTTATTACGGAGGGTCCCGGTGACTCACAATGCCACCTGGATACGGTGACTGTGGGGGGAGGAGGGAGTGGCACGGGGCTAATCCCTAGGCCTGCCCTTCAGTAGCATGACGTTGAGGAGGGTTAGCTCTGGCAGGTTATCCTGGATGTGCTTCAGGGATCCCTAGCAAGGTGGAAATGACACCCCGCCCCCACCCCCACGCCCACCCCTGCCCCTCTGCACAATGGTCTGGCCGGAATGTCTGCCTCTGGCCAGGGTTCCAAGGGCCCGCGTCAGGAGAGCATTGTCCCCCCGTCGTGCCCCTGTGGGAGACAGGGCTTGTGTCTCAGGTAGCTCAGGAACTTCCCCAAACCACCGCTGCCCCCACCTGAGTCTAAAATCTATTTGAGGGCACTCAGTTCTACACCAGCTTCAAAATTTGCTCTCAACTTCCGGGATTGGGTTGGGGGTGGGGGGAACACGCCCACGTCCTTCGTTAGGTTATAGACTCCACTCCCGGTATTTTGTTGAATAAATAAATGTTCCCCTCAATCATCGATGAGCCTGGTTGCCCACCGCTGGTTCCTCCATCACCGAGTTGGTCACACACACTGATAACACAGCATGGCCATAGTCTGCTCTGCACCCGGCTGAGACTGACCAAAAGATAGACGTGGGGAAGGTTGTGGGGCCTGGAACAGAGCGGGAGTCGGGTGTCCAAAAGTGTAATAGTTGTGCCTTTTAGGAAAGCTCGTATTCCCTAGGAAGCATGAAGGTGAAAGGAAACCTTGGCTCCGGAATCTCAAGTGAAAGATTAAAGCACGTTTGCAAAGCGACAGTCTAATTAGTCTAAGTCTAATTTCTCCAGACCCAGAAAGGGACTGACTTAGAAACAATACCAGGGTACATTTCAAAACTTCAAAACTTCTTGAGAACCGGATCTAACAGGTGTTTGCGGGCTGGCGTGGTTGCATTCAGATGCCCTGAGGCCTACCTAGGCCTCAATCTCCTTTTTCCTCCTTAGAGATCCAAAGTCAACAAGGGTTGGAGGCAGGAAGCGCCCTAATGTCAAGGGTGTTTTGTTATGGACCCCTGTCAGAATTAGTTTGTGGGATTGTGACAAAACCTCTTTTCTTGATATTAAGTCTCCAAATTGCCTTGCATTTATCATTTCTGTTTTAATTATTTTGAAAGGGTTCCATTTATTTTTACTTGATATGAGATCCCTTATTAATGTATTAAAAGAATCCTAATAGCTCTGTGCCTCAGTTTCTTGTTTGTATAATGGGAAAAATAACTACCTAACTCATAGGAGAGTTGTGAGGATTAAGTAGGTTAATATTTTCAAAACTCTTAGGGCAATGCCTGACACACAGCAAACCCTATATAAATGTTTCCTGTTAGTATGACAATGATCTTGTCTTATAAATTCATTAACCTCCTAGAATATAAATATAAACATGCAGAGGGTGATGAGTCAGAGTGTGCTCTGAGTGGAGTCTGAAGTCTCAAGACTCAAAATTCCAAATCTTCATTTCAGATGGTGTCCCAGAAGCCCATCAGGCAACCCCACTCCAGTCTCATATCCTGAAAGAATGCACAAAGGGTTACTTTGGTCTTGCTGTAATTCTATTTTTAAATATGGTGGGTCACTCCTACTCAAAGTATCAAATGGCGGAGAATCAACAACAGAGAGGACAGAGAGTTCTGTTACTCCAAGATACTGCAGACTTGTAGATAGGTTTTCAAATATGGAAGCCAGAAAACAGTTTGCTATTCTCTGGAAACTTTATCAGTACCGAAGCAACAAGGCGCTTGATGATAATAGAATCACCTAGTCGAACAATAGAGCTCAACTTTTGTTTTACCAAGTAGGAGACCCAGAGAAATCATGCGATTTACCCTTTGATCACATAGCAAAATAAGCTTCTTTTTATTTCCCCAATGAATGAGCCTTGTTTGAAGAACCTCAAACCTGGGATATTTGGGGCAATGAAAAAATATACGCTTATGGGTATATGTTGTATGTCTGTAAAGATTTAAATTATTCATGCAGATAATAACAATTGCTAACTTTTCCCACACCCCACAACCTATATATCCGCAGATTCTGTTGGCTCTACCTTCATAATGTATCCAGAATCTTATGGTTTCTCACCGTCTCCACCATTACCACCCTGATCTTGGTCCCCGTCATCTCTTGACTGAGCTAGTGCATTAGCCTCCTAACTGCTTCTACCTTTCTCCACTGTATTAGCTTCCTAGGACTGCGGTATCACAGTATCACCAACTGGGGGGCTTAAAACAACAGACACTTATTCTCTCGCCATTCTGGAGGCTAGAAGTCTGAAATCAAGGTGTTGGCAGGGATGATTCCTTCTGGAGACTCTGAGAGACGATCTGTCTCTCCTAAGTTCTGATTGTTGCAAGCAATCAGTGGCCTCCTTGGCTTATAGAAACCATCACTCCAATCTCTGCCTCTGTCTTCACATGGTGTCTTCACATCTGTGTATCTCCACATAGCTGTCTTCGTGTTTGTGTGTGTCTGTGTGCCCAAATTCCCCTCCTCTAATAAGAACATCAGTTATTGGATTAGGGCCCACTTTAATCCAATATGACCTCACCTTAATTTGATTACATCCACAGAGATCCTAGTTTTAATGAAGGCACATTCATAGGGACTGGAGGGCAAGAACTTGAGCTTATCTTTTATTTGGAGGGGGGACATAATGCAGCCCACAGCACACACCAACCACTGATTCTTAACACACATCCAGACAGACCATTATAAACTATTAAGTCAGGAGGCGCTTGAGTGGCTCAGTCGGTTGAGCGTCTGACTTTTGCTCAGGTCATGATCTCAAGGTTTGTGCATTCAAGCCCCACATGGGGCTCTCTGCTGTCAGCGGGGAGCCTGCTTCAGATCCTCTGTCCCCCTCTCTCTGCCCCTCCCCCACTTGCGCTTTCTCGAAAATAAAACATTTGCATTGAGAATCCTCCTAATTTCTCTCTTCCTTTTCTTTCTTTTTTAAAAAAAATTTTTAATGTTTATTTTCGAGAGAGACAGACAGGCAGACAGAGGGTGAGCAGGGAAGGGGCAGAGAGAGAGAGGGAGACACAGAATCTGAAGCAGGCTCCAGGTTCTGAGTTGTCAGCACAGAGCCCGATGCAGAGCTCAAACCCAGGAACCGCGAGATCATGACCTGAGTCAAAATCAGATGCTTAACCAACTGAGCCACCCAGGCGCCCCTCTCTCTTCCTTTTCTTCAATTTCTCCCAACTCCCATTTATTCAAGTAAGGATCACTGTGCACTTCAATGGGCCTGAAATTGGGCTAAGTGCTGAATGCATTCAGATAGCCAAATGTGATAATGCAGTGACGGAAGTATTTACAAAATTAGGATGGGCTCAAATGAAGAAGTGGTCAATCAGATGGGAAAGGGGTTCGAATCAAGGAAGTCTTAAGCACCTTGGAAGTTGAACCATCTGAGTTGGATCTTGAAAGATGAATAATAGTTCCCCAGGCAGACAAAAGAGATAAACTCAGAGGGAACGGCAGGTGCGAAGGCACAGAAGCATGAAACAGCACAACAGTTTGGAAGATCCAAAATAATTCAGATTTCCTGGAGCTTAAAGTGTAGGGCAGTGGATGGGAGGAGCCAGAGGGAGAGTAAGAGCCCACAGAAAAAGGTAATACTTGTTGGTGAAAATTATTTTCGTTTAACAAATTAAAATAGTTGACGATGCAAATAGATGCATTCATACAGTTGATTTACCTTACAAAATCATTCCATTTGACTCCAGAAGTATTTACTGATTTATCTGCAGTATTTCAGGTAGTGTGCTCAATACAGAGCACTCAAAATTAGTAAGATCAATGAATCCCCAGCACGAGAAACATGAAGAAAACTACACCAAGGCGTATGATAATCATATTGCTTAAAACCAGTGATAGAGAAAATCTTAAAAACAGCCAGGAGAGAAAAAAGACCCACTACATACAGATGATAGGAGATTTCTCATCCGAAAAAAGGCAAACCAGCAGATAGTGAAACATCTTTAAAGTAGTGAACGAAAAAAAAGTCAGCTTAGAGTTCTTCACCCAGTAAATAGATCTTTTGAAACAAAGGCAAAATAAAGACTTTTTCAGATATACAGAAGCTAAAAGAATTCAGCCCCAGAAGATCTGAACTCCAAGAAATGTTGAAGTCCTTCAGGCCTCATACAGGATGAAGATCTGGATCTATATAGGGGCCCCTGGCTGGCTCTGTCAGAAGGGCATGTGACTCTTGTTCTTGGGGTTGTAAGTTCAAGCCCAGTGTTGGGTGTAGAGATTACTCAAAAATAAGATCTTTTCAAAAATCTGGTTCTAGGGGTGCCTAGGTGGCTCAGTCAGTCAAGGGTCTGAATTCAGCTCAGGTCATAATCTCATGGTTCCTGAGTTCAAGCCCTGCATTGGGCTCTCTGCTGTCAGCACAGAGTCCACTTCAGATCCTCTGTCCCCCTCCCCCCCATCTCTCTGTCCTTCCCCCGCTGGCTCTCTCTCTCTCTCTCTCAGAAATAAATAAACATTTAAAAATAGTAAAATTAAATTTAAAAATAAAAATAAATTTCAAAACCTGGTTCTATATGAAGGAATGCAGAACACTGGAAATAGTAAATATGTGCATAGGTATGAAGACTTCTCTCTTACTCAAAAATGATTTTAAAAATTATCAGTATTTTGTGGGTTTATAGCATATGTAAAAATATATGACAAAAACAGTACGAATGTTGGGAGGGAATAAATGGAAACATAGTATTGCATGCTTCGTATACTATATGTGAGTGTTATATGTCACTTGAAGGTAGAATCTAATAAGTAAAGTGTGTATACAGGTAGTTCTCACTTTGCTTGGTTCCAATATGCACAAATTTCAGTTACCACAGTTTAGTTAAATAACTTCAGTCTCTCAATTTTAGTTACCACAGAGTATTAACTGTGAGTAACTGCATAAAGTACAGACTTTGCCACTAGCTCTTTGGGCCACAAAAAACCGTGTAAATGACAGATGTGTTTCACGATCCTTAACCAATCACATCACTTCTTTCAAAGTTTGTTGACAACTGATCACCACACAGCTGTTATTCAATTCATGCACAGACAGCAAAGTGTGTGGTTGTGTTGACTCCATGAATCCCAGTGATAAATTCAAGTGACATTTTATTTAAAAATTGACAAGAAAAAGAGAGACTTGGCCAACAAGTCTTCTGCATGTGGACATCCAGTTGTCCCTGCACCATCTACTAGATATTATGTTATACAACTTGATTTAAAACATTTTTTTGGTTCACATCATGATCTCACTATTTGTGGGATCAAGCCCCGCGTCGGGGTCCTCGCTGTCAATGAAGAGCCTGCTTGGGATCTTCTCTCCCTCTCCTCTCTCTCTCTCTCCAATAAATAAATAAACATTTTAAAAAAATTATCAAATAGCACAATCCATGTAGGAAGTAATTTTGTGCCTTTTTCATATATTCTAATTCTTTGTCTCTCTGTGCTGATTTCCAAATCATTTCTTTCTTTTCTTCTTTTTTTTTTTTTCTGAAAGAGAGTGCACGCGCACATAAGCAGGGAAGGGGCAGAGGGAGAGAGAGATAGAATCCCAATCAGGCTCCACACCCAGCACAGAACCCGATACAGGGGTCCATCTCACAACCATGAGATCATGACCTGAGCTAAAATCAAGAATTGGACACCTAACGGACTGAATTGCCCAGGTGCCCGGAATAATTTCTTTTTTAAATTGAGGTATTATTGACATGTAACATGATATTAGTTTCAGATGTACAACATAATGCTTTTTGACATTTGTATATATTGTGAAATGATCACCACGATAAGTCTAGTTAGCATCTGTCATTACCACACAACTACAATTTTTTTTTCTTGTGATGAGAACTGCCAGTTCTCTTATGAATTTTTTTGGAAATGTCTTTCAGTTCACTAATGGTGTAATTAATTGGGCCTAATCTGCTGTTAATCTCTTCCACTGAAGAAGAGACTTCTTAATTTCGCTCATGATTTTTTAACTTCTAGAAGTTTGATGAAATAAATTTTCAAATACTCTTAGAATTCCTTGTTCCCTGTGCACATTATTTATTTATTTAAACATAATAAACATAGTTCTTATATTCTGTGTTTCAGAATTCCAGTTCTCACTTGTGGTAATTCCGTTCTCTGTTTGGCTATTCACTTTTTTGTAAGCTGCTCACTTTCCTTCAAAAATAATTTGAATAAATTCTTCAGATCTAGGACAAAGGTGAATTTCTTCAACCAAGGATCTATGTTTGCTTTTGCTAAGTGTCTGGAAACATGAACAGGCCAGGATCACTTTAAATTTATGGCTAGAGATTTCTTGAGTCACCCAGGCAGTGGGAATTGGGGTTGCCTGATGAGAGCTTCTGGACCAATTTCTTTCCTCTGTGTCCTGCTTGGCACCATCTAGGGCATATTCCTTTGCAGTCCCCTGGGGGAGTGGGGAGCAAGTTAAGTTCTCCTTCATGAGGTTTTATTCCTTTTGGACGCCAATTTAATGGGAAAAGGACTTCTGTTAGACTTTCAACCTTTAATTGGGCCCTGAGCTTGTGTCTTTTACCCCTGTGTTTTGGGTGGCTTTTGCAAAGTTGAAATCCTCAAACTCCCCCAAATACCACAATTCTATTTAGGACGAAGCCGATTTTGTTGCTTCGCTTCTCTGTGTTCTCACGGTCTCTGAGGTTTTATCCTGATAATTCCTAACCTTGCAGATCTTTGAGGCTTTTAAGTAGATGTTTTCTCCTCTATTAACCAGTCCTTTTTGTTGTCTCAGCCGTGATGACATGCCAGAAACAGAAAGCTTATACTCCCTCCTTGGCCCACTTCAACATAGCTTCCGGATCCACTAAAACTCCTTTTACAGAGGTCAGAAAAGATCACTGAACTGTCATATCAATTTGACATCCTTTTCATTCCCATCTAATTCAACCTCTCCACCGTTTCTGACACACCTGATCATTCCTTCCCTCTGGCTTTCACAACACCTCACTTCCCAATATGACTCCTAAAAGACCATTCCTCAGGGCTCCGATCTGGGCCTTCTCATTTCTACATTTCCACTGCCACCATTCTGCCTTGAGCCACTAGCATCCACCTCATATGTTGCTGCAGTAGCCCTGTCACTGGATGTTCTCTGCTCATTCTTCTCCTCAACCAATCCATTTTCACTACAGCAACCAGAGTGATCTTTTTAAAAGGAAACTCGGGGGCATCTGGGGGGCTCAGCCAGTTAAGCGTCCACCTCTTGATTTTGGCTCAGGTC
Organism: Cryptoprocta ferox; assembly: GCA_028646485.1. Taxonomy (NCBI): domain Eukaryota; kingdom Metazoa; phylum Chordata; class Mammalia; order Carnivora; family Eupleridae; genus Cryptoprocta; species Cryptoprocta ferox. The sequence continues at coordinate 15,797,416 of CM053579.1, forward strand.
ATGATCTCACGGTTTGTGGGTTTGAGCCCTGCATCAGGCTCCAAGCTGACAGTGAGGGGCCTGCTGGAGATTCTCTCTTTCTGTCTTGCTGAGTCTCTCTCTCTCCCTCTCTCTCAAAATAAATTAATAAACTTAAAAAAGAAAATCAAGGGGTGCCTGACTTGCTTAGGTGGTAGAGCATGCAACTCTTGGTCTCAGGGTTGTAAGTTCGAGCCCCATGCTAGATGCAGAGATCACTTAAAAATAAATTCTTAGGGGCACCTGGGTGGTTCAGTTGGTTGAGCATCTGACTGTTGGTTTCTGCTTAGGTCATGATCCTGTGGTCCTGGGATCAAGTCCTAAGTCAGGCTCTGTGCTGAGCATGGAGCCTGCTTAAGATCTCTCTCTCTCTCTCTCTCTCTCTCTCTCTCTCTCTCTTTCTCTCTCTAAAAAAATAATACAATACAATAAAAATAAATAAAGTCTTTTAAAAAATAAGAATTGAATCATGTCATTTTGCTCAAGTCAAACCCTACAAAATACTGCATTTGAACTTTAGATAAATTCCTAAGTATTTGACATTATCCACAAAACCTTGTATGATCTAACAGCCTTTATATAATACTGTAGACAAAATGTCTTTTTCCAGTTCTTCAAAGATCTCAAATTTTTTTCCCATCTCAGATCCTTTTTTTTTTTTGGCAATTTTTTTAAAGTAGGCTCCATACCCAACATGGGGCTTGAACTCACAGCCCTGAGATCGAGGCGCACAGTCTACCCATTGAGCCAGCCAGGTGTCCCCCCCTCCCCCTGCCGCCTTGGATTCTTGACAGTCGTTGTTCCCTCTTTCTGGAATATTGTACCATGCTTTTAGCACGGCTCACTCCTATTCATAATTTACATCTCATTTTAACTCTTCCTTCTCAGAGACTTTCCTTGACCACCTAATCCAAAGGAATCCTGTTTTTTTTTCTTTTGAAAATTTATCATAATTTGTGATTAAATATTTATTGTCAGTTTATTTATTTCAGATCTATTCCCTTAATTATCTATCAATGTCAGGAAGGTAGGGGCACCTGGTTGGCTCAGTCCACAGAGCATACGACTCCTCATCTCAGGATCATGAGTTTAAACACCATGTTGGGAGGAGAACTTGCTTTAAAAAAAAATGTCAGGAAGGTAGAGGCCCTATTTGGTTATCTTCCCACTATATGCACAGGACTTAGCACTGTTTTTGACACATAATAGGGGTTCAAGAAGCAGACCTATGTGAAAAGCACAATTATGGGAGTGCCCAGGTGGCTCAGTTGGTTAAGCAACCGACTCTTGGTTTCATCTCAGGTCATGATCTCACGGTTCGTGGGTTCAAACCCCGTGTTGGGCTCTGCTCTGGCAGTGTGGAGCCTGCTTGGAATTCTCTCTTTCTCCCCCTCTCTCCCCCTCCCCCATTTGCTCTTTCTCTCTCAAAATAAATAAATAAACTTTAAAAAATTAAGAAAAAGAAAAGCACAATTATAATGAGAAAGTCCATGTTGCACACAGAATTAGAACCAAGAGATATGAGTTACATGACAATAATCCTCATAGAGATCAGGCTAAAATAAAACATAAAACATATCTGTAAATAGACCTATAATGCTTAAAGCCATATAGCCTACACTATTTCCCCCTTTTCTTCAATAATTCAACCCACAGCTTCTTATTGTTATCTACACTTTAGTTAAAGCAACTAAATAATCATCTACAAACAGTGTATTTCTCATGTTGGCTTGGAATATCATTATTTGGAACTCTGAAAACATTCTCCTACAGATCCAACATTATACACAGTGGATAGGTTCCTTTGTTTAGTACATAATGTTTCACCCATAACTCATTTATGCATTTAAAAATGTGGATGGAACTAGAGTGTATTATGCTAAGCGAAAGAAGTCAATCAGAGAAAGACAGATATTATATGATTTCGCTCATACGTGGAATTTGAGAAACACAACAGATGAACATAGGGAAAGGGAAGGAAAAATAAGATAAAAACAGAGAGGGAGGCAAACCATAAGAGAATTTTAAATACAGAGAACAAACTGAGGGTTGCTGGAGGGGAGGTAGGTGGGGAGATGGATTAAATGGGTGATGGGCATCAAGGAGGGCACTCTTGATTTCAACTCAGGTAATGATCTCACAGTACGTGAGTTCCAGTCCTGCATAGGGCTCTGTGCTAACAACACAGAGCCTGCTTGGGATTCTCTCTTTCCCTCTGTCTGCCCCTCTCCCACTCATGGTCTCTTCCTATCTCAAAATAAATAAATAAATTTTAAAGAATTATTTTAAAAAGATAGTTCTTAAAAAAATATATTTTTTAAGTTTATTTTTTTAATGTTTTTATTTATTTTTGAGAGACAGAGAGAGAGAGACAGCGTGAGCAGGGGAGGGTCAGAGACAGGGGGAGATACAGAATCTGAAGACAGGCTCCAGGCTCTGAGCTAGCTGTCAGCACAGAGCCTGATGTGGGGCTCAAACCCACAAACCGTGAGATCATGACCTGAGCTAAAGTCGGATGCTGAACCGAATGAGCCACCCAGGCGCTCCTTAAAAAATATATTAATTGAGCATTGGAATGCCTGGCTCAGTTGGTTGAGCATGTGACTCTTGATCTTGGGGTTGTGAGTTTGAGCCCCAGGTTGGGTGTAGAAATTATTTAAAGTAAAATAAAACAATTAAAAAAAATAATGTTTATTTATTTTTGAGAGAGAGAGAGAACGATCAGGGGAGGGGCAGAGAGAGGGAGACACAGAATCTGAAGCAGGCTCCAGGCTCTGAGCTGTCAGCACAGAGCCCGATGTGGAGCTCGAATCCATGAACCTCGAAATCATGACCTGAGCCAAAGTTGGATCCTTAACCAACTGAGCCACCTGGGCACCCCTAAAATAAAATAAAATCTTAAAAAAATTAATTGACCATTCTGGGCTCCCGGGTGGCTCAGTGGGTTAGGCATCCAACTTCAGTTCAGGTCATGATCTCATGGTTCATGGGTTTGAGCCCCATGTCAGGCTCTGTGCTGGCAGCTCAGAGCCTGGAGCCTGCTTCAGATTCTGTGTCTCCCTCTCTCTCTGCCCTTCCCCTGCTCACACTCTGTCTCCATCTCTCTTACAAATAAATAAATTAAAATTTTTTTCTTCTCAAAAATAACATTAAAATTTTTTTAAATAAAAAATATTAATTGAGCTCTAATTTGTGCCAGGAAATATTCTAGCTCTGATCATAATAATAATAAATAATAATAAACAAAATAAACAAAACTCCCTATCCTCAGGATATCTTCTATCTTATATCCATATGATAAAACGGAAAAGAAAGAAGTAAAATATACAGAATGGTAGACGGTGATACAGGCTACTGTGAATGAAGGACCAAGATGAGTACCAGGATAGGGAATGGGGGAGTGCTGACTTAGCTTGTTATTAGTAGAATCTATATCCTAGTGTGTTCAAAAAGGATTTGAGGTAGAAATTATTTATAGAACCTAATGATCACAAATGAAATAATACAAGAAAAGACTGTCAGCTGAGAAAGTGTATAAAAACATACTTCCTTCCCTACAGCAGTAGGACAAGCAGAGAACTAGTTAGACTTTTAAGTCACTGACAAGCTCTCAGAGCCTGGGATGGGGTCTCCAAAAAAGGCCGTGGCTGGAAAGGGTAAGAGGCCCAAAGCAGTGATGGGAATTCCAGGAAGCAAGAAAAGAGGCATCAAGAAGGAAAGCACACTCCTTGCTGATGGTATGAACTGACGTGGACAAGCAGACCCCACTATCCAGTTGCTACTCAACTGCCATTATTTTTCTACAATTATGACTGTTTCTGACCGCGATCTGTTTTCTAGCTGGCATATTATAGTTGTATAACTTTCCCCTTGTTATTCTATCCTCCCAAACAAATACTTAATTTGGGGAGGTTTTCTAGTAAACTGAATTGTCAGTAACATAAGGAAATGGCAAAAAAAAAGATCCCTTCATTTCCTGATCTGTACCATTAAAATTTATATTAAAAGAATTCCGATAGCCATTATACTACTCTGGCTCCCTCATGTTCTACCTTAATAACTGGGAGACAGGCAGAATCTTGGGTGAGAAAAAAGATAAAAAATTGGTACAATGCTAAAAACAGGATGCGAGGGAGCCACAAAAATATCTCCTCTTTAAAGCCACAAGCTCAAGTATCTGAGATGATTATAGCCAGGTTAAGGGATGACCCCACTTTGGATCCTATGTCTCCTTCTCTTTTTGCCCTCCCCTGCTCTCATGAGCTCTCCCACTCTCTCTCCGTCAAAAATAAATAATCGTTATGTTTGTTTATTTTTGACGGAGAGAGAGTGGAGTGGGGACAGGGAAGAGAGAAAGGGGAACAGAGGATCCAAAGTAAGCTCCGTGCTGACAGCAGCGAGCCCAATGTGGGGCTCGAACCCCCAAACTGTGAGATCATGACCTGAGCTAAAGTCAGATGTTCAACCGACTGAGCCACCCAGGAGCCCCCAAAATAAATAAACATTTAAAAAATGTTTGGGGTGCCTGGGTGGCTCAGTTGGCTGAGTGTCCGACTCTCAGTTTTGGATCAAGTCATGATCTCACAGTTCACGGGTTTGAGCCCCACATCATGGCCTCTGTGCTGACAGTTTGGGGCCTGCTTGGGATTCTGTCTCTCAAAATAAGTAAACATTTTTTTAATTAAAAATATTTTAAAATGTTTAAAAAAAACAATGTTTTATAGTTTGCAATCTTGTGCTCCATTTGTGTTGTTTATTCCTAAGTGTTTTATTCTTTTTGATGCTGTTACAAATAAGATTATTTTCTTAATTTCATTTCTGGAGTGTTCATTAGTAGTGTATAGAAATACAAGTTTTTTTTTTATATTGATCTTGTATCCTGCTACCTTGCTATATTGGTTTATTAGCTCTGAGAGTGGTTTTTTTGGTGATTTTTAAAAGATTTTCTATATACAAGATAAATCCATAATGTAAAAATTCCCCCAAAGGAAATCCTTAGGCCCAGATGGTTTCATGAAAGAATTCTACCAAATGTGTAAAGATTTAACTACAAATTTGCCTAATCCCATCCAGAAAATAGAAGGGGAGAGAACACTTCCCAATTTATTTTATGAAGCTAGTATTACCTCTGATACCACTCCAGCAGGGAGGGGAAGGAGCATACCATTACTGCTAGGGGGAGCAAGTCCAAGTTCTCCAAGTAGACTCCATGGATACCTCATTGGGGAAGGAAGAGAGAAGGGAACATTATTATGGGTATGCAGAGATGAGAATCCTGGCTCCCGGGCCGCCTGGGAGGCTCAGTGGGTTAAGCATCCGTCTCTTGATTTTGGCTCAGGTCATGATCTCACAGTTGGTGAGACTGAGCCCTGCATTGGGGTCTGCAATGACAGTAAGGAGCCTGCTTGGGATTCTCTCTCTCTCTCTCTCTCTCTCTCTCTCTCTCTCTCTCTCTCTCTCCCCCTCATCCCCCTCAAAGATAAATATTTTTTAAAAATCCTGGCTCCTGATTTGGCTTTCTCTGACACCACCCTGCCTTCCTAGTGTGGGATTCTAAGCTACCCACTCAGCATTTGCTGCTATGGCTGGGGGCGGGACCACAGTTTTTCCTGTGATGTTTCGCTAGAGTAGAGCATTAATAGAAAATGGTTTCTTTCTTGTTAGGTTGCCCCTATCCTGTTTTTTTGGCTAAAGAGGGCACATTCTTATTGGGGCTTTTTGGGTCTGTTCCTGTTAGCATTTCTGGAATGCCAACTTCTTCATCTCCACGTCTTGAGATATAGGAGGCAAAATAATCCCCAGTGCAAAATAAACTCAGCACTATGTTGTTCCTCAGGGTCCTGAGATCCCTAGCCAGTATGGTATGTTTGCTTCTAGTCAACTGTCAGAGTCTTCTCATGTTTGTTTTATATATAATGTACAGGATTTTCAGTTGTACCCAGAGGGAGAAATAGGGAGAAATATGTCTACGCCATAGTCCTGGAAGAGGAAGTCTTCTTGATAAATTTTTTTAAAAAAAGAAATTTTAATTCTTAAAGTTTCTTATATTTTAAATTATAGTGTACTAAATAAATATTCACATTCCTCTATTTTTTATTTTTTATACATTTATAAACAACAGTAAAAGGAATTTTAATATTTTGGTAAAAAATTTTAAGAGCATAGAACAGTCATTACTTTGTCCAGAATTATTAAGACCTCTTTGCACAGTTTAGCCTGTGTGGTCATTTTTATAGTGCAACACAACTATGCAAAGAGAGAACTTCTGTATATACACCCTAAAAAGCAAGCACTAAAAGAACACTGCAAAGAGTTATAATTAATAAGTCAACAAAGGAGACGAGAAGTAATAATTAAAAATACTTGGTTAATCCAAAGGAATGCAGAAAAAGGAACAAAGAAAATATGGGGCCAATAGATGATAAATAGTAAAAAGGTAGACTTAAACTCAGACCTATCAATAACCATAGTAAATAGAGATGGTTAATACACCCTGGTTAAAAGACAGTGATTTTCAGGGGTACCTGGCTGGCTCAGTCTGTGGAGCATGGATTCTTGATCTTAAGGTTGTGAGTTTAAGTCCCACATTGGGAGTAGAGACTACTTGGGAATAGGATCTTAAAATAAAAAGGGCAGTGAGAGTCATACTGGATGACAAAATAAGAGTAGTTAATGCCACTTTCAAGAAACTTTAGGGGCACCTGGGTGGCTCATTCAGTTGAGCATTCTATTCTTGATTTTGGTTCAGGTCATGATCCCAGGGTCATGGGGTCGAGCCCTGAGTTGACTCTGTACTGACCATGGAGCCTGCGTAAGATTCTCTCTCTGCCCCCTCACCTTCTTGTGCTGTCTCTCTTTCTCTAACAACAACAACAACAAAAAACTTTGAATATAAAGATGAATAGGCTAAAACTATATGAACAGATAAAGACACTGTGCTAACAGTAATCAAAAGAAAGCTGAAATGGATCTATTAATATCAGGCAAAGTAGATTTCAAAATAAAACTATTATCAAGGATAAAGATGATCATTTTATAATGAAAAATGGGTCAATTCTTTAAGATAACATAAAGCCTAAATATTTATATGCCTAATAACAGAGTTTCAAATTTCATGAAGCAAACACTGACTGAACTGTGAAGAGAAACAGACAAACCCAGAATTATAGTTGCAGACTTCAACACCCTTCTCTCAATAAATAACACAAGTAGACAGAAAATCATTAAGGATATAGAAGACCTGAACAACATTGTCAGCTAATTTGACCTAATTGATAGTTATAGAACACTCCACCATTAGCAGCAGAATAGATATTCTTTTTAAGTACACACATTGACCAAGATAGAATGTATTCTGGGCCATAAAATAAGTCTCAATGCATTTAAAAGGATTCAAAGTATGTTCTTCGATCACGATGGAACTAAATTAGAAGTCAATAGCAGAAAGACATCTGGGAAATTCTCAAATATTTAGAAACTAAATAACACACTTTTAAATGACACGTGGGTCAAACTAGATTCAACAGGATTTTAAAAATACTTTGACCTGGGGGCACCTTGCTGGCTCAGTGGGTAGATCATCCAACCCTTGATCTCAGGGTGGCGGGTTTGAGCCCCACATTGGGTGTTGAGATTACTTTAAAAGATAAATAAACTTTAAAAAAGTACTTTGAACTGAATTGAAATGAAAACACAACACATCAAAATTTATGATAGGCAGCTAAAGCAGTGCTTAGAGGAAAATTTAGAGCAGTAAATGTCTATGTTAGAAAAGAATCTAGTTCTAAGGACTTGAATCAATTATTTTAACATCCAACTTAAAAACCTAGAAAAAGAAGATCAAATAAAACTCCAAGAAAGCTACCTCCGCCCCCCAAAACAATAAAGATTAAAGTAGAAATCAGTAAAACAGAAAAATATGAAAATAGAGAAAATCATGGGCACCTGGATGGCTCAGTCAGTAGAGTTTGTGACTCTTGATGTTATGGTCATGAGTTCAAGCCCTACCCTGGGTGTAAAGTTTACTTAAATAAATAAACTTTAAAAAATAAAAATAGAGAAAATCAATGAAATGAAAAGTTAGCTCTTTGGGAAAATAAATAATATTGATAAACCTTTAGCCAAATTGATCACAAAAAACAGAGAAAGAGGTGACTGGCTGGCTCGATCTGTAGAGTATACATCTCTTGATCTTGGGGTTGTGAGTTTGAGCCCCATGTTGGGTGTAGAGATTACTTAAAAATAATAAGTAAAATAAATAAATAAATAAACAAATAAATATTTTAAAAAGAGAGAAGGCACAAATTACTAATGTGAAATGAGATAACATCACTATAAGCTCTACAGATATTTAAAAGGCAGAATGTTATGAACAACTTTATGTCTATAAATACAATGATTAAAGGGGTGCCTGGTTGGCTCAGTTGGTGGAACTTGCAACTCTTGATCTCAGGGTTGTGAGTTTGAGCCTCATTTTGGGCGTTGAGATTACTTAAGTCAAAAAAGTCATGAAATGATCATAATAATAGAAAGGAAACAGAAATAATAAAATGGTTCTCTTAAAAAAATTCACTAACTTAGATGAAGTGGACAACTTCTTTCAAAGAAGTCACCTGCTAAAACTCACTCAAGAAGAAGTATATAAGTTGAATAGCTCTCTATTAAAGAAATTAAACTTACTAAAAAGCTTCCCACAAAGAAAATTCCAAGATCAGATGACATTACTGGTAAATTCTGCCTGCCATCTAGAAAAGAAGTATTAATTCTACACAAACTCCTTTAGAAAATGAAGAAGTTGGAATACCTCCAAATTCATTCTATGAAGCCAGTATTAATCTGATACCAAAACTATACTAAGGAATCACAAGAAATGAAAACTACAGACCACAATCCCTCATGAACACAGATACAAAAGTTCTTAATAAGATATTAGTATATCAAATTAAGCCAATGATTTAAAGAACAATGCACCAAGTGGGGTTTTTCCTGGGAATGCAAGGTTGGGAACACTTGAAAATCAATCAATGCAGGGGGCACCTGGCTGGTTCAGTTGGAGGAAGGTGCAACTCTTGATCTTGGGGTTGTGAGTTCAAGCCCCACATTGGATGTAGAGATTACTTAAATAAATAAATATTAAAAAAAAGAAAATCAGTGTAGCTCAGCAGCAACAACAAAATCCCATATGATTATCACAATTGATGTAGAAAAATTATTTGATAAAATCCAACATCCATTTTTTTTCAAAGGTCTCACATATTTATTTCTGAACCAACCTACTGGTACAGAAGCATTAAGAAAAAAAAATTATTTCCCCAATAAAACATGTCTACTGTTCGGATAGTAAGGATGTTTACAGAATGATAGGATAGGATCATGTGACCTTCGTGCAGCATAAATATGTGTGCCATCTCATGTGCTGCCCCTTATAGACCCAGCCTGGTTCTTCTCCAATGCCTCCTCTTGGAGTTGTACCTGATTTTATTCCCAGTTTTCCTTCCAATCAACTGGGGAATAGGACGATTCTGCTTTTGTTTCTTGGCCAGGAATTGCTTGATCCTGAAAGTCTTGTGAGAAGACACGGTGAGGAACAGTCAACCACACACCACAATGGCAGAGAAAAGGCTCTTTTCTTAATAACAATTTTTTAAAACTATTTTTTAAATTTTTTAATGTTTATTTATTTTTGAGAGACAGAGAGAGACCGAGCATGAGCAGGGGAGGAGCAGAGAGAGAGGGAGACACAGAATCCAAAGCAGTCTTCAGATTCTGAGCTGTCAGCACATAGCCCAACATGGGCCTTGAACTCATGAACTGAGAGATTATGACCTGAGCTGAAGTAGGGCGCTTAACTTACTGGGCCACCCAGGCACCCCTAAAACTATTTTTTTAAGTTTATTTATTTGAGGGGGGGGAGAATATGAGCAGGGGAGGGACAGGGAGACAGAGGGAGAGAGAGCAGGAGAGAGAGAATCCCAAGCAGGTTCCTTGCTGTCGGCTTGGAGCCTGATGTGGGGCTGGATCTCACCAACCATGAGATCATGACCTGAGCGGAAATCAAGAGCCAGATGCTTAACCAACTGAGCCCCTAATAACAATTTTTTACTTTTTTAAATGTTTATTTATTTTTGAGGGTGGGGGGAGGACAGAGCATGAGTGGGGAAGGGGCAGAAAGAGAGGGAGACCCAGAATCTGAAACAGGCTCCAGGCTCTGAGCTGTCAGCACAGAGCCCAACTCGGGTTTCAAACTCACAAGCCGTGAGGTCATGACCTGAGCTGAAGTTGGTTGCTTAACCAACTGAGCCACCCAGGTGCCCCACAATTTTTTAAAGCCTTTATTTTTTTAGGAACTTTTACACCCAAAGTGGGGCTCAAAAGTCACACGTTCCACCAACTGAGCTAGCCAGATGCCTTCCAATATCCATTTCTGATAAAAATTTCTAGAAATCTAGAAATAGGAGAAATCTTCCTCCACCAGATAAAGGGCATCTATTAAAACCTACAGCTGATAAACTCAATGGTGAAAGGCTGAATGCTTTCTAAGACTGGGAACAAGGTAAGGATGTCTGTCCTTTCCATTTATATTCAACACTTTATTAGAGTTTCCAACCAGTGCAAAAAGGCACGAAAAAGAAACAAAAAGTTTCTAGATAGAAAAGAAGGAAGTAAAACTGTTTTTGTTCTCTGAGACATGATCATCTTTATAGAAAACCCTACTAGAAGCTACAAAAAATGTTATTACAACAAATAACTGAGTTTAGCAAAGTTGTGGGATTCAAGATCAATATCAAAAAAATCAATTGTAGGGGCTCCTGGCTGGCTCAGTTAGTTTACCGAGCATGCAACTCTTGATCTCAGAGCCATGAGTTCGAGCTCCACATTGGGTGTAGAGATGACTTAAAAAAATATTTATAAAAAGAAAGACTCACTACTACTTAGTTATCAGCTCTCTCCAAATTGATCTACAGGTTCAACACAATCTTAATCAAAATCCCAGATTTTTTGTGGACATCAATAAACTGGCTCTAAAATTCATATAGGAATTCGGAAGACTGAGAATAGTAAAAATAACTTTGAAAAAAAGGACAATGTTGGAGGACTAGCATTACTTAATTTCAAGACAGGTTATAAAGCTACAGAAGTCAAGAGCATGGTATTAGAGTAAAGACAAATAGACCAATGTAACAAAATACAGACTCAGAAATGACCCACATATATAGGGACAACTGATTTCTTTTACCAAGTGCAAATACAACTCAGTGGGAAAAGGATCATGTTTTCAACAAATGGTACTGAAATATTTTATTTTTTTTTAAGTTTATTTATTTAGGGGCACCTGGGTAGCTCAATCCGTTGAGCATCTGACTTCAGCTCAGGTCATGATCTCATGGTTTGTGAGTTCAAGCCCCACATTGGACTCACTGATGTCAGCGAGGCGCCCCCTTCAGATCCTCTGTCCCCTCCTCTCTCTGCCCCTCCCCCACTTGCAGAGTGGGAGACAAGAAGAGAGAGAGAGGGAGAGAGAATCCCAAGTAGGCTCCATGCCATCAGCACAGAGCCAGACTTGGGGCTCCATCCCACAAACTGTGAGATTATGACCTGAGCTGAAATCAAGAGTCAGACGCTCAATCGACTGAGCTACCCAGGCACTCCTTTATTTCTTTCCCTTAAAGATTTTATTTTTAAGTAATCTCTACACCTAAGGCGGGGCTCAAACTTGCAACCCGGAGATCAAGGGTCATATGCTCCACTGACTGAGCCAGCCAGATGACCCAAGAGGCATAGGTTTTAAAAGCTTACAAAATTAATATATTTTATTTTCAGAGAAAATTTTCATCCTCTCTTTTTCTATTGTTTCAGATCCTAGGCATGGGCTTGATTTTAAAGCAAGCAACAGAGTAAGGTAAATAGTGAAAGGAAAAGCCTTCCTCTGTCTTTGTCCCACCCTAATCTTGTCTTCAGACATTACCATCATTAATAGTTTCTTGCAAACTCATCCCAAAACTTTCTGTAATACGCAAGCAGAGAGAGAAAGGATTTTTTTGTTTACTTTTGTTCGGATCACATGGAAGGTAGAGTCCAGTACAAATAGACCTCCTTTATTTTCTTAACAGCTGCATGCTATTCCCTTGGTGGATGTATCTTTATTTATTTCACTACTCACTCATGGATATTTAAGCTCTTTCTAGCTGTTTGCTATTCCAATATTGCAATGAATGTTCTTTGTCTATTTTTTATTTTTTTATTGTTTTTTTTTATTTTTGAGAGAAACAGAGCATGAACGGGGGAAGGGCAGAGAGAGATGGACACACAGAATCTGAAGCAGGTTCCAGGCTCTGAGCCGTCACAGCTCAGAGCTGGGGAGGGGAGAGAGAGCTGGGGAGGGGCAGAGAGAGCTGGGGAGGGGCAGAGAGAAAGAGAGAGAGAGAGAGAAAGAGAGAGAGAGAGAGAGAGAGAGAGAGAGAGAGAGGGACATTCTGAAGCAGGCTCCACGCTGTCTGTGCAGAGCCGGACTCAGGACTTGATCCCACGAAGCATGAGATCAGGACCTGAGCCGAAATCAAGAGTCGTTCCCTCAATCGACTGAGCCACCCAAGCGCCCCTGCAATGAACATTCTTAAATAATGTTTTATCTACTTGTGGGCGTGTATTTGTAGGGAAAAGTTACAAAACTTGGAAAACAAGGTGGTATGGAGCCATGCGTTTCATGGCTGTTGGGCCCAAAGAAGTTTCGGGGATTTACATGCCCGCTATGATTGTTTGGATCGGATCTACAGATTTCCTCACACCCTTGTTAACACAGGGAGGTGAATAATGCTGTCTTCACGTGCATTCTTAAACTGTGAGCGAGGTCGAGCACGTTCTTATGTTTTACTGGATACTCATATTTCTTTAAAGAAATACATTGCTCAAGGGAGTTGAAAATGAATGGATATATACGCCACCTTAAGGGAACGCAGCTATTACAGTCAATGAAATATACTTCCATGTTATTTGCACTTAAGAAAAATAAACCTTTTCTACTGCTAATATAAGTGTGAAACGTTTAAAGAGAAGAACGATAGAAATACAGTTTTCTGGCATTTAAAAAATAGATCAATGATCTGTAATGTGCCATGGGCAGTAAAACATATGGTGGGAATTAAGGTTTTCAGAGGGATAGAAAGGATGGCTTGTTTCTTTCACTGGCTAAAAGGTTATGACCCACATGCACCACGTGACCCGTCAGGACCTACTGACCCCCCAATTATCCTGTGGAAAATGAACTCACTGACTCTTCCTAACTTTCACCCAAATCTGCAGCTCCTGCTGGCTTCCCTGTCTCTGTTAAAGGCATCACACCTACCCAGCCGGCCAAGCTAGAAATCGGGGTGAGGGGGGATGGCCCCATTTCTTTCTCTGCCCCACGCAGCTGCTCCCCACCCTCACCTCTTTCTCTGGGTCTCTGTAAGGATGAGTCGTGGTACCGTGTCCGGAAGCACCCAGCACGATGTCCGGCAGGCGGTGGTCGGGAGCGGAGACTTCATTTGTGCCTTTCCGGCCTTTGCTTTAGCCACCGGCTTTACCCGCAGCCACCACCGCCACACGCGAACCACGAGAATAACCCCACTGTTTGAAGCAAGGCCTTCTCACCAGTGATCGGTGGCTTTCCACATTGTCTATCGAAAGCTTCTGCCCTACCTGTTAAGCTGTATACCTGGAGGAACTGGTGCATGGGACACTCACCTTTCACTAGGCAGGAATAATGGAGCTGTCCATGTGGAACATATTAATTGAAAAATACCCTAATCTTTTTCTTTTATAAATAGAAGGGATGCTAATGATTTCTTCTCTTCTTACAGATCGGTATTGTTATTTTAAACTTTGGTTTGGAAGGAAAATTAGATGGAATGCTCTCAGAAATATTTTGGAGGGGAGCTCGTATGAAGGCAAAGGCAGAAGGTCTAAATGGTGGTGGGAAGTGAAATAAAAGCCCTCAGTCACCACCTCCTGACCTAGTTACAGGTCATCAGTGTCCCCTATACCACAAAGCATATTTCTGGCCCATATGTCTTCTACCACCTTCTGTTGGGGGGGGGGGTGCTCAGAGACTACAAATTCACTTTAATTTGTCCATTATCCTCAGCAAAACATAATTAAGAACATAAATGGACTGCTTCTAAAAATAATATTGTGCATTTCAAAACAAAATATTATGAAGTTTGGATTATCTGCTGTTTCAGTTTATCTCTGCCACTGCTCTAGCAGGTCAAATTTCCTCTGCAGCTCTGTAGCCCTTGAAGACATGTGTTTAGTTATAAACATAGGTTCCTCTGGGGAACCTCCAAAAAGGAATGTTTTTCTCGTTCGGGAGTGAGAAATGCCTGTATCTCCTTTGACACAGAGGACAGCATCGATACTTGCCAATTTGCAGATAATTTCAAAATGTGGTCTAACCCGCATGCTTTCCCCAGTCAGCAGAAAATTTTCTACCATCTATTTGTCAACGAGCATGAGTCAACTCAAGAAGTTTAGCTCTGAACTACTGGTCTGGGCCGTATTTTCAAGTGTTAAAAAATGAAAAGTATTTTTTAAACTGGAAAAGTAGTAAGTGCCTTTCGGTCACCCTTTTCTCCTATAACCCCCAGCCCCTTCTCCAGGGGCCACCAATGTTAGCAATTTCTTACAAATACTTTTAGCGATAACCTCTACACGTACAGGCACGAATGTGTATATCTACCCTCCTTTTTACATAAATGGGAGCGTATCATTCCTATTGTCTTATGTTATTTTTCACTTGTGATATCTTAGAGACTGTTTCATATCAGGAGATTGATCGATTGATCTATCTTATCTTTAACAACATCATAGTATTTCAGTGTGTGACTGTACATTCACTTATTGAGCCAGTCCTTATTCTAGAAATACAGGCTGTTTCTAGGTTTCTTTCCTATTACAAACAATGCTGCCATAAAACGTCACACCTCCCTCTTTTAAAAAGGAAAGTGTAGAAGATACACTCACCTCCATGCTTTAACCAGAGTATTTTGAGGCAAACTTCTTCCATAAATACTTCAAGACCGACAAGCTTGCATTTGACTGACCTGCCTCTTACTTAAGTCACCCTCTTAAGTTTAAATTAGAACCCCCCCTCCTTTTTTTCCTTGCAATTTGTTGACAAAACTGGGTTGTTTGTCCTACGGTGTCCCACATTCTGGGTTTTTCTGACTGCATTGCATGGTGTTATTTAACACGTTCTCTCTCTTCCTTGTATTTCCTGCAAACTGGTGGTTTGATCAGGAGACTTCATTAGATTCAGGTTTAATGCTTCGGCAAGAATGCTCTCTAGACGGTGTTGTGCACTTCTCTCAGGAAACCATAAACATTCTTCTATATAGGTGGGAGTGTGACTGTTGGATAAATTCCTCTAAGTGAAATTGCATGCACCATCTTTTGAGGGTTTTTTTTAAGTAGGCTCCACATCCAATATGGGGCTTGAACTCACAACCCTGACTGAGATCAAGAGTCACATGCTCTACCCACTGAGCCAGCCAGGCGCCCCTGCATGTGCCATCTTTTATTTTTTTTTAATGTTTATTTTTGAGAGAAAGCGAGAGAGCAAGAGCAGGGGAGGGACAGAGAGAGAGAGCGAGAGAGAGAGAGAGAGAGAGAGAGAGAGAGAGGGAGACACAGAATCCAAAGCAGGCTCCAGGCTCTGAGCTGTCAGCACAGAGCCTGATGTGGGGCTCGAACTCTCGAACCGCGAGATCATGACCTGAGCTGAAGTGGGACGCTCAACGGGCGGAGCTACTCAGGCGCCCCATGTGCCATCTTTTAATTTCACCTAATTACCAATTGCCTTCCACAGAAATAATACCAATTTACATCACCACCTGAAATAAGAATCTCTGTTTCCCTGTAGCAACACTGCTTTATCAAGCTCCTCTTAGTCTTCGCCAATCTGGTACATGGAAAATGTTAGCTTGTCAAGGGTTAATACAATCTAGATTGGACTAGAACCGGATTGCACATTGCTTCAGCCCAATTTCTTTCTTCATTAGCTCTCACAAGTACACTATTGTAGGTCGATATAACTGTGATAAGAATACAAATGGTCTACATGAACCAAAATGAATTGGCATGGGTGACATATTTGCTAACATGTGACGTAAAGCCATGTGTGCAGGGCTTATGCCTTTGGTCTGTCGATGCAGATGCAGCTTAAAAAATCTTGTGTGTCTGTTTGGGAAACTGGTAGAATTTCCCATGTCTAGAGCTTCAGCTCTCTGCCAAGTGTGTGGAGGGATCCAGTGATGACTAAGACCAAGATCTTTGTGCCAACAAACTTACGGTCCAGAAAGGGAAGTGAGACACTAATTTACAATGCAGTGAAAATGCAGTGGAGGAAGAGGTCACTTCAACTGGAGGGATCAGAGAGAGGTGGTATTTCAAACAGACCTTGAAGAATGGACACGTCTCAGAAAGGCAGAGGTGAAGATAGCCTCCAGAGGGCAAGAAGAACATGAAGAAGGGGAGGAGATGAAGAAAGCATGATGCAGATTCAAGGAATCCCGAGCAAGCCACTTGGGCTGTAGAGTAGAGAGAGAAAGGACCTGTGGGGAATCGAAGGGACCACAAACTTGGGAAGCATAGAAAACCGAGCTAATGAGCACGCTTGTTTATGAGACACAATATTTTGAATGACTAAAAGGAAATAATTGCTACTGTAAAAAGTAAAAGACCAAATAGGTGATTAAAAAAAAACAAAAAAGGGGGCGCCTGGGTGGCTCAGTTGATTAAGCGGCCCACTTCGGCTCAAGTCATGATCTCGCGGTTGGTGGGTTCAAGCCCCGCGTCGGGCTCTGTGCTGACAGTTCAGAGCCTGGAGCCTGCTTCGGATTCTGTGTCTCCCTCTGTCTCTGCCTCTCTCCTGCTCATGCTCTGTCTCTCTCCCAAAAATAAATAAACATTAAAAAATTAAAAACAAAACAATACAATACAATACAAAACAAACAAAAAACAAGGGGCACCTGGCCGGCCCAGCCAGTAGAGCACGTGACTCTGGATCTCAGGGTTGTGAGTTCCAGCCCCACGTTGGGTGTAGAGGTTACTTGAAGATAAAATCTTTAAACGCCCCCCCCCCCCACACACAGAATCACATAGATCTTTTGAACAGCAATCACTTTACAATGCATTATCATTACATCTTCCCTTAACAGTCTTCAGTGATAATTTTATGTGCATTTAGTGTTTATGTGCATAAATACAATTTCTACAGTGTTCTGCATAGCCTGGCTAGGACAAAAATAATAGAGGAAGCCACATATCTTCTTTGTTTAATCAAAGCTGGATGGCACTGAGGCACTGAGGGGTTTTGTTTGTTTGTTTTTAATTCTAGTTTAGAGTAACAAACAACTCTTGAGGGAAATTTTCAGAATTCTTAAAAATCACACCAAATTACCCGCCTCAGTGAATTTCTCCGCTCTGTGACTGGGGAGAAGAGATGCCATTCATCTTCTAGAAGGCTGGGCTTCTGTGAATGGCAAACTACAACAATAATCAGCATTTTCTGCTGCCAGGTATTAAGATTCACGGCAAAGAAAAAGTGCCCTTGGAAGCAATGCTGTCCAGCAGAACGTTTTGCAAAGACGGAAACGCTATCTTCACTGTCCAATACAGTAACTACATGCTGCTTACTTTTCACTAATTATAACTATTAAGTAGCCTCACGTGGCTATTGGCTTTGAACTAAAAATGCTGATCGCCTTCCCTGACAGATGAAGTTTTTGACGAAAATGACATACACCGAGAGAACATACGAATGCACAAAACACTGTCATGTTTATGCCATAGTGAGGGCGAGATACCGTCTGGAGCAACAGAACTTTTCACACCATGAAAATTCCACTTAATGTCAGAGGCGATGGTAATTTACTTCTTTATGCAAAGTTTGCCAGGTCCTATTCTTCTAATGAAGGCAAGCATGCCTATGGTGGTACAACACACTTAGAGTACAGATAAGAACAGATTAAAACTCTTAAGTGGCAATAATCAAACTATGAACCCTCCTGCTGAATTCCTGGACTTTGAATGGAATTGGAGTTTCTTTTTCTCCAAATGTCTTGAAGTCTGTAGCCCCTCTGGATACTTCATGCGGTGGAATTATGCCCTGAGTTACTAACCGAGCGCCCCTTTGCAGCACTTTTTAAAATGGAATTTCAGATTCATTAGAACAAAAGGATGCACTTTTCTCGACCTTGGGAGCTTGTGACCATTGGGAGATGAAAAGAGTAGTGACACTAAGGAAAACTATTGTCCAGAAAAATAAGCCTCTCCAAGGGGCACCAGGAATCCACAATAAAATCCCTGTTTCCAAGAAAATCCAGGCATTTCCATCAAAAAAGCCTGGAAAGATAAATAGAATGTCCTTAAAAGCCACAGGTTTTTAATAATACAAAATGTCTAAGTCCAGGGTAAACAAAGAGCTAAGAAAAACTAACATCTACTAACTCAAGTTTCTCAAGACCCAGGTCGTGACCTAGAGCCTGATCACAAGGTATTTGCAAAAGAGCTGCTTTTCCTGCGCCTGCGATGAGTTTATTTTGTGGAACTTATTTGGCTTCAGAATGCCACGGCTGCACAGAAATTGTCAGGCCAGGTGAATTACAATGACTCAGTTCACAACAATGAGAACTGGGATTTGGGGGCTCGTTTAAAAACTGATGCCCATGCCCTCCATCTAACAACCAAAATGAACCGGACCTGATTTGTTGAATCCAATGTTAACACTTATTTTCATCTTGTTATCCTGATACAGGAGTTCCTTTCTCACCTGATTTCCCAAAAGTGATTAGTGAAGCTTTTCAAAATCTGATGAATTCTTCACCTTCGATGCTTTCTGAATGAGCTATTTAAGTATAGCTCTTTCCGATTTCCACCCTCTGGGAGGCAGAAGTCACCAGACCTCTTTCCTTTGTTGTACAAGCTATTTCAACTTGCTGCTATACCACATCCTTTCTCTGACCGGCTGACTTCCAGGAACTAACCTGTGGTTTTGAAAACACAGTATTTTCCATAGCAGGCTGTATTAGTTATTATTGACATTATTCATGTATTCTGAAGGTGTGCCCCAGGGCTTTTACAATGAGCTACTAAAAAAAATCAAAGAGCAATAAACAAACACCAGGAGCCTCGCTCAACCACCTAAATGTTAATTCATGTGTTTTTGTACTTAGCATTTTGTTCACTGAGGTAGGCTCTGAAAATGTTAAAAGCAAGAGCAAAATTAATTTCCCATGGTCCCTGAAGTGTTTTTTTTTTGCATGATTTTATAAATAATTCAAGAATATGTCATTTTTCTTTTTAAAGTTCTGTTAAGTAACAGCTCCTGAGAATTAAGCTGTCACTACACTATTCTACACTGGGACTGGCTTTGTAGCCTTTTTAGTCTTTAACCAACAGTTGGTGAGACCGTGCTCTCTCATACTCAAGGATTTATTTAATGTAAACTATTTTGATTTTTTAATGATTTAGAATAAATTATGTAGGCAGGCCAAAAAAATCATTAAAGAGCAGGCTCTCATCGTGCTTGTTAGAACAGTTTTCTGAGCACTTTTAAAAAGTCAGGTTGAGGTCAAGTTTCACAGCCATCTCCACTTTGAAACATAATATATAAGAGCCGTGCGATTTTTTTTGTAGATACGAAATCACGTATGTTTTGGACTGAAGTGGGAAACATTTCAACATTTAAATTACCATCAAACTCTCCACTTTGAAACAGAAGGATCCGAGGAAAGAACGGTGGCTAGTTTGTTGCTGAAAGAAAGAATCTTGGTGAGATGTTACTGCGGTCCCTTCGGTCCCTTCGGCTGAAATGATGACCTGCACTAATCCTAAAGGTCAAGCTGGTAACAATGCTTTCTGAGGAGCCTGTTTTAACATCATGAAAAAAATAAATCTTTAAAACGAAAGGACTAAGCCCAACCTCTTCATACTGTTAATTGTACAATTTCAATGTTGTTAATTACACATCTATTCTCAAGAATTAGGCGGTATGTAGGAATTCCAATACGTGTTTATGACAGTGTCTTAATCCTCAAAGAACGTAACATGTTGTTGGTCTGGTGAAGCATTTAGAAAACAATGCAAACGCTTAAACCAGAGGCGTGAACAGAGTAAGGCAAGAGGAATCCGTTTTAACTCTGAGCCCTCCAATTTTAAGTTTCTAAGAAGCCTAGACGCTTTTTGCAGATTGGGACACAAGCAAACATGGTATTTTGGCAGAGAAGATAAGCCTTGGATAAAGGGTGTATTGACGACCACAGATGTGCTACACTGTTGCATCTCCTGCATTTCAAGCGGGGGTATCTAGTAGACATTAAGTTCCTCGGAGTCACTTTATCTGGGTTCTAGTTGGGCCGTGGAACTTTGAGTGAGCGTCTTTCACGTGCTGGGCTCCGCTTTGTTGAGGAGATGGTCTTTCAGAGCCCTTCTGGCTCTACAATTCTATGGTTTTTTGAACACTATAGTTTGCGTTTGATATCGTGTGTGTGTGTGTGTCTGTGTGTGTGTGTGTGTGTGTGTGTGTGTGTGTGTGTGTAGGTACAGACCCACACGGGTAGACATAAACCCTATATATGAACTATGTACTCGTCACTATGGGCAGTTACCACAGAGAAGGAAAGCAGTCGTGTCCAAATCTCTCCCAGGTCTGGAGGGTCTGGGGGGGGGGGGAACCTGCGACCAAGTTGTGACTGACTCCAATGAGATGCTACCTAGCTGTTTGTGGCCCTGGTTTTAGAGCATGGAGGGGGCGGTGGGGGGTGGTGGTCGCATAGAGAGGTGGTTAAGCTTGTGGGGCTGGACTCATGGCTCCACCACTTAATTAACAATTGTGTGGCTTTTGGCAGTTAAATAACTTTGGTTTCCTCAACTGGAAAGTGGGGAGATGGTAAAAAGATCAGCTCATAGGGCCGCTGTGAGGATTTTATGACTTTGTATATATAAAGCGAAAGCACTTAGAAGCATGCCTAGCACATAATACATATTCAATAAATGTTAGCTGTTATTACAAGATGAATATGGAGTGAACCCTTTATTAACGGAGATGGCTTGATGATCTGGAAACATTGGCAAAGCAATATTAACAACTAACAGCCACGCCGTGGACGATGAATGAGAAAGAGGGAGACAGAGTAGCTGGTGCTATTAATAGACTGGTTGGTGCCAGAAGGCAGCACAAATCCCCTAAGCCTGTGCTATCCAATATGGTCGCCGCTAGCCACGTGTGCCATTGAGCACTTGAAATGTGTTTAGTCTGAAATGAGATGTGCAGCATGTATAAAATACACGTGGGATTTGAAAGATTTAATACAAAAAAAGTGAAGCATCTCATTACTAGCTTTTATGTTGATTACATGTTTAAATGACTATATCTTGGATGTTTGGGGTTAAATAAAATATACTATTGAACTTAATTTCATCCTTTTTTAAAGCTCTTGTAATGTGGCTACAAGAAAATGTAAAGTTACATGTGTGGCTTGTGTTATCTTTCTCTGGGACAGCATTGCTCAAAAGCATTAAAGGAGGGGCGCCTGGGTGGCCTAGTCAGTTAAGCATCCGACTTCCACTCAGGTCATGATCTCGTGGTCTGTGAGTTCGAGCCCCGCATCAGGCTCTGTGCTCACAGCTCAGAGCCTGGAGACTGTTTCAGATTCTGTGTCTCCTTCTCTCTCTGCCCCTCCCCTGCTCACGGTTCTCTCTCTCTCTCTCTCTCAAAAATAAATAAATGTTAAAAAAAATTAAAAGGTTAAGCGTCCGACTTCCACTCAGGTCATGATCTTGTGGTCTGTAAGTTCGAGCCCCACATAGGGCTCGGTGCTGATAGCTCAGAGCCCGGAGCCTGCTTCAGATTCTGTGTCTCCCTCTCTCTCTGCCCCTCCCCTGCTTGCACTCTCTCACTCTCTCAAAAAAAAAAAAAAAGCATTAAAGGAACCAACCATCCCTGTCCTTAAACTCTATCCCATTAGGTTGACTCTGTTCCAGCAAATGCTATTTCCCTCTCTCTCAGAAGCTCTGAAGGAAGCCACATTCTGTCACTGACACTAACACTGGAATTAACTCTGATTACTAATCCAAATGCTCCCATCATGGCTTTGCTGTGTCTCCTTTATGATGAGAATCGAGATTTCTGAAATGGTCCTGAGTGACTGGTCTCGCTTGGAGCTTAGGTTCCATCATGTCCAATTACTTGTCCTCTTAGAACCTCACTTCATCATCTAGAACAGAAGAGTAACACTAATAACTGCCTATCAAGGAAGGTCATGGTGTGAGATTTTTATATAAAGTATTTAGAGCGATAATGGCACATAGTAAGCCCTCGATCGATGTCACAGATTATTCATCCTAACTCTGCCTCGAGTGTTTTTTGAGGTGAGGGGTCTGAATTATTAAATCTGTTTTGAGGGGTGCCTGAGTGATTCAGTCGATTGAGCATCCGACGGACTCCTTGTTTCGGCTGAGGTCATGATCTCACAGTTCGTGGGTTCGAGCCCCACGTCGGGCTCTGCAGCTGGCAGCTCAGAGCCTACTTGGGACTCTCTCTCTCCCTCTCTCTCTGCCCCTCCCCCACTCACACCGTCTCTGTCTCTCTCAAAATAAATAAACTTAAAAAATTTTTTTACTTAAAAATAAATAAATAAATAAATAAATAAATAAAGCTATTTTGTGAAAATAAAATAAAGCTATAGGTGAAAAATCTAGCCAGGCTATTCTGCCGATGACTGATAAAGCTACGGAATCACCAAAGAGTGAGCATCTCGGGTACTGGGTATCCCTTGTCTGAGGGAACTGATGGAGGGGAGAGAGCAGCTAAGATCAGTTCTCGGGGGCCAGGCAGGAGTGAGGAGCAGGCTTCGGGAACGTGAAGCACACGAAGGACAGAGATTGCCTGGAATTGTGGCATTTGTAGGTCCCACTTTCTGCCAGTGGAAATAGGGATAACCATGTAACCTCCCACGTTTTGGGTGACTATCAGACAAAATAATGTACCTGCGCTGATGTGCTTTGAAAAATGTCCAGCTCCGAAAGCAGAGGCCACGAGTCATTATTCTCTTTCCAAACACCCAAGCACTCCGTTTAAACAAAATCGAATTCAAGTGCCGCGCTGGTTCAGAGAAGGTGGAGATTTGACAGGAAGGCTTTCTGAGGGAGGTGTAATTCGAAATGGCCCTTCAAGAGTGAGAGAGAACCAGAGACCATTGATCTGCCCAAATGGCTGCCAGTCACGTGTCCATGCCAGGAGGTAAAGGATTAATCCATTTCAGACACAATCATAGTCAAAGGGCTTCCCAGAATCTTTCTGCTGACTTACATGAATGGAAACCCTTATTCATAGCATAAAAGATGAGGTAGAATGCACCTGGAGGGTCAGGACACTCACCCTTGTGGAGTACTTTCCTATATGGTAGGTCCATGTGGAATAATTCCACACGAATCCCTGACTTACTGCACTCTTTGTGACCAAATGTTTTGTGTTAACATTTATAGCCACAAAAGAGGAACATTTTGGGCAGATTATTGAATACTTAAATGTAATAAAGCACCTTAAATTGATGAGAAATTGTAATTCAATCAATAAAGCAAACGCACGGAAATAAAGAAAAAAGTTCACGATAGAGATAAAAAGGCCGAGTCTCCATTAATTCTCCACACACCGTCTCCGCTCCCTCTCCAGAGGTAACTAATTCATTATTACTATTATTGCAGTTAAAAGGAAGACCAGGGAGAAGGGGTGGGGGTTGGGGGGGTAAGGAAGAACATAAAGGAGGAAGGAGATAAAGAGCAAAGATTTATGGAGTGGGAAGAGACGTCAGAAGTAATCTAGTAAGTGACTTGCTTAAATGTCATTCAGCTAGTTAGTGACAGAGCACAGACTGAAACTGAAATCTCCTGACCCTCTCTCTCCAGGTCCCTTTCGACACCACCACATGGTTTTGGGAGAGAGGGCTTACAGGGCAGTCAGTGGAAAGAGGAAGGCCCAAAATTCCAGCCCTGGGTCTTCTTAGATTCCCACCCCCTCCCCCCCCTTTGAGATGCAAAAATCCCTCTCTTACACTTTGAACTGGCTTCCCTTAATCTTCTACCCTTTTCTATTCCAAACCACCAAAAGGAACTTCTCTGTGAGCTGTCGAAATCTTTACAGAGAAACTCCCTCAAGTTATCTTTATTTGCTAGGGGAACATTGCTTGATCCCTCAGTTATATATTTTTCGGCAGAGTTAAAGAATTGCTCATGTTATCTAGTACCTTCCATTAGGTTTTGGGTCACTAGTAAACACTTTGTGTTGAAATAGAATTTACCAAGTGGAAAAGAGCTGGCATTTCTGATATCCCCCAATACAAATATTCAACCTAGTCACTAGACCAACAATGGAAGTGTCAACACACTCTGAAAGGGGCTCATAAAACTGCAAAGTTGAAGTTGTCTCCACCATCACAGAGTTTACGATCTAGTTGGGCGGATGGACAAAGCTCAATTATCCATAATGGCCTCAGCAAAGATGTGATAATACCTCACCTCATTAGCATGTTAGCATATGCTATAAAATATGATAATTTTAAACTCAGATGAACGCTTTTTATTCTTTTTCTCTATAAAAGGCTGGGGTGGGGATCCAATTCATGACATTCCTATACAACAATGAGGACACTGTTTCCACATTGCTCATTCCAAAAGGCATTTCTGAAAGCTAGAGATAGATGCCTTTTAGAAAGTAGACCACATTTTCTGGCACAATACTTAATTTATTCTCCTTTGATGACATGCCTGGTGGAATGAAGGCATCAGAGAGAGAACGAGTGTGTTTCTCCTTTTTAACTGTACAGTTGAAGAAAAATCTGAGAGGTGATTAACACGTCAGGAACATTTCAGTTTGCAGGTTATGAATTTGAACATAAAGCTGCATTTGGATGGTCGAACGGTCATTATCTGGTTTCACGATTTGGGATCCCAGTCCGGAGCAGGGGTGTGGTGGGGAGGGTGAGAAAGCGGATACCCAGTTCCCTGTGCGACAGCCAGCCAGGTTCCCTGGAATACTTGAGTAGGAGGGTGGTAGTTTATGTGTCTTTTCAGCTGATATAATTGGACTGTAGCTGAAGTGTGAGGATGACTAGATTGTTAGAGTTTTGATAGCATGCGTCTCCCCAAACTGTCCTTCAGTATCTTGCTTGCACCTATGGTGCTCCAGATCTTGGCAGTAAGAAGTCAGGGTGTTGGAAAGGACTCTGCAAAATAGGCATGGAGCATCAGGAAAGAGCAAAGAAGGGAGAAGATGAGTTGAGGCCCCGGAAGCACATTACCTCATTGAATTTTCCCAACATCCACACGGGAAGATAGAGCTTGAAAATAAGTCAAGGACTACTTAAGTTTCTTTCAAAATTGACCAGAAATAGTGGTTTCTTTATTCTGGTCAGGTGACAATTAGTAGCAGCCTCTTAGGCAAGTTACTTCGAAGGGCCTCAGTTTCCTCATCTGTAAAAGGAAGTGATTAGGTTAGATATCCACTAAGGAGCAGGCCAAACTAAAATATTGGCTCCAACTATTGTTTAAGAGATTCCCTGCTAGGTCATTTCAAGCTCTAATGCTGTTATGTACAGTACCTCATCATAAAGGTAGTGTCGAAAGGATGCAAGAATTTGACCAGGAGTCGGGCAAAATGAAAGGCAAATTGGAATTTGGGATTTTTTTTTCCCCTACAAATTGTGCCAGTCTGTCAAACACTAGGGTTAATTTCTGGAGCTGCGAATACACGATAGTATTAAAGCCAGAAAAAATAATTTTGGAATTGATTTGTCAAGAGCTTTAGATCTTAACGATTAAGACTTTTGTGTAAACTGGAGTTTAATCAAATATAGAGATTAGCTTAAGAATGGTGGGTTTGAATTGTAAATGAAATAGTTGAAATTGCAGGAAACCAAGGAACTGTTGACCAAAACAAGTGTAAATAGGACACTTTGTTTAGGAACCAAAATATAAAATGTATTCTCTTAACTTTTATGCTTACGTTTAAAACTCAAGTAAATGTATGACATTTCCCCCCTCCCCCAGCAGATTTTAAGGATGTTATAAACTACTATTTAAAGAAGAGCCTTTTGAAGCTTAATGAAGAGGGGGTAATTAGTTGAGAGGGACTACAGCAAATAAAAATTGGTCTTGCTTTTGTTAGGTGGTTAACCACACTGATGGGGTCTATGTAATTTCTAGTTGGTTGATTATCCTTAGACATTAGATTTTTGAAAATAATTTGGGATGAGGAATAAATATAAGGCTACCAGTACATTTGGATGTAACATCCAAATACACTAATAAGTAATACGATGTAGGAAGAATAAGTGTATGTCTGACAACTGAAAAAACATGATTAAAATATGCAAAGAAGAAACCAAATTGGATTTCAGATCAAATTAAAGAAAGCCTCAAATAGTATAATTGGATCTGGAGGTTGTTGACATTTGCAAGGTGTACGTCTTAGTCTTACTGTGAAGAAGCTACTTACTCTTTTCATCAAGGTCTAGTGGTTTCCATGCTTTTGTTTAAATGATCTTTAAAGTGAAATTGCTAATGAAACAAATATGAGAGGATTTACAGATTAGTCAAGTATTACATTCTAAAAATATGTTTTAGCCCTAGATATTCACTAGGATTATTTGTCTTGCTGTTCCTCCAAAATCAACAAGCAGACTCTATATTTAAAATGGTTTTGTTTATTAGCTTTGCTATCCTCCAAGGAAACACTGAACTTTAGTCTACTTAATTAATTAGAAAAAACATAAAAAGCTTTAGCATGCTGCCGTACAGTATTTTTTGGTAATACATACCAACATATCATGTTTGCTACTTTAACCTTGAGTTCTGGAATGCTTAAAACATATCCTACAATAATGTTATTTAGTTCAGTGAGTTTATCAACGTGATACCTAAAAAGTTCCGCAAATATGCAGCCCGTACTTGAATCATAACTTCCACATTTTCTCCTTGCTTTATTCTTCTCGCACACAAACTGTTTTAATTCTTAAAGATGTTTTAATAAGGAGCAGCTATAGAAATGGGATCACTAATAGCTATAAAGGAGCCGTTTGTCTTAGGGATGTGACTTCATTTTTAAATGTAGGGAGTAAAGTTTCAAGTAAATTCATTAGGACTTGCAAAAGTGTGGGATGATATGCACAGATCACTCTTTTCTGAAAGAAGAAAAATACACGCAGAGCTCCAAAGAGGGTGATAAATTACATGATTTAAACAAATAAAACTACGTCCTTCCATGTTTGATTTTGAAATCCTTAGCCTTCCTGTGGACTTAGACATCCTTTCAAAAATTTTCAAAAGTAAGCTAGATTACATTTGTTTTGAGAAAAGAAAATCTCTCTTTCATTTTTAAAGTAGATGTCCTCCGTAGGCTGTATCTGTTGAAAGATTCCCTTTGACAGTGAGTGTTCGCCCTGTTATTTGGGTTTCAGAGAGTCCTTTCAGGCATCTGGATAATTCAACACATTTCACTGCGCCTTCCTCCTCAGCATGAAGAAGGCCAGACAATAGCTCGACTTCCTTCAGCAATCACAAATCAGGAGACAGTTGAAGAGAATCTCTCGGCTTAGCAGAGGACTACCAAGCTGAGGATAAACGTTATCTTTGAGAAGAGGGAAAAAAGAGAGAGAGAGAGAGAGAGAAAAGCTCATTGTGTTCTCTTTCCACATAGGTCTTAGGATATGACCATGCTTTAGTTCAGTTACAGCACAGAGAATATTAAATGACTCCAGTTTTTCTCACTTACAGTGAATATTTGTGGTCCACAGCTTTTCCTTCTCAATCACGACAGTTTCAAATAGCACACTTACTAGTGTAAAATGGTTCTATAATTGGATCATCTTTAGCACGACGATTCGCTTGCTTTGGAAGAAAATAGCATGATGACTCGATTTTGGAGGTTGCAGTCCATATCGTGACTATTTCCACGTAGAAATGCATAATGGAGCCAAGACGGACAAACTTAATCAGAAAAGTAATTGAAAAAAGTGATGTGTGTAAAACATTTTTGTTTTATAGCTTTTTCTTTGATTATAGTATTACAGTCTGCTAGCAATTTTATGGTTTGTAATGCCAGAAATTCCACTTCTGAGGTCACATAAACAGGAAAATCAAAGTGTTTCAAACAGAGTGTAAAAATACCTTTAACACTATTTAATCTTAATAGTGAATCACTTTAATGTGTACTGAGTCTATTCTCAAGGTAGGAGGATTAATTTGAGAAAAACTTTTCTACTGATGGAGGGCAGGCTCTTTTTAGATCTTTTCAATATTTGCATAAGTATTTTGATTTAAAATATTTGACCTGTAAAAAATACTTTGTTAGTGAGAGGATACAGTTTTAGCATACTACTGAGCAGCAAAGATCCACAGAACAGTGAAATTTTAAAGCACTGCATGTTAACCAATTAGTTCCCTGTTGTAAGTGTTAGGACCAACATACTTCATCTGAATTCTGTAAGATGTAATTTCATTCTATTGTAATTTAATTATTCTTGCCATTCAAAATGAGATTAACTCACTAATAAACATAAGAGATGTTTGTAAATAATGAAACGCTTATTCTTTTAAAAAAATCCAATTTAGGAAAGACCAGTTTATAGAAGTAAAGCCCACTCACCAATGAAATTTAATAAAATGTGTATTTTAAACTTATTCACATTTCAGAAAGTCGATCCATCTCTTGCTGCCATTTGATCGGCATGAAACCCTTTGAGATTGGGATAAATATATTTGTACTTTTTGCATTTTTGAACCAAATTATATTAACTGTGCATGTTCAGTTAGTGGAATTTTCTGCTTCTTACCAAGGGATACACCTCCTGAAATTGATAGTTAACTCACATGGACACTATTTAGTTGAAGGTGTATTGTTTTTGATTATTTACTTGATTTATGTTGGTATGTGCTATTGAAAAGAAATAACATTCAGAAGTTCATGATTAACTGTAACTTTTTCCTTTTTTTGCTGACATGTTTTCATAAGCAAATTGAGGGTTGGTAACAAAAATACTCAAATTTCTTTTTTTTTAGGTTGATTGGTCTTAATATTGTTGTCTTTCAAAACAAGACTGATTCATTTTTGAAAATACAAAATGTTTGTAAATACAAGAATACTTCTTGTTTTTATAAAAACAGTTAGTGAAGACGGTTTTATCTGAATCTAATGAAATTACAGTTTCTGCTCTAGGATCCGACAGCAAAATAGCATTTGAAATATTTTCTCCTTGGACCCTTCCCCATTTTGTTCAGTGGGCGTTCTCATCTGCTGGCTTTGTTTCAGGCCTCATGGGCATGCACACTCACACACGAACACAGAACCACACAAATGTAACAGAACATGTATTGCAGGACACAGAATTCTCGATCCCAGGCAAAACTAGAGCGTAAGAGGCCTTAACTGCAAATGTAGTCCAAAAAAATTAAAGTAGTAAATACACATAGAACAAAAGCTCTATTCTAGTTGTGCAAGGAACATAATACTCTTAAATTACTTTCTGGTTTCCATGGGGACCTTTTTGTTCTAAGATACCAATCATTAGGTTTAACAGAGCCACTTAATATTATTTCTAAATCAAGTGAAATGATTTCTCAACTGGGTAAAATGTCAATTACCGGTAGCATTTTTCAAGGTTCTAAAATCCAAGCTACTTGGGATTGCAGCTTTATGCGGCACAATTAAATCTAGAGGTCAATATAGAGGGGCCCCTCCTCCCCTCTTCAGGCAGATAGAAGCTCCAAGTCTGTCTATATTGGGGGGAATACTTTACAAGATACCTGCTTTTTAAATTCGTTATAAGCTCAAAATATTCGCAAGAATTTTAAATTGTGATGAGACTTCTTAGGCTCGCAAAAGATAAGTTCTCCCTCCCTGGGGCCACTTTTGATACCTTTCTCACACATTCTTATAGAACATCTGGGCTTCTGTGTAAGCATATGTTCTAGATGATATATATAGATACACACACACAGGCCAATCTGTTTGGGCGTAAATGATGTGCCTGGGGCTAGGAGTTGTGGCTCCTTTATTTTGCAGAATGCCTAAGTATTGTTTGTCTCACAATACTGAGCGCGGAGCAGGAGCCTGGTGGGAGCCTGGAGCCTTAAGCCCTGGGCTGTGGTCTGGGGGAGGGGACGGGGTTGCGGGGTCACAAGCTCTTAGCTTTTAGCCTCAGCATGACCACAAGTTTTAAAGCATGAAGGGATCACGTGCTTTTCTTTGAGCTGTTAGTTATTCTGACTTTTTGGGTGTGTGTGTGTGTGTGTGTGAAATGCTTTGTTCTTCAGCTTTTTTTTTTTTTGATTGTCTAGGTATTTTGGCTGATGATTACACTTTTTTTTTTCCAAAAGAAAAAAGACAAAAATAAATTACTTCATGTGTCAAAATGTCCTCGTTTTTAAAATAGCCTATATCTTGTACTTAATTTTACCTTGCGTTAGGCAGGTACTGAGATGGAATAAATTATTTTCGCCAGCTGGGAACTTGATCCAGACATTCTATATGTTGCAAGCCTTTTAAAAAAGTTAAGAACAAGAAAATATCCTGGTAAAGCAATCTCAAAATACCTTATTCCGGGTATTGTTCTGGCTTTAAAGGGAAGGAGGGCTGGGAGGAGGGGTAGGAGTTGGGGGGGGGAGTAAGTAGGAAGACTCTGGGAGGATGTCTTGTTTAATGAACTGTTTAAAACTTTTGGAAAATATTAAGCTAGTGAAGTCCCTCAATATGGTATTTCCATTTGAAAGCCTCTACTTAAACATTTCACTTTCGGGGAGCTACTCTTCTGCTTGTTCCCTTTTAATAAGATGATTTCATCTTTTCCAACTCTCTTCGGCGGCTCAAACCCAGACACATAGAGTCGGAATGCCAAATTAAGACTTTGGATGATAATGAGATTTATTTGGGAACATTTTCCCAAATCAGGGTAATGGGTCTTTTTGTTCCGATGGTGAAGAGGATGAGGATATGTTTACTCATTGACCGGGAGCTCTGGCTGCAGCTGCAGGACACAATTAATTATGCTAATAGTTTGTGAGGAGCGGATGTAACTCCCCCACCCCCCTTTTTCGGGGGGGGGGGAGGGACGGGAGTTTGGCAAAAGGGGAAGGAGACGCCCTGGGGTCCGATCACATGATATTATCTTCGCGCCACTTTCGCAAAAACCCTTTTTTTACTCCAGGTTTTGCTCGAGCTCAAAGGTACTGTTCTTATCTTGCTTTAATACAACATTTCTTAAAGTCGGGTTTAAGCTCTCTTCCCTCCCCCTTCTCTTCTTTCCACTGCCAGTGGTTACCATTAAAGGTCGACAGTTGCATTGCAGTCGGTGCCATCACACAGGAGGGATCTGGTTGGGTGGTAAACTTCGAGCTGCGTACTTTCCAGAAAGTATCAGACGCCCCTGGGTGGGCTGCAAGGTCTGTTTGCGCGTTTTATGAAAGAGGAGAAAGCCCACCTGTAACGGTGACTCCTGCTGGAGAAATGAGAGCGGCTTGCGTTGCATCCTCCGCTGACTCCCCGGGGGCGCTGGCCGTTCAGGTTGGACTCCATCTCGGGCCAGGGGCGGGAGAGGCCAGTCTTTTGTAATCGGCTTGCCTGAGCTACTACTGTGCACCAGTTTGAGAGTCACATGGCGCCCTTGTCCTCTTCTGGGCTTTGGGCTGCCACAGTCTCCCGCGGTAACAATAGTGGGGAGGGAGGGATCCGGCTTCATTGGGCATCCCGCTCCCTCCTTACCCGCGCTCGCCTTCCAGTGCCTTCCTCCCCAGACCCCGCTCACTGCCCCCTCTGATTTGGAACTCGTCTCCCGCACCGTCCGCTGCCCCCCAAACTCTCTCCCGCGCCCGTGTCCGCCTGGGACATGGAGTAGATACAGTCTGACTATTGCATTTTGCCCAGTGCTCAAAGTCTGGCACGCACCATTCCATGTTTATTGTGCTTCTGAAACAGAGACCTCGTCTTACTTTTCACACAGTGTACTTGGGCTTTGGCCTTTAAGCAGTCCGCCCTCAATTGGTTCTCATTAGCCGCGGAATGAGAAGAGAAAGCAAGATAATTGCACCGTATCTTCCTTGCATTCGTGCGTGTACTCGGTGGCAGCTACTGTTAGCGATGCCTGCCAAGAAACCCCTGATTTAGTGGCGGAGGGGAGGGGGCGCCTGGCAAAGGCGAAAGCCTCCTAACAGTAGCACAAGGTGCCAGAGGTTAAAACTTTCACATGTGCCTGGGGTGGAAATGCTGTGTGTTTCTTTCCTCCTCGGGCCTTCGGAACACTTTCAGTCTAGAGGCGAGGCGGCGCGCATGCGCGCGCCGGGTGGGGGACACCCCGGTCCCACGGCTCCGTGGGCCTCGTCGTCTGTCTCCGGTAGGGGGATGGGGCGAGCGCCGCCGGAGCGGACAGGGTGGCGGCGAGCGCGCCACCCTGGGCTCGGCGCCAGGGGCACCGGCGGCGGCCCGGGTTCGCCTTTAATTAAAGCCTGCGGCTCCGGGCAAAGCCTGCAGCTCGGGGCGAAGAGGGGAAAATGCCGGCTGCGCCCGGCCCGTGGGTAACTGCGACTCGGTGGGGTTTGCGCTGTGGCGGGTGGGGGTTCCGTTTCCTAATTCCTGTGCGGCCGGGTGGGCGGGGGCGGGCTTTTTTCCCTGGGCTATTAAAGGCGGAGGGGCGGGCTTTTCCCAGGGATATAGCTTCGGACCGAGGGCCGAGGGGACGGAGCGCTCCTCAAGTGGTGGCCGCCGGGCCAGTGGCCCGCGCCGTCGGGACGGGGGCGCTCGGGTGAGGCGTGCGCTCGCGGCCCCGAGGAGTGGCCCGGACGCGTCGGCTCGCTTCTCTTCCTCCCCGGGCTCGGCGGGAGGCAGCGCTCGCCCCGGTCCCCAGAGCGCTGGGGCGGCGCGTCGCTCGGGCGCAGGCAGCGGGCCGGCCGGCGCGGGGTCGCCGCGCGTGCCACCTGCGAGGGCCGGGCGCGGGCAGAAGCGGGGACCTCCGTGGGGGCAGCCGGGAGCGGGGACTGTTGACTGCTGGGTGGGAGGGGACGGGGGGAACGGAGCGGGCGGGACTTGAGAAAAGCAAAGTAGCCGAGCGCAGTTGAGGGGGAGCGGGGAGCGCGCAGGAAGCGGGGGGGGGGTCCCCTTTCTCCTCCGTCCCTGACCTTTAGGCTCCCGGTGGGTGGGGGGGGCGCGGGCTGAGGGGGTGCACGTGGAGGGGAGAAAAGGACTCCCCTCCCCCTTGGCTTCTGTCCCACCAACCCGGGAATGGAGGGGGAGGGAGGCGTGGGCTTGGCGCGTTTTTGGTGCTTTGAATGGAGAACTCCGTTTCCCATGATGCTTTGTTTCTTTCTCTTTAATCTCGGCGGCGCGGCTGCAGCACGAGGACGGGAGCGCGTGGTGCGAGCAGCTGGAGCACACCCTGGGCGCGGGCGCTGCGGGCCTTCAACCGGGCACTAGGTGAGCGTGTGCGACACGCGGGAAGGGGCCCCGGGGTCCGCGGAGGCGCGCGTGGAAGGCGCTGCGGGCTTTGCCTACTCTTCACAATGCGAAGAGCTCTCGCAGTGGTCCCCCGGCGTGCGCGATGTATACCAGATGACCGGTTAATTCAACAACGGTACTAAGTGTGCAGGGCGCGCTCTCGGACCCTCCGGTAATTTGGTATTCGGGGCTCAGTTTTGCCTAGGGGAGTCGGCAGATGCTATGAATGCATTAGGAGACCAGTTGGGAGTAGTTTTTTTTTTTTCTTTTTACATGGAGACAAAATAACTGTGGGAGTAGAAACTCAATTTAAGAGGGAAAAAGCTTACTATTTTTTTTTCTGTTTTAACTTGAGTCTTCCTCCCCTATAGGAAATTGATTTTAGATTTAAATGTAACTAAAACGAACCCGTTGAGTTTTCTTTTAAGGACTAGATTAGTGGTACATGAGGTACCGTTTTGGAAGCCCTACATGGAAAATTCCCTCATTAGGTAAACCTGTTACAGATTTTGGTCTCCGAATTTTTCCTTTTTTGAGAAAACCTCACCCATCGGAAGAGGTAGGGCAACCTTCCTTGCTGCACGTTCTTAGGTGAAATAAGCACTTGGAAATGGGCGAAGGTTTTCTTATGGACGATAATGACATGAAGGAAAGGAGAGCTAATCTGCCTTCTTTGGGTTTAATGGAGAAAATGGGTCCATAAATGTTTAAACAGAACAAGAGCCCTTTGAAATAGATCAAAATGTGACATCTCTGGGCCATCTGTGCATTATGTGAAGAGCGCGGAAGGCTAGGTTTCTTAAAGCAGCTCTAAAATTTCTCTCATTTTCTATTAATGGGGTGGGGGCAGGGAATATGCATTTACTCTAACAGTCACATTCTGTATAGAGGCCCTACCTCAAGAAGCAAATCCCCAATTTTTACATGCATCTTGCTCTGGATACGCCTCTTCTAAAATCAGGGTGATATAATGGGCCTGCAGATGTTTTTTTAGATGGCAAGGGGAAGCCCACAATCCGCTCACACTTACGAATCGGACTTCTGAAATTGCCAGTGTTCTTTGTGTTCAGCTCCGTGTAAATAATTCAGATTATTAAATTTCTCAGGATTTGGCCAAAACTCCCAGCACCTAGCTCGGACTCTCTGAGCCAAAGAAAAGCTTGTTTCAGGAATATTAAACAAGGAGTTTACTTGCTCGGTGACTAATTTTGTTGTGTTCTTTGTTTTTGTGTTTTGTGTTTGTTTTTTAACTAGGTGAGTCTGAATAGATCTGTGAGGACGGGCAAGACGAGCTCGCGGAAGACCATTTTGCTCCAGGAATAGGCCTTGGCCATGTAAAAGTGCTTACAGTGCAGGTAGCTTTTTGAGATCTACTGCAATGCAAGCACTTCTTACATTACCATGGTGATTTAATCAATGGCTGCCGAGAACTGTAGTTTGTGCATAATGAAGTTGTGGATGCTTCTGAGCTGCTCCTCATAATGTGTCTCTTGTGTTAAGGTGCATCTAGTGCAGTTAGTGAAACAGCTTAGAATCTACTGCCCTAAATGCCCCTTCCTGCACAGGCTGCCTCATACTCAGCGTTACAAAGTATCCCTTGAGTCATACTTTGACCAGGACAAGTTCGAAAGGTTTGTTTTCTGTTTTCTGTCGTTTCATCGTTTGGTGGGAGCAGACGGTGGGGACTATGCGCAGTGTGCAGCTGAGCACCAAGGAGAAGATCGGGTCCTCGCGGTACCAAAGTGCTCGTAGTGCAGGTAGTTTTGGCTTGACTCTACTGTAGTATGGGCACTTCCAGTACTGTTGGGTCACGACTCTTTTCGGGGATGGAGAGACCACTGAAAGACACTGCCACTTACGGTTAGTTTTGCAGGTTTGCATTTCAGCGTACATATGTATATATGGCTGTGCAAATCCATGCAAAACTGACTGTGATCATGTGTGCCGTCTACGTCTCTGGGACTCTGCACGCGCGTCTCCAGCCCTCGTGCCCGTTCATCCGTGGGTGGGGATTTGTGGCATTACTTGTGTTCTATATAAAGTATTGCACTTGTCCCGGCCTGTGGAAGAAAGGAGGATTTTATCGTCTTCTCGTTTTTAAGTTGTAAATGTTATACTTGTATTTGGTAATTGATCAATGACCTGTTTTGCTGTTGTCGGGTGGATCACGATGCAATTTTGATTAGTAAAATAGGAGAAAAATTGCACGGTATCCATCTGTAAACCGCAGGACCCTTGGTGACGACGGCCTGTATCGGTGCTGAAGTAAGATGGTAAAATCCTTTCTTGAGTTACCGCTATGAACAAATGTTTTGGAATGCAATATTAACAATATTAAGATTTTTAAATAAAATATTTGCAATTACGAAGTGTGTGTTTTGGCAGTTTGGTGAATGATCAGATTGTTACTGAATGTAATTGGGCCTCAAGCTTGCAAAATAAATGAGATTTTAAAATCTGCAAAATTGGATTCTTTTTTTTTTTTTTTAAGATGAACA
Source organism: Cryptoprocta ferox (assembly GCA_028646485.1). NCBI lineage: Eukaryota > Metazoa > Chordata > Mammalia > Carnivora > Eupleridae > Cryptoprocta > Cryptoprocta ferox. The sequence continues at coordinate 15,833,446 of CM053579.1, forward strand.
ATGCTAGAGGATTAAAAAAAAAAATCTCGTGGTGGTGGTGGTCCTAAGGGAAAAGTTAGGCATAGCTGCATCTACAGAAAGAACCAAGACCCCTAATTTTGGGAATTTGATTGTGCTACCAGATTTTGGATGAAATGTGCTCATTTTAAGTACATGTGCTTATCCATATGAGGGGGTGCAAAATTGTGAACCAATGGGACGCCTGCCCTTGAGGAACTGGGCACACTTGACATCTAACTTGAGAGAAGAGTGACCTTGTCAAACAGGGTTTGGGATTCTGAGGAAAGTGTTGGGTGGAATGGCCGCTGGACGAAAGACGTTGCCTCTGCTTGGTGGGCTAGGATGTGCTGGAAACCTGGATGTGAGCCTATTGTTAGGGCTGGGGTTCAGGGGCTCTGTAGGGTGACTAACCTTGAGCAGAAATTACTCACGCCCTGCTAGTTAGCTGTCTGAGACCTCACAAGGTAGAAAAAGTGAATATTGACAACACGAAATGTTCCATGTAGTCAGCCGGTTGCCACCTAGATCAGGCAATTTGGGTCCTCTAGCGGTTCTTAAGACTCTGGCACTTGTTAAAAACACAGACGGCCGGTCCATTAGGGGCTGACTCAACAGGTCTGCTGGGGCCTAAGGATCTGCATTGCTAACCTAGCTGCAGCCGCCCGCGACCGCCTGGAGACCACACTTGGAGAAGCACTGCTTAAAAAGAATCGGGAGATCTCAGCTTCTAGGACAAATGAAGTTAGCAAAAGTGGTTGCCTGCCTTTAATTTCATGTTCGATCTTTGGGGTGGAGATGCTGGCAAAGCCACGAGGGTCTGTGGATATGTCATTCTTAACTTCCTGCTGCTATAGAATTTGAATTTCAAACCCTCCGTCGGTCCAATTTAATCAGTAAAAGGGGCTCTTGCCGAATTGCACTTTGGCCTTGAGCTAGTTGCCTAGGTCTCGTTTCCTCATTAGGGGAAACCGTGATAACGTTGGCCTACCTCAAGGATCTGCAGGTTAAGTACATTCTCTGGTGGTAGTGGTTGGGGGGATGGATTTTAATTCTTAGTGATGAAGTGAAATCTTAATGAAAAGTGACTTTTGGTAGTAAAGTCTGTCTTCCAGTATTAAGTATGTGTGTGTGATTTTTTTAAAGTGACTAATGCTTGAGGCAATTCTACAAGCATAAAGAACTCTACAGATATTTCCTGTGCTGTCCAATGCTTACTACTTTGTTGGTGCCTAATCATAGTTAGGTTTGATGTGGCAGCAAAGCAAAGGTCTCCCTCCCCTCTAATAAAGTAGCTCAGTAAAAGAGGGGATTAAAGCTTATTTGTTATAATCCTTAACACCCCCAAACCTCCGCTTTAATAATACAAGTTTATTGTCTCTAGTGGTTCACTGGTGCTTTACCAAAGGTGGCTAGTATGCAGACAGTTCCTGCAGTTTCCACTTTTAATGGGCATGGGTGGAGGGGCCGTGTTCCTTACGGGTAGGCCAGTCTCCCTGTTACAGTCCCCATTCCTTCGACTAAAGTCAGGGCTGAGCGGCTGAGCTGGATGATCGTAGGGCCTCCTCTGGCTTCAAATATTCTGATCTGTCCTTGTTAAAAGTTACGGGTCTCAAATAATTCTAAAAGTGCTTTGCACCTAATTCACTTGTTTAGAAATTTGGGGGAAAGTGGCACTTGAAATCATTAGTTGCCGGCAAAATTAGTAATATATACATATACCGTGTATAGCTTCCTTATTTCTAAAGACTTGCAGTGAGTTCAATAAGTACGTAATGCTACCAGGTATATTTTCTGTCTTTGCTTCAGAGGGTAAATGTCTTAAGGTTTTTCAAGGTCATCAGTGTGGCCATTAATTTTCCCTAGACAGAAGAGTTGATGTGGCATAGGTTTAATTAGCCCAAACATATGTTGACTTGGAAGTTGCTTCTTTGGCAATCCTCACTAGTTTTAGCTTTGAAACAAGGGACAAATAGGAAAATGGGTAAGGCTAAAATTTTAGCTGAAAGAAACAGTCCAGTAACTGAGGACACTAAAGTGCAGAAAGAAGCGACTTGCTCAAGGTTTTGATAAGTAGTCAGGGAACAATATGATAAGGCCTACGCTAGAAACTTGCAAGCAGGGATCAGGACACTGCTTGGGATTGGGAGCGTGGCTGGGTCAGGAAGTGTTTCCCAGGGGAGGGGGCCCGAGGGGAGCCGAAGCAAGCAAGAAGGCCTATGAAGGGTCTTTATTAGGAGAGCTGTTTATGCAAAAAGCTAGCTAAGAGGTCAGATCAAGCCTCCTCCAGGGAACTGCCCTTGGTTCAGAATGTATGGTGTGTGTGAGGGGACAGGTAGATTAGGACCAGATCATGGAGCCTGTTCTGAATAGAAAGGAAAGTCACTTAAGAGTTTTAAGCAGAGAAGTGACAGAAGCCAAAATTGCCCATTTAATAAGATCACTCTGACAGCAATGTAGAGTCTGGCTTGGCGAGCACTGAGCCTGAAGCTAGCTGGAGGACTGTTTTACAGGTGGATTCGAATCAGGACAGCAGTAACAGGATAGACGGAGAGGCAGCTTTCCTTCAGATACATGGATAGACTTAATACAATTCCAACCAATATCTCAGAGGGATAGTTTCCAAACTTCACAATGACTCTAAAGTTCATCTGTAAGAATAGATATGGAGGAACGGTCAAGAAAATAGAGTGGAAAAAAGGAGTCATGAAGTGGATGGAACTTGCATTAACAGACATGAAAACATTATAAAGCAACATTTTAGAAGCGATGCCAGTACAGAAATAGATGCCTGTTGCTGAGGTTTCTATCCTGATCTGCTGATCAAAGTATATATAAGTAGTTAGATGATCACTAAGGTATCACTTCAGGTTGCGAAGGGGCATAGGAGCCCTTTCTGGGATGATGGAAAAATTCTGTTTCTGGACAGACGTTTGGGTTCCGTGGGGTGTATGCATTTGTCAAAACTCACCAAAGGGTACACACTCGTAGGGTAACCTATGAGTTATGCATTTCACTCTATGTTCATTTTACCTAAAAACCAAACTAAGTATCGAATTTACCTAAAAACCGAACTAAATACTGAATTCTAGTTAATGATAAGCATGTGAAAGCATGTAGGGATGAATGCTTACTTTGAAACTTGCTTTGAAACGCATACAGAATTAAGATGGACTGATGAATGGACAGATAGAGGCTTAAGTCACTAGAGCAAGCTGTTAACGGTAGTAGAACCTAGGTGATCGGGATGTGCGTGTTCACTGTATGGGTCTTTCAGTTTTTCTTCATGGCTGGGAATTTTTATAATGAAATGGTGGGAGAAAAACATAATTGGCAGAAGGAAGAATCTAGATCATTATAACCATGACTAGTACTTAGTGCTCACTCTGTGCCGGGCACTGTGCTAGTGCTTCATGTGCAATATATCTTTTAATGCACACAGTAACCTATGAGGTGAAACAATTCTATTATCTCTATCTTACAGATGAAGAGACTGAGGCCCCTAAAGGTTAAGTAACCTGCCCAAAGTGACACAGTCCAAAGAAGCTAGTGTCCAGGCTGTACGTGGAATCAGATAGATAAGTGGGATAATCTTGCTGGTAGTTCATCTAATTAGAATGTAGTAGCACCTGGAGTAACGTAACTCCCAGGCCCATGCACTTTATGCCTGCTCCTTGCAGTCCTTCTGGAATGGCTCCCAAATTTCCGGCAAGCCCAACTGAGGTACAGAGGTGGTCGGTAGAGGGTTGTGGGAACTGACATTGTATGGTGGAGGCGATGGAGAGAGATGATGAGTACGCTCTTGTAGATGTGGATTCAAGAGGTCTTTGAGACATCCTGGGAGAGATGGGGACAGCAGGTGCTAGAAGCTGAGGACATAGATCTGATTCTGGGTGGCTGTTGAAGCATTGGCTGTGAGAAGACCACAGAATTCCCCGGGGCAGAACCTCGGTTCAAGAGCAGATAAATAAAGGGTATTCCGCCACCCTGAGGGTAGAGGAGACAGCACAAGAAACAGGTGTCACTGAGCTCAACGTTTGTTGAGTATCCCAATTTCCCGTCATTTTCACTTAATGAATATCTGCTCTTGTGTTGGTAGATGCCTGAACATTTCTATACCCAAGCACCTTTATATAGCCTATCTTCTGTAGGAAAATACGAGAAAATCACCACATCTAAGGGTGAATATGGTTTGCTAAAGATTTTACTTTTAGGCAATCTCTACATCCAACGTGGGGCTTGGACTTAAAACCCTGAGATCAGGAGTCGTGTGCTCTACTGACTGAGCCAGCTAGGCACCCCTCTAATGGTGAATATTTTTAACACGACAAAGGAAAAGCAAGTTCAGTTTGGGAACCATAAAATTGTTTCTATTCATGGTGAAGTGGGGCTCTTCTATATTATTCCAGTCATTCCTCTTGTTCTCCAAGATTTTTCCAGCCTTAGATTACTTTGACTACAGGCCAGAGCACTTCTAATGTTTTAGGAGAATCAAGTTGCCAAACTGCATCTGTTTTATAGTGACTCCTGTTCTTTTGTTGCTTTGAGTGATTTATGTAGAATTGTGCTTAAAGGGACAATCCTGTTTAAACGCTATATTGTATATGTTGGAGGTCTGGGTTGGCTTCTCGACTGACTTGTCAGAAGCAATTATAATTACTATCTATAATATTGGTTTTTAAAGGATATCAAATTTTATTTTAGTACAGTCATTCGACAAAGGCTTAAGCATCTCTAATTTGTTTAAATTGCTTTGGCCACCAAACCAGGGATATTACTAGATACTAGATTTATTTCTAGGAGCTGCTCAAAAGCATTGACTGGGGAAATGGGTGTTACAGCCATTGCTTCTAATTTATTTCAAGCATACCCCATGGTTTTCTGTATTGAAAAATTTGAAAACAACCATAGTTTAGGTTAATGCCGAAGTATGTTATTTTAATTTTGATAGAGCTCTTAAATTTTAGGGTTAGGACTGACTGCATTGAATATAACTGGAAATGAGTGTACCTGTTGGGGGGCAAAAACATATCTTCAGTAATTTTTTTAAAGGCAACTTCAGGGGCAGCTGGGTGGCTCAGTCGAGTGTCCGACTCTTGATTTTGACTCAGGTCATGATCCCAGGGTCGTGGGATTGAGCTCTGCATCAGACTCCACACTCAGCATGGAGATTCTCTCTCTCCCTCTGCCCCTCACCCTGCTCTCTCTCTAAAATTAAAAAAGAGGAAAGATAAAATTAAAGACAAAAACTTCATAATGCCTCTAGTGTTTTAGGTGCTGATTTATGTTATACCATGGTTGATTCAGATAAAATTCAAATTAAGAGATTTATAATGTTTAAAATTAATAATTGGAAGCAGTATTTGAATAGTGATTCTTGAACATGAAAAATATCTTAGAAACCAAGAATATTGTTTTTGCTCCATCCAGTTGACCAACTCTCACTTCCTTTCTTTCTGGCCCAACAGTGTGATCCTCCCCACATTTCAGACGATAGCTGAAACACAGCTTAAACTTTTACTTGTAGGTACATTATTAACAATAAGTACTTAAAAAAAGGTTTGACTGCCTTACTGGGGTGTGTGTGTGTGTGTGTGTGTGTGTGTGTGTGTGTGTGTTTAGCACTGTGTTTTTAAAGTGTGGTCAGATGAGCTTCCACCAAACAACCTTAGGGTTGGCCTCCCATATGATAATCTCTATCTTAGATCTTGGTACAGATTCTTTAGGATAGTGAATGCCAACCACAATTCATCACGTTATTGTTGACAAAATCAGCATTGTTCTTTCTATGTGTGTGTGTCCGTGTGTGTGTGTGTGTGTTTGTGTGTGTGTGTGTGTGTCTTGTGACGGGATAGCCAGTCAGTAGGGGTTTTAGTTCTGCTGAATTGATTTTTTAATCATCACCCCAGGCAACCACTGGGCTAAGCAAGAAAATAGTGGCAAAGGCATACATAGTCTTGAAGTCTGGTCTGAGCTTGCTAGCAGCCTTGCTATGTGACCTTGGGTGTGAAAATTAAACTGTGCTGGCCCCTTACTTGTAAGTGGGGCAAATCGCAGCACTCTTTCCTGCCACAGGTCTGCTTCCCTGTTCCACCCTAGAGAGAAATTTAGGTGCCAGATCCTAGGGCAATACAAGGATCCGGTGGTAGTTATTTGCCATAACTATGGCTGAAGGTTAAATTAGGGATAGGGAAGTCTAGCTGGAGCCAATTTGGAAAATTAGAGGACATTAATTTGCTGCTTTGCCAGCTGCTTATCTTAGAGGAAGGCTTCTCCAGGTTTCATGAGGAGGAGATCCGAAATTGAAGGCATCTTGGTTCAATCCCAAAGTGTAAGTAGGTATAATTTTTGCTGATTTGGGGGTGACTTGATTTGCCCACTAAATTCTTGCCTTCTTGAACTGATTAAGTAGCTAAATAACTGCCAGAGCACAGTGCTTCCTACATTGTAGATGTTTCACGTGTATCATCTCATCAGGTCATCACAAGACTGCTGGCAGGCAGGGACTGTGCCCACTGAGGCTCAGAACAGTCGCCTATTGTAATTTTTAACACTTACTGCCACTTGGCCAAGGTCACAAATCTAGGCAAAGAATAGATTGGCTTAAATGTGACTTCTTTTGTTTTTTAATATTTATTTATTTTTGAGAGACAGGGACAGAGCATGAGAGGGGGAGGGGCAAAGAGAGAGGGAGACACAGAAGCTGAAGCAGGCTCCAGGCTGTCAGCACAGAGCCCGACGCAGGGCTCGAACCCACGAACCGTGAGATCATGACCTGAGCTGAAGTCAGAAGCCTAACCGACTGAGCCACCCAGGCACCCCAAAATGTCGCTTCCTCAGAGAAACCTTATTTGATCACTCTGTGGAGAGTAGATTTCCCCTCCGCCCTCCCCGCATACCATTTCTCCCATAGTGATTACTGGGACGCTTATTTCAATGTATGTTATTTGTTTGTTGGCTGTGTCTTGCCTGTTTTCCCAACTAGAATGTAGGCTTCAGAAGGGCTGGGACTATCCCAATACCAGCCTTGTTCACCACTGTCTCAGTACCGCACCCAGTGACTCGCACATAATGGATACTCCGTAAGTATTCATTGGGTGAATAAGAGAATGCATGAATGAAAAAGCTTGTCTGTCTGACACAGAACCCTTTTTTCTTTCCATTACATAACATTGATTTACATGTTTCTAGATGGAAAAGCTGGGACTCAGAGATGTTAAAGAACTTGCCCAGGAGGCCCGATAGAGCTCAGACCCCAAAGGCTGGTCGTGGTCCAAAGTCCTGGGATGATGGTAACTCACACTGGTCCGCAGTTGCTTGTACTTGAGTTTGCTGTGGAACAATCACACAAGCAGCACAAAGGAGCTGGGATCAAAGTGTAATACAGGGGAGGAAGTGGATGCAGTCCCCAGTGGCTGACTAGCTTCTCGAAGACGGCTGGGGAGTCAGGCGGCCCTCCAGTGGCCAGGAGCCTGCCCGGCAGGAAGAGCCCCCCCGAGCAGGGCTTACAACCTTCCGTCTTACTCTGCTGGGAGTGGTCACCTCCTTCCTCTCTGTGACTCAGTCTCCTTACCTGTACGATGAAAATAAGAAGTGTTTTATGAAGGTTAAATGAGTTAATATCCATGAAGTACTTAGAATAGCATCTGACACAGTGTAAGTGATAATAGCAGGGCTTGTTAAATAAGATAACTACAAATGCGAATAAAAGAAAGTACAAAGAAAGAGAGTTTCAGGTAGGGTGGCCTGACTCATCTTTTCTTTTTTAAATTTTTTTTTTTTAAGTAATCTCTATGCTCAATGTGGGGCTCAAACTCACAAGCGCGAGATCGAGAGTGACGTGCTCTACCGACTGAGCCAGCCAGGCGCCCCTGGCTTGACCCACCTTAATGCCTTCATTTTGGGTCCTTAATTGTCAATCGGGATTTTTCCCTCAATGAGAATGTATCTCTGATTTTATCATTTTCCTCTTGGGTTTTCCTCCTAAGTCCAAAATCAACTTTACAGAAACATACTTCATAGTCCACTTTATTAGAACAAAGAGGTTTCTTTTGCCTCTCACACCGGAAAGGTTCAAAGAGACCCAGGGAGCCCAGGGGTTAAATTAGAACATCTTGAGAGAGAACAGAGGAAAGCTAGAATGCTATGCTTCAACAGGTGTTTTATGATGGAAACTCATTAAACTACATGAACATGTGAAAATAATACCGCGCACTTGTGTGATACTTTTCACTTTTTCCTTCAAAGTACTTTCATGTCTAGAATTTCATTTGTTCTCATAAGGTCTGTGTGCGGTAGGGAGAGCGGGTATTCTCATTTGACATAAGAAGAAACTGAGCCCAGCCAGGGTCAATTTATTCCACCAACACTTATTGAGCCCTTACAACGTGTGAGGCATGTGCGATACCAAGATGGATACAACGTAGTACTGCCTTTCATTAAACCAACTCTTGAAATAAAGTACATGAAATGCTATTGAGTGCATACAGGATATAGGAGGGGCGTAGTGATTGCGTGTGTGCCCACATGTGTGTGTGCATGTGCATGCGTGCGCGTGTGTGGGGAAGGAAACCAGAGACGGCTGCACAGAGGTGCGCCTTGGGCTTGGTTGTAAACAGTGGTGTGCTGCTAAGTCCTTAACAATGGGTTCTCTAGGGAAAACAAAGCCCCGACGTGAGGCATTTGCAGAGTTCGGAGTTCGGTGTTGTAGATACTTGCGCCAGCTCCAGGCTACCAGTGTGATGTTGTTGAGTGTGGAGTTCGGAAGAGAGGCCCAGAAGCACATCCTTGCAGAGTATTTCCATCACACAGACAAAATGGGCATATGCAGCCTCAGAAACATGGGTAATAGTAAAATGTGGGGAAATAACTAGGGAGTGATGCGCTTGGAGTATTTAATATCTTTACTTTTCATATAGCCTGCTTAATTTGAAGTTAATTTAATTTTTAATAACGGCTGTGTTTAACAACTGGTTCACAAAATTTGCGTCTAACGGTCAGCTCTGTGAGCCTGCGATCCGATTCCAGCACACCACCGGCCAAGAAGGAGTTGCCAGGTAAGTACTGGGGGAAGGACAATTGCAGGTGGAGGCAGGCACATGCGCATGAAACAGCATGGGGCGTTTATGAAACTGCACGTGGTTTGCTGAGTGTTCTTAGAAACAGATTTACTGTGGTGCTAATGAATTTTAAGCTTCAGGGGCTCCTCACTTGTGGGGCCTCTTCCCCCAGAGAGCCTCTTACCTAATTTTCTTTTCTTTTTCTGAAAGAGGCCTCATCGAATGGGATAAGCCTCGGATGCCAAAAATCTTTAAATCAACCCCTGGGCGCCTGACAGAAGGAGGAACAGAGCCAGAGATCCGAGGTTATTGAGGATAGTGGAGTATCTTTTGTGTCACACAGGGAAGTGGACTTTATCGCATAGGCACAAAGGGAAGTGATCTGGTCCCGTCTCTGCTTTGCTGGCATCATCTCTGGCTGTACGTGGAGAACGGGTGGAGGGGCCACAGCAAGTATGTGGAGGTCAGTTAGAAGGCTCTGGCAGCATCCAGGTAGAGTCATAGTGGTGCAGATGGAGGGAGGTGGATGGATTCAAAAGATACTTTTGAGGTAAAACCAGCAGGACTCGGCAATGGATTATATCATATTACTGGGGAGGGGCATGAGGAACAAGACGTGAGAATAGCTGTGTGTTCTGGCGTAGGTAACAGGAGAGATGGTGGTTCCATCAAGCAGGACAGAGCGCCAGTAAGTAAGGTATATAAAACTAGGGTGCCTGGCTGGCTCAATCAGTAGAGTACGCAAATCTAGATCATGGGGTCGTGAGTTCAAGCCTCACATTGGGGGCAGAGTTTACTTAAAAAAAAAACCACATAGACACAACTACAAAACCCATAGAAGGCTCTCATGAATGAACGATAGGCTTTTCAGTCAGTCAGACTTGCGTTCAAATCGCAGCCCTGATGCTTGATGCAGAACGAGAAACGGGGTAAGTTGTTTCAACTGAGCCTCAGTTTCCTCATCTCTGAAACCTGAGAGTTACCTTGGAGAGTAACTTAAGTCTGTAAGCTAGGTCTCACTAAATCGGAAGAAGACAAAGTATGGGGTGGGGAAGAAAATGAGTTCAGTTGTGTTGGATTTGAAGTGCGTGTGGGATATGCAAGTGGAGACATCCAGTGTGGAGACAGAGCCCTGGAGATACTACTATTAAAAGGCAGTTGAAGAAAGAACGTCCAACAAAGGAGATTGTAAATGAGCGACCGCAAAGGCAGGAAGAGGATTAGGAGGTAGTGATGCAAGTTGCTTTCAGCCCTGTCCACTCTGACCCCACCCCTCAATTCCCACTATCTTTTCTCCAAATCCCTATCTTTACCATTGAGTCTAGAGTCCATGCTAATGGACATCCATGTGGAATGTCCATCCATTCATACCATACCTCACCTCCCTTGTCCTGTCCTGACGCCACACCTATTGTGCAAAATGCCAGCTCTGGATCAATACACCAGCCCCCTTTCCTCTGCCTCGACACTTGAGTGGCTGGCCACCACCAGAGAACGTGACACGGCCAGGTGGGCATGGATGTGGTCATGATCTCGGAAAAGTCCACAACCCTGCATCCTGATTCTTCCAATTTTCGTTTCCAGCACTGGCCTGAGAGAGCAGCTGGGTTTTCCTGTAACCTCTGGGAAGGGCATGGAAGTTATCTGAGAAAGAGAGGACCTGGCAGATCCGGCAAAGTGCGAAGTGCCCGTGGGTAAGGCTCCTGTGCGTCGGGCATGGCTGGAAGGCTGGAAACAGGATGAGAACGGGCTTATCTCAGCGGGGCACTGTGGGGGATGACAATGGCTAGGACCCAGTGGAACAATACACTCAGCGTCAGAAGCTGATTTGCCTCGAGGCTCATGAAGCTGCAGCCTCAGGGCCCCTTATCTGCACAGATAAGTTCTGAGCCCCCCGCCCGCCTCATTTTGCCTTCATGACTGTGTGTGGTTTTTCTTTAAGAGGCTCTCCCGATTGTGTAGATCAGGCCTCATCAAAGCCCGGACCCACCTCTGGTCTGTTTCCAGCCTAAACAGCTGCTTTCCACCGCAGCCACAAGGCTGTATAAGCCTGTTTGAACTGAGCTCTCGTCCCAGGAGGAAGGATGATGGGAAACTTCCGAACTGGCAGTTTTCTTTAACTAAGTGACATGTCCTTTATTTTTTAGTAGGCAACATGTGTAGATTGTAGATCGCCTTCAATTCAATAGACACCAAAGGGTATATAGCAAAAGGCAAGTCTCCCTCTCACTACCCCATCTTTCCCCAGGTGACACCTTATGTTACTAGTTTCTTGTGTGTTGTTTCAGAGGTATCATATATATATATGTATGTGTGTATATATATATATATATATATATATATATATATACTTTTTTTTCTTTTTTTTTTTGAGAAAGAGAGGTTGAGCAGGAGGGAGAAGGAGAAGGAGAGACAGAGAGAGAGAGAGAGAGAGAGAGAGAGAGAGAGAGAATCTTAAGTAGGCTCCACACTCAGCATGGAGCCCAACATGGCCCGATCCCACGACCCTGGGCTTGTGACCTGAGCCGAAATCAAGAGGAGTCAGACGCTCAACTGACTGAGCCATGCAGGTGCCTGCTTTTCCTCTTTTAACACAAATTTATAACATGTTATACCCACCGTTAGTCACCTTGTTTTTGCATTTTATATGTTTGGAAATTAATTCCATTTCATTCCCAAAAGAACTACCTTATTCTTTTTAACAGCTGAAGGCTCTTTCATCATGAGGATGGACCATAATTTATTTAACCAATCCCCTATGACAGACATGTAAGTTGTTTGCAGTCTTTTGCTATTGTTATCACAAACACTACTGACTGAATAGAAACTTGATTATGGCTTGAGATAGAGGCTGAACTCTTACTGAAATAAGAAGTCACCTCTTGTACACAACTGAACACAAAGAGCTTAAAAACTGTACTCTTTACAGTACTTAACCTTAAAGTGTTACGAGGTTTAAGGTAGATAATATCTATTAAGCACTTAGTACCTAGAATGCACTTCACAAATGTTTTTGACCCTTTTCCTAGGGCTCACAGAATGAGATGTCTCTGTTCCTTTCCAAAGCAAATCCCTCCATCTGTGTCCCATGTCCCCATCGCTCTCCCATACCCTCATTAACCTTGATCTGTCAGCTGAGTCCTCTATCTCCCTTTCTACTGACCCCTTTCTCTATAGACATTATCTTTCTCTCCCATCCTAAATAAAACCACCCTGTGTATTTCTTAGGATCTGGGTTCTGCTGTGAGTAACAGAGAGACTCAACCTAACAATAGCCCAAATGGAACCAATGTTTATGTCCCATGTGACGGCCGTGCCGTGGGCAATCCCACGCTGTACAGTCATCAGGGATTCAGGCTCCGTCCAGCTTTCTTGTCTGCCACCCCCAGAATGTGGCCCTCTTCCTCAGGTTCCAAGATGAAGTACAAGCCATTGTACCCACATTCCAAGTGGCAAAATGGAGGAAGGGGTAAGAGGCAAAGGGCACATATCAACCATCTTTTAAGGAAATACACTCCATGCTATCGCACAACATTTCTGCTTACATCCCATTTGAGGGCACATAGCTGCAAGAGAGTGAGGAAATGCAGACTTTATTCTTTTTTTTTTCTTTTCTCTCTCCCTCTTTTAAAGTCCATTTATTTATTTTTGAGAGAGAGAATGCGAGCGCAAGTGGGAGAGGGGCCGGGAGAGAGAGAGGGAGAGAACCCCCAGCAGGCTCCTCGCTGTCAGTGCAGAGCCCGACATGAGGCTCAAACCCACAAACCATGAGATCATGACCTGAGCTGAAATCAAGAGTTGGACGCTCAACCAACTGAGCTCTCCAGGTGCCTCCAAGCAGATTTTATTTCAATCTAGATGATCATGTTTGCAGCTAAAAAACTGGTCTTCTAGAATATTGGATCAGGCAATTAGCAATCTCTGTGACACCTTCCCTCAGACTTTCTCCCTTCTCTTTTTTCTCTGTAGCTACGCTTCTCAAAACCATGGTCTACACTCTTTGTTCTCCACTTACTTCTCTTTCAGTTTTTTTTTCTAGCCCATTGGAAACAAACGCACTCCTAAACTTGCTTTCCCAAGGGCACCATGTGTTCACAAGTTAATTAGTTAACACCTCATGCAACACATACATATTGAATTCCTAGTATGTGTTAGGCACTGGGCTAAATATTGGCGATACAGAGATGAATAAGTCGCGGTTGTCCTTGCTCTATAGGACTCTAATAATTTTATGAGAGAAACAGCAAATAGAATGAATGGTTAAAATACAGAGTAGCAAGTGATATGACAGAGAAGGCATGAGAATATCTGAAAGCACAGAATAAAGAAGAGCAGTGTAAGAGAAGATCTTAGACAATGACACTTGAGCGTTCTCTGCAGATGGCAGAAGTAAGCCAGGTAGATGAGGAAGTGAAGGGCTTCTTGGAAGAGAGAATATCGTGGGCAAGGATACCCAGCATTCTGGGAATTGCAGGTAGGCTGAAATTACTAGAATGGTGGTTCTATAGGAGGCAGAGTGAAGGAGAGGTAGGCAGGGGAGAGATTACAAAGGCCTTGATGCATATGTATTGCCACCGAGCTCAGTGGGCTGTGTGTACACGTGCCCATCTTTAACTTTATCCTGGTTTAAGGAGCAACATGGAAAGGTGGTGAGCAGAGGAAGGGCCTGGTTCTATTTGTGTTTGGACACATCACTGGCTGCTGGTAGAGGGGGGAGAGTGGGGCAAGAGTAGAAGTAGCAAGATCATTAAGCGTCTACAACTGCAGCTCAAGTGAGAGATGGTGGTGTCTTGGACTAAGAGAGACAGAACGTGATGCGTTTGGAAGATATTTACAAGGGAGAAGGGTAGGATTTGGTGACTAGGCAGCTGCATGAGTAAAGGAAGAGTCAAGAATGATTTCTGCTTAACTATAGAGGACAAACTGAGAGTTACCAGAATGGAGTGGGTGAGCAGATGGGTGAAATTGGTGATGGGGATTAAGGAGGACACTTGCCGTGAGGAGCACTTGCTGTGAGGAGCACCAGGTGATGTACGGAAGTGTTGACTCACTCTGTAGTATACCTGAAACTAATATTACACTATCTGTTAACTAACTAAAATTTAAATAGAAACTTAAAGAATGATTTTTGGCTTGGGCAAGTAGGTTGATGGTGGTGGCAATGCCAGTGGGGGAAGACAAAGAGGAACAGTTTGGATTGTGGGACCATTAAGAATTCAAATTTGCTCATGTTAAGTGTGAGATTATTATGAGACAAATAAGCAGAGAAGTTAATTTATAGGTAGTTATTATACAAATCTAGAAGTAGCAATATCTAAATATATGGCTAGAGATATAAATTTGGTCATCTTGAAATTGAAGCCTTGGTCATTCATTAGATCTCCTCAGAAGAATACAGAGTAACAACAGAAAATGGTATAGGATCAAATCTCTAGGATTTCCAAAGTTTAATGGTTTGATAGAAGAAGACGAGCCTGCGAGGGACCCGTCAGCGAAGTAGGGGAAAAACAATGAGACTATAGTTTCATGGAGGCCAAGAGGACGAGGCCAAGGGAAGGCACTATTCCAAGAAGGAGGAGAGAGTTTTCAGCGTGTTGAATGTGTGTAAGATGATGACTAAAAACGTGTCCATCGTATTTGAAGACATGCAGAACATTTGTGACACCGGTGAGGAAAGTTTTAGTCGAGTTATGGGGACAGAAGCTTGATTGGAGTGGATGGAGAAGTTGAGTGAGGGTGAAAAATTGAGACTTCCAGTACAGATAACACTTTTAAGAACTTTGGCTGATGATAAAGAGGACGGAGATACAGTAGCAGTGGGAAGGGAATGGAAAACTCAGCTGAAAGGAAGCCACAGAATATATTTAGACTGAAAAGATAGTGGGGCACTTGGGTGGCTCAGTCAGGAAAGCATCCAACTCTTGATTTTGGCTCAGGTCATGATCTCGTGGTTCATGAGATAAGCCTCACATCGGGGCTTGGGATTCTCTCTCTCCCTCTGTCTCCACCCCTCCCCTGCTTGCGTGTTCTTGCTCTCTCTCAAAATGAATAAATAAACATAAAAAAAAAGAATGAAAAGATAGTTAATAGTGTAAGGTTCCTGAGAAAGTGGGTGGGGTGAGATCCGTTATTCTCAGATGTGGTCCCTGGACCAGTAGCATCACCATCACCTGGAACTGGTTAGAGATGCAGATTCTCAGACCTCAATTGAGACCGACTGAATCAGAAACTTTTGGGGGGTGGGGCCTGGAGTGCTGTGTTTTAACAAACCTTCCAGAGGATTCTGATGTATACTCAAGTTTGAGAGCCACTGTACCATAGTAAAAGGATAGGGGCGCCTGGGGGGGTTCAGTCAGTTAAATGTCTGACTTTGGCTCAGGTCATGATCTCACAGGTTGTGAGTTCGAGCCCCACGTCGGGCTCTGTGATGACAGCTCCGAGCCTGGAGCCTGCTTCAGATTCTGTGTCTCCCTTGCTCTCTGCCCCTCCCCCATACACTCTCTCTCTCAAAAATAAATAAATATTAAAATCTTTTTAAAAAAGGAGGATATATCCTTTATTAACAGGAGGGAAAGTGTATCAGAAAAGTACAGATGTAGATAGATGGGTCAGTTTAGTATGGGGAAGTTCATTCACTCATTCAACAAATATTCATTAAATATCTAGCATGTGCCAGGCATTAAGTATATAGGCCAACAAAGTCGTGATCTTATGCAATTTACATAGTAGTCGGGAGACACAATAAATGAATAAATAAGGAAAATCGTAAGGACCTTGGATTTTACTCTGAATGAGCAGGCAATGCATTCCTAGAATGTAAGCTACATCAAGGCAGACCTTTTTGTCTGTTTTTTTTCACTTCTATGTCTCCATGGCCTCAAAGGGTGTCTTGGTTATGTTTGTTGAATAAGAAAATTGGAGGGTTTGAGGCCGACATGATTTGGTTTACCTTTTTAGAGGTCTCACTCTGTTGAAAACAGATATTTGAGGTCAGTAGTGGGAGCAATGACACCGTGTCCTAAGCGAGAGTTGGTCATGGCTTAGTACAGGGCCATAGTGGTAATGATGGTGGGAAGTGGTCAGATTCTGGACATATTTTGAAAGTAGAAGTAGCAGGATTTTCTGGTGTACTAGATGTAGGGGGAGAAAAAAAGAGGAGAGTCAAGTATGACTCGAGGAATTAAGCCTGAGCAGCTTGAAGGCTGGAGTTGCCATTGACCTAGAGGAGGAAGGACTATGCGAGTGTCCAGTGTGTGTGGGGAGGGAGAGAATGAAGGTCAGGAGGAGAGGCAGGTTTACTGGAAAGCTAACGATGCTTAGGTCTCTCATTTGCTCAGGCGCTAGCAATATGTTAATAAGTTATTTTTGAGTTCTTTTTCCTGGAGAAGGAGCCCCAAATTGTATAAGTTTAAAGGACCCAAATATTTGGATGTGCCCCTGACCAGAAGTTCCATTTTGGACATACTAAGGTTGAGACGTCTGTTAGACATCACTTATGGACTGAATTGTGTCTCTCTCCAAATCATATGTTGAAAATCTAACCCCCCCAAATGATGCTATTTGGATGTAGGGCCTTTAGGGAGGTAAGGTTAAATGACATCAAAAGGGTGGGGCCCTAATCTGATAGAATTGGGATCCCAGTAAGAAGAGAGACCCCAGAGAGTTCTCTTTCTCTCCACACACATACAGAAGAAAAGCCACGTGAGGACACAATGAGAAGGTGGCCATTTACAAGTCAGGAAGAGAGGTCACCCCAGACACTAACCCAATAGCGCCTTGATTTTGAACGTCCGGCCTCCAGAACTATGAGAAAATAAATGTCTGCTGTTTAAACCACCTCATCTGTGGAGGTGCTTAGCAGGCCGCAGAATGAGTCTGGAGCTCAGGAGAGAGGTCTGGCTAAAGATTCAGGTTTGGGAGTCATCTGCATATAGACAGTAGTTACAGTCATGAAGCTGGATGCAGTCATCAGGGAAGTAAAGGTAGGGAAAGAGGAGAGGTCCAAGGACAGAGCCCTGGCTCTCTCTAATGTTCAAGGTTGACTTGATGAGGAGGAACCAGCAATGGAGAGTGAAGAAGAGCAGTCAGGATGGGAAAAGAGAAGCCGAGAGACTGTAGCGTCCCAGAAGCCGAGTCATGGAAGTGTGTCAAGGAGACGAGAGAGACTATCAAATGCTGTTGGTAGAGTCAGAAAGATGGGAACGGAACACACTGTTACATTCATCAACGTTGAGTGATTGTCTTGTACCCAATGTACTTGAATTATCTCTGTGATGTGGGAGGCATGCTCACGCACTGAGAGATGGGGTGGGGCAGGGAGGATCGGGGTGATGGCAAGATGGGACACATAAGGGGAGTGAGGGAAGTTTGAAAACATCGCTGGAGAAAGAGAAAGCACAAGTTGACCAGAGAGAAGGTGCAGGATCGCTGGGCAGCACGGAGGGCCTATCAGAGATGTTCCGCAAACAGTTGGATTCCCAGCTGCGGCAGGGGACAGGGCTGCGAAGGGTTAATAACTTTCCCCCCAATTTATTTAAAAATAAGAACAGCAGATCCTTGTTTAGGGCCTCAGAGACAGTTTCAAGATAAGAAAGAACAGGATGCTGACAGTCCAGGAGAGGCCACTTGGACCTCAGGGGAGTGTCACGTAGCGATGTCCAGCTGTAAGAAATCAGAGCTGGAGATCGCCGACCGGGCCCTTATTCCCCGCACACAAGCTGTCCCTGAAGCAGTCTGACACGGGGCTGTGCCAGGTGACATTTGTTGTCCTGATGCTGCTTCCCATTTCCTGGCTGGCCCCGGGGAGCATGTATACATGTGTCCAGTATATTGCAGGGGGAACCAGGAACGAGATCCAGACGGCTGTGCTCCCACAGGCTCGCAGATGCATTCCTGGCCTTTCTGGGGATACCATAGCATTGCTGGTTAATTCTTGAGGCGAACCATTCTCAGCGCTATGTGTGTCCACTTACCGAATGTCCAGCCTAGGCCTATGTGGTGGAGAGGATTGCCCTCCTCATTTTGCAGAGGGGAGGGCCGCGGCTCAGAGAGGTGAAATAACTTGCTCCGGGACACACCAATAGGAAGCAGGAGAGCCGGGACTCAGGCCCAGGCCGACTGAGCCACGGCGTATAAAACGCAATGAGTGTTTCCCACGTATGTGCCAGGCAGTGCACTAAGCGCTTTCGGTGGATTATCTCATTTCATCCTCACTATAACCCATTGAGGTTGACACCATTATTAATCTCATTTGACTAATGAGGTCAAGTAACTTAATCCAGATCACATAGCTAAGAGGAGGGGTTGAGAGAGCCAGTACCGGACTCCCCGATAAATGCCTCGTCCTGCAGATCGATGTGAAAATAAATGAATGTTTCTTGTGTGTGGGGTTTGTCTTAAAGGGCCTTTAGCCTCAGTGGTGATAAGGGCTCTGTGGCCCACAGCAGAGGACTAGGCTGGACATAGATATTTGGGAACAGTCAGCATTAGCTGCGACAGAACAAGCTCTCACTGGCAGAGGGTGTCGACGGAAGAGTGTACACAGTCCAGCACTAAGCCCTGGGGGACGTCACCATATCAGGGAGTGGCCAATAGTGTCAGGCAGGGGATGCATGCAAGGACTCTAGCAACACTGGTGATCCCCAGGGGAGCAGTTTCAGTGGGACCGTGAGAGCAGAGACTAATCTGCGCGGGTGGGGGCGTCAGGGAGGTGACGAAGGGCAGACAGTGGGAGCGTGCAGGGGAGCTGAGGAGGTGGGGAAGGGGCTGAAGAAACAAGTGAGAGCGGGCATGGACCGAGCCCAGGAGGAGGGACCGGCCTGGGAACAGAGGAGTGGCCCCTCAGGCTCTGATTCTAAAGGCAAGTTAGTACAGTTTGACCGCTCCTCACCTCCCCCTACCCCATGCCTTCTCTTTTCTCTGTGAGAGAAGGTCATTTGTTTGGTGGGAGAGAAATACAGATCATGGTGTGTGTTGGGGAAAGTGGCAGCAAGGTCAGTGTCTCAGTGGCGTGTGTCGAGATGGCCCGCTTACAGGCATGCCTCAGTTTCTCCTCACAGCATCCCTCAGAACAGGTGTCAAGTCACCCCAGTTTGTAGATGAGGGAGCGGAAGTTCTAGAGGCATTGAAGGTTTGGAGGAGTGGAGGAACGGCAGGGAGAGGTAGGCGATTAAGGACAGGTAAAAGAACTGAAGGAAAGCTCTGAGGGCTGGGCTGAGCTGGCTGTTTACCTGTGGATGGGCAGCAGTCTGACCAGCTGGGCTGTCAACCAGCTCCGGTTGTCCCCCTGAAGGAGAGGAAGACAGACGGTTGGACTGGGGACAGATTTGAGGGCCCGGCCTGGCTGATAGAGGCTGAAGGGTTCGGGTGGTGAGGAAGCTCTTCAAGTGGTCATGTGTGGAGTCCAGGCTGAGGGAAGGACGTGAAGTCACGGGGGCAGGGGGGTGGTGGAGAGGCTGGGAAAATGGGGGACTGCTCAGGATTCTGGAAGTCTAGTGGAAGTTAAAGGAATAGGCTTAATGGAAAAGTGAGAGAGTAGGAAGGTCAGAAAGTCATGGCCCCGTCTGAGAGTGACATTTTGGAGGTGGAGATTTCAAAAGAGGAGGTGTACCCAGAGATGGCAAAGCAGAAGCAATGTCTGTGGGCGTGAGGTGTGAGGTTGTGAGGGAGGCCCCGGAGGTGAGGAGATGCAGGGACCGTGAGTTCTGGTTTGTGGAGGAGTGTCCACATAGGCATCGGAGTTCCCTAGGATGCTGGCAGTATGAGAAGTTTGGTGCTGAGGCAAATGGCAGTCTCGTGTCTTCTCATGGTTGGGGAGAATGAGCAGTGTCCGCTGGGGACGACACCCCCCTGCCTGGGAAGTGGTGGATTCAGCCGGGGGCTCAGGCTATCTGCTAAGGTTAATGACTAAAAGAGGCATGCAAACCAGGATTCCTGCACATCCAAGATCACCACAGTGGCTTTTTAAAAAAAAATGTGTATTTATTTTGAGAGAGAGAGTGAGAGAGAGAGAGAGAGAGAGAGGCAGAGAGAGAGGGAGAGAGAGAACCCCAAGCAGGTTCTGCACTGTCAGCATGGACCCTGACTCGCGGCTCCATCCCATGAACCATGAGATCATGACCTGAGCCGAAATCAAGAGTTGGATGCTTAACCCACGGAGCCACCCAGGCGCCCCTCCATGGTGGCTTTTTCACTGACAACATTCAAATAGTACTTGACTGTTTACTATGCGTGTCTCAATTTAAATATTCTACCTCAGGAATTTTAGCCACAGTCTCTTAACATGTTTTCTGACCCAAAACAGCTTGGGAACTGAGATGATGCCGGTTTGCACAAAGTCACAAGTGTGTTTTGAACAAATTTTTAAAGCTATTTGAACAATAGTCTCCATATAGTCCTTCATCTTTTGCCCATTCCTCCCCTATCCCCCACTGAAACAAACAGAAACAAACACAAACTCCTAGCATCACATCCCGCTTTCCAGATCGCGGGTGTTTGTGCGGCCTTTTGGCCCAATGAACTGAAAGACCAGAATTAAGGCTTCTGGCCCAATACTTTCTTCCCACCACACGGGGGCAGACTTTCTAACAAAAAAGGAGGAAACCACTTTCCTGGAAAAAAGGAGGAAAAAAGGAAGAAAAAAGGAGGAAAGTGGTTTCCTCCTTTTTTGTTAGAAATGTAAAGACAAATACTTTACATTTGTCTTATGCACCGGACTGTATGCAATTTACCTTGAATTATATAGAACTGAAAACAGGGATGGGGCTGTAACGGGCGACATGATGACTATATGTTGTGTACTTGAAAGTTGCGTCGAGAGTAGATCTTAAAAATTCTCATCACAAGAACAAAATGGAACTATGTGAGGCGATGGATGTTAACTAAACTTACTGTGGTGATCATACTGCAATATATACATATATCGAGTCATCATGTTGTACACCTTCAACTTATACGGTGCTATATGCCGATTATGTCCCAACAAAACTGGAGAAATGAAAACAGAGATGAAATAGTGAGTAGTAATGTTAAGGCCAGATTTTGTGTGGTTTTTAGGTCTTAACAAATCTACTGCTTTCCTCAAGCCTGCAAGTCTTCCTGTTCACCCCCCACTGCTGAACTAGTTCCCATCTTCTTGTCTCCTCGCCTCCCTTCCCCTCCCACTCCCTTACTCCCACAAATACGCATTTACGCTAGGTAGAGTTGCCTGATAAAATACGGGATGCCCAATTACATTTGAACAGCAGATAAACAACAACTACTTTGTAGCGTAAGTATGTCCCATGCATATTCTGGGGCTATCCTTAAGCTACAGAATGTGGCTTAGCCGAAATTCAAATTTAATTCGGTGGCCTGTATTTTTATTTGCTAAATCTGGCGATCCCAACCCTGGGCCAAGAGCGGTGCTGGAAGCGGACAGAGGCGTGCCTCAAATCGCGAGCAGTGGGGCACCAGAGGCTGGGGGCTGCGGCCCGGCCCGCGCCTCAGGGAAGACCACCTCAGCATCCTCACCTTCCATGCTGCCTCTTTCATTCCATCCTTTCCACTGGAGACACCTAGCTGCGGGGCCTCCTTCTCTGGGAAGCCTTCCCTGGTCTCCCCAGGGCCCGCTGTCACGTCAATGCTTTGTATTTACACATCTGTTAACACCTGCCACACTATATACTTTACATTTGTCTTATGCACCGGACTGTATGCAATTAAAGATCAGAGCTATTTTTGCTTGTTGTTCATCTCTGTTTCCCAATTGCTTGACACAATGCCTGGCACAGAATAAGCACTAAATACATGTAGGATTTTTTTTTTTTAATGAGTGATTTTGGCTTTAGACCTTGGAAGAGTCACCTAATTTTTCTTTGCAACAGTTTGGCTAACATCCACAAGGAAGCGGCCTGATTAGATGCCTTCTAGTGTCCTTTATGGATCCAGAAGGAGCCCCAGGTTAAGCTGGGGGCTGGCAGAGCACAGGCAGTAACCTCATTTCTGTCGCTGGCTGCCCAAATTGCTTAGAGCTCCAAGAGGCAGTTGAGGAACACTGGGTAAAAAGGAACACGTGTCAGCTATACTTCAATCAAAATTTTTTAAAAAGTGCTTTGTCTGAGAGTCATATTGAGCTGAGGACTGCTTCACAGGTGTCCTTAGGAGTCAGCACCATGGCAGAAGACATCAAGACCAAAATCAAGAGGGGTGCCTGGGTGGCTCAGTCACTTAAGCATCTGACTCTTGATTTTGGCTCAGGTCATGATCTCACGCATTGTGGAATCAGGCCCTGCATCAGGCTCCGTGCTGGCAGCACGGAGTCTGCCTGGAATTCTCTCTCTCCCTCTCTCTCTCTGCCTCTCCCCTGCTTGCGTGCATGTGTGTCTGTTCTCTCTCTCAATATAATAATAATAATAATAATAAATTATTACTGTTTATTGTATTGTATTATATGTATTGTATTATTATTATTATATATAAATAATACTAAATTTTTAAAAAGACCCAAATCAAGAACTACCAGACTGCCCCTTTTGACAGCTGCTTCCTCAACCAGAGCCAGACCAGGAAGTGCTGACAGAACTCCCTGGACTTGCACCTCTCTGACAGGGCACTGACTGCCCAAAGGGGTGATATCTCTGTATGGGAAGGGTACCTGTATGTGTTCAAGCCCCTCTGCCCCACATCCTGGGTGCCAGCCTGGGACGACCACCGGGCCGAAGGCACGTCTCCTGGGAAGATCTGAACCAGTTCCACCCCCCTCTTCTCTGCCCCCCATCCTTCTCCCAGGGTGCTGAAGGGGGACCTGGGTACATGGTGATCCCCACCGTGGGCTCCTGAATCATAGATTAACTAATAATAAATACTTGGTGGAAAAGTGTAAGACTGTGTATGTGTAAAAGAGCTGAAGGGTGAGGCAAGAAGCCAGTATGGAATTAGTACCTTGGCCAGTAAAAGGGGCTGCAGGGTGATTGGTTTTTCAGTTTTGTTTTATGTTGTTAAACTGACCACCTTCTCTATACTGGACAATGGAGTGAGTGATTATACAAAATTGCCTTAAGCCCCTGGGTGTGCTAAAATTGTATCTATATATATTGCCCTTTATTATCTGCACAATTTCAAAAAAAGGTGCTTTAACTTTGCATGTAACTTAAAATCAATCAGAAAATGCTTCATAAAAATGGACTTTTTAAAGTACCAGTGGCTTAACAGTTACTGCAGGGCTAGATGACCAAAATAATCCTCAGACAGGCCACAGAATCCTCAGCACTAGAGAAGACTTCTAGATCTTTTGCATACCAACTTGAATGAATAGCAGTGGCAGTGAATGGGAAAAGTTCCAAACAAAAAACCCATCTTCACTTCTTGTTAATTCCTTTCTAACCTCGTAACCTCCTGTCTTGAAGTTTTATTTTTTATAAACCTCTTTGCTCTTTACCTCCATCTCATCCCAAAACTCGCAAGTAGAATCCCATCTTAGACTCGCCTTTCAGGGGTTATTAAAGAATAGCTAATGCTATTGAATGCTTCCTCTGTCCTGAGCACTGCTGTAAGTGCTTTCTGTGTATTAACTCAGTTAAAAGGAGGTAACACAATGTAAGTGTCAGCTCTGGAGCCAGACTGTCTGAGTTTGTGCTTCAGCTGTACCACTTCCTACTTGTTGACCTTGGACAAGTTGGTTAACTTCTCTGTACCTCAAATCCACCTGCAAAAGGGGGAGGCTGCTGCTGCTGCTAGATCCTCCCTTAGGGGGTTGTAAGAAGATTAAGATAAATTAACATATGTAAAGCACTTCGAACAGCGACTGGCATCCAGTGAATATTAGGTATGTGTTTATGCACAGACATACATTTGTAATATATGCATATCTCTCTCCATAATAAAACCTATATGTATATATAAACTTACAACTCTGTCAAGAAAATACCCTTGGGGCTCCTGGGTAGCTCAAGTCAGTTGAGCGTCGGACTCTTGATTTTGGCTCAGGTCATGATTCCCAGGTCATGGGAT
Organism: Cryptoprocta ferox; assembly: GCA_028646485.1. Taxonomy (NCBI): domain Eukaryota; kingdom Metazoa; phylum Chordata; class Mammalia; order Carnivora; family Eupleridae; genus Cryptoprocta; species Cryptoprocta ferox. The sequence goes on from CM053579.1 coordinate 15,857,490, forward strand.
TGAGTCCCATGTTGGCAGGCTTTGCACTGGGCATGGAGTCAGCTTAAGATTCTCTCTCTCTCTTTCCCTCTGTCCCCTTCCCCCCTCAAAAAAAGATACTCTTGGGGCGCCTGGGTGGCTCAGTCAGTTAAGCATCTGACTTTGGCTCAGGTCATGCTCTCACAGCTCGTGAGTTCGAGCCCTGTGTGGTGCTCCATGCTGACAGCTCAGAGCCTGGAGCTTGTTTTGAATTTGGTGTTTCTTTGGCTCTCTCTGCCTCTCCCTTGCTCACACTCTGTTTTTCTCTTTGTCTCAAAAATAAACATTAAAAATAATTTTACAGATAAAAAAATGAAGGTTCAGGAAAGGCAAATAGTTTTTTAAGTCATACAGCCTGCCCTCCTAACCACTACACAATACTACTTCTGTTTTTGTTTTATTTTAAATAAATAAACAAGTAAATAAATAAATATTTATTTTTGTATTTATTATTTTTTAAGTAGGCTCCATGCCCAATGTGGGGCTTGAATTCACAACCCTGAGATCAAGAGTTGCATGCTCTATCGACTGAGCCAGCCAGGTGCCCCTTAAATAAACCTTTAAATTGAAAAACAATTTTAACTCCCAGAGAGTTCTCATATACCTTATACCCAGCTTCCCCTAATGTTAACATCTTCTATAACTGCGTACATTTGTCACAAGAAATTAATGTTGGTACTATGTTACTATTATTAACTAGACTATAGACTTCTAACTATTAATAACTCTTAACTATAGATTTAATTTGGATTTCACCAGTTTCCCCACTAATATCCTTTTCCTGTTCCAACATCCAACTCAAGACGACACATTGTGTTTAGTCATACTGCTCCTTTTTTTCCTTAATTCTAGTATAGTTATCATAGAGAGTTACATTAGTTTCAGGTGTACAATATAGTGATTCAACAATTGTATACATTACTCAGTGCTCATAGGATACACATACTCTTAGAGCCATATTCCTTTCTTTTAAAAGATTTTTTATTTTTATTTTTTATCATTTTTTGTTTTTTAAAGTTTATTTATTTATTTTGAGAGACAGTGCGTTAGTGCAGGGGAGGGGCAGAGACAGAGGGAGAGAGAGAGAATCCCAAGCAGACTCACACTGTCAGTGAGGAGCCCGATGTGGAGCTTGAACTCACGAACCGTGAGATAATGACCTGAGCCGAAATCAAGAGTCCATTGCTTAACCAACTGAGCCACCTGGGTGCCCCAAAGATTTTTTTATTTTTAAGTAATCTCTGTACCCAACATGGGGCTCACACCCATAACCCCAAGCTCAAGAGTTGCATGCTCTACTGACTGAGCCAGCCAGGTGCTCCAGTCATATTGCTTCTTAATACATATTGAGCAAGTATGTTGGGTCAGGCCCCATACTATGTACTGGGGACAGAGAGATGAGTAAGAAACAGTTCCTGCCCTCAGGAAGCTCACAGACTACTGGAGAGAAAGAGAAGCAAGCTCTCAGTTATAATAAAGGGTAGTCAGTGTGATTACACTTAAGCATGGAGGGTTGTGGGGGCACAGACAAGAAGCATCTTATTCAGTCGGGGTCCTCTAAGCTGAGACCTGAGGATGAACAAGACTTAGCCAGGCAAGATCAGGATGTGTGTGTGACTTGAGTGGAGGTCAGCACTGAAAACCATATTTGAGGTGGAGAAAACATCATGTGCAAAGATCTAGAGGGTAGAGCCTGAGTATGGCCATCTTTAGGAACTGCTACATCTCCCAAGATCTCACCTCAAACTCTGAAACTCCCATCTGGACCTTCTACACTGGCTGTGGCCTTTTCTAGGCCTTCAAGTTCTTTCTATGCTTTGACAGTCCCCCCTCCCTCACACACACGGCCCCATTCTCTTAGCTATACTCATGTCCCAACTGGCCTTATATTCAGTCACATCAGGACTGAAGTCCCCTGGGCCAATCCCTGACCCTGGGAAAACCCCACACCTCCTACTTTCAATTAAAAGTCAGGCACTTGTTAATTTTGCTGTAACTTCCTCCTAATCTTGGCCAAGCCTTGACTATGTGAGATGCAGGACAAGGACCTGAGCTTTGGAGTCATGCAGACATGGGTTCGAATCCTAACTCTTCCACTTACCATCTCTGTGCCTTAGACAAGGTATTCATTTTATTAAATTTTTAAAAATTTGAGTGTAGTCGACACACACTGTTACATTAGTTTCAGGTGTTCAACATAGTGATTCAATGTCTTTATACGTTATGTTACAGCTCACCACAAGTGTAGCTACCATATGTCACCATACAATGCTATTACAATGCCATTGACTATATTCTCTATGCAGTGCCTTTTATTCCCATGACTTATTCATTCCATAAGATCGTCACAATTTTAAATTTGTTTCCTCTTCTGTAAGATGGGAATGCTAACGTTATCTACTACCAAGAGTGGTTGTGAAGATTAAAAATAATATAGGTATATAAAAATTAACTCAAATGGATCAAGGACCTAAATGTAAGACCTCAAATAATCAAAGTCTTAGAAGAAAACATGGGACAAAAGCTTCCTTGGCAATGATTTCTTGGATATGACACCAAAGGCACAGGTAACAAAAGAGAAAAACAGACAAATTAGACTTCATGAAAATTTTAAAATCTAGTGCATCAAGAGTAAAAGAGTAAAAGGCACAGAGTAAACTTATCCACAGAGTAAAAAGGCAACCCACAGAATGAGAGAAAATATTTGGAGATCATATGTCTGATATCCAGAATATATAGAGAACTTCTAAGACTCAACAACAAAAAAACCAGCAACCTGATGCAAACATGGACAAAAGACTTGAAGATATTTCTCCGAAGAAAACATACAAATGGCCAATGAACACATGAAAAGATGTTCAACATCACTAGTGGTTACGGAAATGTAAATCAAAACTACAATGAGATCCACTTCATACCTGTTAGGATGGCTACTATAAACAAACCCCCCAGAAAATAACAAGTGTGGGTGAAGATGTAGAGAAAAGGGAACACTTGTGCATTGTTGGTGGGCATGTAAAGTGTACAGCCACTGTGTAAAACAGTATGGGGGTTCCTCAAAAAATTAAAAATAGAATTACCATATGATCCAGAAATTCCACTTCTGGGTATATATCCCAAATAGTGAAAGCAGGGTCTCAAAGAGATATTTGTACACTTGTGCTCATAGCAGCATTATTCACGATAGCCAAATCATGGAGGCAGCCCAAGTGCTCATCCAGGGATGAATGGATAAGAAAATGTGGTTGTAAAGGGAAAAACTGAGTCCTCTGCTCCTGTGTCTGGTTTTCAATCTAACACAGCTACCACACTCACACTTCTAACACCAGATGTGTGGGGGTTTTCCCCCGCCAAGCAGTTCTCTGACACAGGCTGGGTGTCCTACAATTTAACTCAATTCTGATACTATCCACCAGGAAATAGTATCAGCTCCCACAGCTTAAGGGCTCAGTCTAATGAGACTGCTCCCCACTACCCCCAAATTCAGATGCCAATTTCAAGTAGGAGGTCCTTAGGTTACTCACACTTCTGTCCAACATGGCGATAAATAAGGGGTTCCGATGTCTCCCTCCTGGGGTTTGGTTAATTTGCTAGAGTAGCTCACAGAATTCGGGGAAACACGTTTGCCAGTTTATTGAACAAGATGGTAAAGGATACGGATGAACAGTCAGAAGAAGAGATACATAGGGTGAGGTCTGCGAGAGTTCCGAGTGCAGGAGCTTCTGTCCCTGGGGTATTGGGGTGTGTTGCCCTCACAGTACATGGATGTATTCCCCAACCTGGAAGCTTCCCAATCCCCCTAGTGTTGGGACTTTGAGGGAGGCTTCCTCACATAGGCATGATTGACCATTAAGTCCATTTTCAGCCCCTCTCCTTTCTCTGGAGAAGTGAAAATTCCAAGCTTCTTCATGGCTTGGTCTTTCTGGTGATCAGCCCCCATCCAGAAGCCCACCCAAAGTTGCCTCACGTGGACAAAAGATACTTCTATCACCCAGGAAATTCCAGGTGATTCAGGAGCTCTGTGTCAGGAATGAGGGGCAGAGACCAATATTTAAATCACAATGGGATATGCATACAATGGAATATTATTCAACCTTGAAAAGGAAGGAAATCCTGCCCTATGCTATGATGGATGAATCTTTTTTTTTAATGTTTATTTACTTATTTTTGAGAGCGAGAGCGAGAGCGAGAGCGAGAGAGAGAGGAGCGAGAGCGAGAGCGAGAGAGAGAGGAGCGAGAGCGAGCAGTGGAGGAGCAGAGAGACAGGGAGAGAGAGAACCCCAAGCAGGCACCATGCTGTCAGCGCAGAGCCCGATGTGGGGCTTGAACTATCAAACTGTAAGATCATGCCCTGAGCCAAAACCAAAAGTTGGACACTCAACCGACTGAGCCACCCAGGCGCCCCATCTGTGATGGATGAAACTTGAGGACATTATACTAGGTGAAATGAGCCGCTCACAAAAACACACATACTGTATGATCCCTCGTACATGAGGTATTTAGAATAGTTAAATTCACAGGGGCAGAAAGTGTCATGGCAATTGCCAGGAGCTGAGGGGAGGGGAGAATGGGGAGTTATGGTTTCATGGGGATAGAATTTCTGTTCGGGAAGATGAAAAAGTTGTGGAGATGTGGTGGTGATGGCTGGACAGCAATGTGTGTGTACTTCATACTGCTGAACTGTACACTTTAAAATGGTTAAGATGGTCAATTTTCTGTTACATATATTCCACCACAATAAAAAAAGAAAAAAATATAGGCAAGGTTCTTTTTTTTTTTTTTTAGATTTTTAAAAAAGTAATCTCTACATCCAACATGGGGCTCGAACTCACAACCCTGAGATCAAGAGGACTGAGCCAGCCAGGCACTCTGGCAATGTTCTTATTATAGGGCCACATTACAGGTGCTGAGGAATTGGTAGCTTCTTTTATTATCAACCCCCTTTTTGTTTATCACTAGGTGAATGAGTCTCCAGGGTTTTGTTTACAGGACCTACTGCAAACCTTTTCACTTCCTTCAGCCTCCAGTGCTCACTTTCTTCCCTTGCCTTTTATGTTCTTGGATCTCCTTTTACCTCTTCGATAGTCTCTTGTGTTGCTTTTACTGGTTCTTCTTCCTTCTCTTATTTCCTAAGTGTAGGTATGTCCTCAAGATCCCATGCTCAAAATTCTTCTTTTTGGGGGCGCCTGGGTGGCTCAGTCAGTTAAGCATCTGACTCTTGATTTCAGCTCAGGCCATGATCTCAGGGTTCATGAGATTGAGCCCTTCGTCAGGCTTTGCGCTGACACTGTGAAGTCTGCTTGGGATTCTCTCTCTCTCTCTCTCTCTCTCCTTCTCTCTCTGCTCCTCCCTTGCTCTCTCTCTCTCTCAATATAAACAAATAAACTTAAAAAAATTCTTCTTTTTCTATATTATCTCTCTTAGTAATTTTATTTCAGGCTTATGTGAGTGACAGTTTTTTTTTAAGTAGGCTCTGTGCCCAATGTGGGGCTTGAAGTCATGACCCTGAGATCAAGAGTCACATATTCTACTGACTGGGCCAGCCAGGTACCCCTTCTGTGAATGACTTCCAAATGTGTATCTCTGATCTCAACTTTTCACTTGAGCTCCAGACCTGATTTCCAGACTCCTAACTGACCATCTTCAGCGGGATGTTTTGAGGGCCCTGCACATCTACTATATGCTAACATCTTCTCTTCCAGTTCTGCTTCCCACCCCACCTCAAACCTGTCCTTCTGACTATTTCATGTGTTAATGGCCTCACCCTCTTCTCAGACCCTAGATTCAAACTCAGTTCTAAGGAACTGTCACGCAATCTCCACATTTCTATTCTCACTGCTGTCAACAAGTTTCATACTTTGTCGTCTTGCCATTGAGTAGAGGCAATCCCTTTCTAGTGAGGAGGCTCTTTGAGGACTGTCCTATCCAGAGTACTCCCTTTTCCTGATAACAAGATTGCTGGGAAATACAATTCATAAATGTGCTTGATGAGCAAGGATTTAAAACAAAGGGAGTCTTGAGGGATACTTTATTCCAGCTATGATAAAGCCCAAGGAACTGTCCCTGCTCTGCAGCAAATGCTACTTAGATTCAACATTTCTCTCCCTCATGTGCTGTAAGATACACACTGCCAAACCATGCTCTTGGAATACTTTTTTTTTCGGTGCTGAATTCTACTAAGAAACATTAATGCATTTGTTAATACCATTGGCTTAAGTGACAGTGTAGTTGACTGTCCCCTTCCATTATTTATTTTAAAAATTTTTTAATGTTTATTTATTTTTGAGAGAAAGAGAGATAGAGTGTGAGAGAGAGAGGAACAGAGAGAGAGGGAAACACAGAATCTGAAGCAGGCTCCCTGCTGAGAGCTCAGAGCCTGATGCAGGGCTCGAACTCACGAACTGCGAGACCATGACCTGAGCCAAAGTTGGACGTTTAACTGACTGAGACACCCGGGCGCCCCCAGTCCCTTTCCATTATGAGTTGATTCAATGAGTTGACATCTCAAAAAAGCAATCTATTTTTTTAACTTTTATTTATTTTTGAGAGAGAGAGAGAGAGAGCAAGCGAGCAGGAGAGGGGCAGAGAGAAGGGGAGAGAGAGAATCCCAGGCAGGCTCTGAACTGTTAGCACAGAGCCCAACATGGGGCTTGAATTCATGAACTGTGAGATCAGGACCTGAGCCGAAATCCAGAGTTGGACACTTAACCAATTGAGCTGCCCAGGCGCCCCTCAGAAATGCAATCTTAATCCTGACCAAAAATCCCACCCTTAGGCCATTATACCCTAGGGAAAATTTGCACCTGTGTTCCAAAGACATTTACATGGGGCAAACTGCCCCAGACTGAAAACAACCCAAATATCCATCAGGAGTGGAATGGATGAATAAATTATGCCATATTCAGGAAATGGAACATCAATAGCAAAAAGAATGACCTACATGTACACACAAAATCACAAATCTGAAAAACAGTGTTGAGTAAAGTAAGTCTGAGAATATATGCAATATAATTTCACTTCTATGGAGTTCGAAACCAAGCAAAACTAAGTAATATCATATTGATTGACGATAAATGCATATGTGACAAAAACTATAAAGATAAGCAAGGAATAATTAGCATAAAATTCAGGAGAGTTCTTGGAGCTTTTGAAGGTGGGGAGGAAGATGGTAGCCTGGAGAGGGGCTTGAAAGGCTTTAAAGGCATTGTTTGTTTTTTTGTTTGTTTGTTTGTTTTTAATTTTTTTTATGTCTTTATTTTATTTTGAGAGACAGAGACAGAGGGGCAGAGAGAGAGGGAGACACAGAATCTGAAGCGGGCTCCAGGCTCTGAGCTGTCAGCACAGAGCCCGACATGGGGCTTGAACCCACAGACTGTGAGACCATGACCTGAGCTGAAGTCGGACGCTTAACCAACTGAGGCCACCCAGGCGCCCCAAGGCATTGTTTTTTATGCTGGATGGTGGGTCACAGGTTTTCATATCATTATTATTCTTTAAACGGTATATCTGCATTAAACACACTATTATATGTACGGTATACAGTTAACAAATTTATTTAAAAAGGTAATATTATTTCCAAGTTCTTTGAGATGAGAGGATGACCTTTCCTTTAGATAGCTCTATTTTTTTAATGTTTATTTTTGAGATAGAGAGTGCCTGTGAGCAGGGAAGGGAGCAGAGAGAGAAGGGGACAGAGAATCTGAAGTCGGCTCTGTGCCGGTAGCAGAGAGCACCATGTGGGGCTCGAACCCACAAATGACGAGATCACGATTTGAGCCGAGGTTGGATGAGGTTGGACCCTTAACCAACTGAGCCACCCAAGTGCCCCTAGCTAGATAGCTCTTGTCCACCTTCAAAACTCACTTCAGGGTCACCTGGGTGACTCAGTCGGTTAAGCCGTCGACTTCGGCTCAGGTCAGGATCTCACAGCTCGTGAGTTCAAGCCCCGTGTCAGGCTCTGTGCTGACAGCTCAGAGCCTGGAGCCTGCTTTGGATTCTGTGTCTCCCTCTCTCTCTGCCCCTCCCCTGCTCATGCTCTGTCTCTCAAAAATAAATAAATGTTAAAAAAAATTAAGAAAAAAACTCACTTCAAACCTCCTTTGGGAAGCCACCTCTGACTCCCCAGGTTTATTTAATGTGGAAAATTTCAAACATACACACAAGTAAGGAAAATAATGTAATGAACCACCATGTAACCATCACCTAGTTTCAACAATTATCAACATATAGCCAATCATGTTTCTTCTATACCCTGACACATTCCCCTCCCCATACTGGATCATTTGAAAGCAAATCTCAGCCATCCCATTACTTCATCTGTAAACACTTTGGTGAGAGTCTCTAAAAGGGCGCCTGGGTGGCTCAGTTGGTTGAGCTTCTGCCTTTGGCTTAGGTCATGATCTTGCAGTTTGTGAGTCTGAGCCCCGAATTAGGCTTGCTGCTCTTAGCACGTAGTCGGCTTAGGATCTTCTGTCCCCCCTCCCATCTGTCTGCCCCTCCCCCACTCGCGCTCTCTCTCTCAAAAGAAAAATAAATAAATAAAACTCTAAAAATTTGTTAAAAAAATAAAAGGTAAGGACCCTTAAAACAGGGCACAACCCCAATGCCATTATTCACTTAAATTTCACAGACTCCTTAATATTAAATATCCAGATAGTGTTTAATTTTCACGTGTCCTATTGCTTTTGATTTGTTCAAATCAGGATCTAAACAGGTTTCACACATCACAGTTGGTTGTTATGTTTTTTAAGTCTCTTTGAATCTAAGACTCTCCCACCCTCTTGTTTTCTTGCAATTTATTTGCAGAAGCAGCCAGATCTGGTCAATTTCCTACATTCTGTATTTCTGGCTGATTCAGCTGTCCTCAGCTCATTTCGCAAACCTCTCTACCTTTCCTTTCCCCACCATTTTCTATTTCCATCTGTACATTTTGTTGGAAGGTATCTAGAAAGGATGCCAAGAGTATAAAATGGAGGGGAAGGTAACCCGGGTGTAGACCTCTACCCTAGGACTCCATACACTTGACTGGAATCATGAGTTTATTTGTCTATGTCCCTCCAACACACCTCTTGGGGCTCAATGCTGTATCTTGATGTTTTATCCTCCGTGCTTCACACAGAATTTTTTACATAGTAGGTGCTAAATAAATGTTTGTTGAAAGAACGAATAATATTGCTCTCTTGTACTGCTTGTGTGCTATATGCCCTCTTTTCCAACTTTGCAGTAAGATTAAGACTTTGTAGAAACTTTGATTTCAACCCCCTGGGGTAAGGTATTAAGCAAAATTCTTTTGATAGTTACTTTTCTTGCTAAGTGTCACAAATTTCATTGTGAAGAGTGCTTTGTTTATTGTACTTTCCTCTGTTGCCCATTTCCTGAAACACCGTGGTCTTGATAAACTTGTTTGAAATTAAGGACAAAAGTTCCCTGCTCTGTAACTTGATTGGAGTGGGGGGGGGGGCTCCCAGCAGCCTTGCCCTCAGGGGGAATTGTGGGTTAACCGCTTCTGAGTAATGCGTTACTCACCACAGCTTCTTAGAAACTTCTGAAGCAAATTATTACTTTCTGAGATACGTTTGCTCTGTTCCTTGAATTCTACGGGTCATCCCCTCTTGTAGATTTGCCTCCCTTACTAAATAAAAAACAATGTCTCCGAGAAAGCTAGGAACAAACTTCCTTTTCTGCACTTACTCTAGTATTTTCTCTTGATTTACAGTTGAGGCATATGTAGCCTCCGGTGCACGTGGCTAAACCTCCTTTCTGTACCAGGTACTTGAATCCATATTTATGGTCTGTTTTACCTCGTCACAAAAACAAAACGTACCGACGCCACCAAATAAGAAAACTTTCCTGTATGCTATTGGATTTGGTAACATCGTACACCTTACCCATTTAATCCTGTGAAAACCACGGATGTCCTTAGAATTATTTTAGAAATAGTTCCTGTCTTCCTAATTCCAGGAAATGAATGTGATTCATGGGACTTGCAATATTATTTTTTATAAAATTGCTATGAACTGGCTGAATAATTTAAAATTCAACTGAACTAATCTTGCTGTAGCTCTGAGTGTGTAGGGTTTATGGAATTATGTTTGAAATGGTAGGTGATGAAGTCCCTTCCTCGGTATTTTTTAATGCAGCAGTTAGATAATAGTGAATTAAGATTTCCTGGAGAGCCAATTTTAAGCCATCAACCGACAGTGAAGGATGAACAAAGACTGGATGACCTATTGAAATTATACCTGGTACATAAACTTGCATCAAACACTTCTAATCTGGCAAACAATGCCCTGAGTGACGGCAAATGCAATCAAACAGAAACCTAGATCAATTATCTTAGAAAGATTGCAGTCAGCAGATAAAAATGGGACCATGGAGTCTTCCGAATTAACTAGCACCGAGAACATGAATCGGTCTTTCATCTTTTATTATTTCATCCTTTTCCTTTGAAGTGAACTTAAAAATAATCTTTTCGCCAACTCCTCAAAATGAAATATTCACTATATCACTCTTACTCCTTATTAAAAACTGGTATTAGTGTGCCTTTATACTGAAGACATCAAAGAAACTATGGAGTGTGCTTGTATAAACACAAGGAAGCCTGAAGTATATTGCTTATTTTTCTATGGAATAAATGCAAAATCATGATACTTCCTTGTGCATTTACTGGATCCTACTTGGATTTTCTGAAAGAAAGTTCCCTTTCTCTTTTGATTCAATCCTTGTTGAATGGATGAAACATGTGGTAATTTGTTTCTAGCATCTAGAGATCAGCCCCACGTTTCATCCGTGATAATACCCATCAAGCAGAATACTGTACTATTTTAGTTTTTCCAATGGGTTTGGATTTTAATAGGTTTATTCCATTGCTAAGTAGTATCTAACTCTTCTATATATAATTGTGCGAGTACATCTGGATATCATCTATTCATTCCACATTTTAAAATGTCTGAACATATCCTGCTGCATGTTGTAAACACCGTTGATGGCCTACCACTACCCCCCTTTCCACGGTAACGGAGCCCCAGTTTGTGTTGGTATGAGGCACCATGGATTTTAAGAGAGACTGAGTCCCTTCCCAGCCCCAGTCCTTAACCTGGCTAAGCCAGCCCTGGTAGGTTTTTTTTTTTTTTTTTAATTAAAATTTAATTTTTTATTTTATTTTATTTTTTTAAATGACGTTTTAAGTTTATTTATTTATTTTGAGGGAGACAGAGAGCGCACAAGCAGGGGAGGGGCAGTGAGAGAGAGAGAGAGGGAGAGAGAATCCCAAGCAATTAATATTCTTATTGATAAGAATGTGTAGCTATAAGAGCAATATTATAGACAATTAGGAAAAAGTGTTTATATTTCCTTTTTCTCTTTGAAACTGCAGAATTATTGGAGAAGGTGTGCTCATTAAATTTGCAATGACACAGAGTTAGGAGAGCACCATGTGACAGTCAAAATTCAGAAATATTTGAGCAAGCTATAATGATGAGCCCCAACCAACAAGGTGAAATGTAATAGAAATGTACATTTTTGCATTTAGGTTTGAGATGAGAACTGTCGCTGCTCAGGATGAGAGTTAAAGGCTGTTTATAGGAAAAGTATCTGGGGGTTTCGGTTAAGTGCTAATTCCCTAAGTGCCAAGATTAGAACAGGGCAAGAAAAATTACTAGAAGTGTAATTATAGAAATCCTTCCTTCAACGAGTATTTATTAAACATGTATTCAGCAAATGCATATTGGCAGCTGGTTAAGAGGAAGGGCTTTGGACTTCAACTGATTTCAGCTTGTACTGTGTGATCTTACGGAAGTTACTTTACTTCTCTGTGTCTCAGTTTTCCAAACTGTCATATATGACTGGTAACAGTGTATGGTGACTGAGAGAGCCAACCTAAGGATTTATGCAAAGTACTTATTAGCAATATTTTTTTTAGTGCTTGGCCTTGTATTATATCAATTGTGGTAATTTATGCACAATAATCTGTTTTGTTCATTTTATACCTGGAGAACTTTATTTTTATACCATGTTTTGAAGCACACTGAGGCTAGGGAATGACCAGGCGAGCATGAAAAGAGTATCTCTGGAAATGATGTCACCTGAGGAATCCTCTCAGGAATTAAACGTTTGATCTGAAGAGAACAGACTTCATATGTTTAAACAGGAGCCATATGAATCAGGTGATGTACTTACTTAGTGTTGCTTCAAAGGGAACCCCGGACACAACAAGGAGAAGCAGAATTCAGCTCAGTATACTGAAGACGTTAACTATGATTGTTCTGCGGTAACTGCATGGCCTAATTGGAAAAGCGGTGACCTCCCTGTCACTACTGTGAGGACTTGGGCAGAAGCCAGATGGGCATCTGTCAAGGAAGATGCGGGGAATTCAGTGAGTCCTGCAGTTGTATATTTGACTTGGGCTCCTTTGAGCAGCAAGGTTCTGATTGAATTTTTCACCTGTGTATCCTTGGAAGGTTTTTCAACCTACAAGGAATATCAACACACCATCAGGGAATCTATTGTCTCACCTATTTTGCAGAGTCAACAATTTCAGAAATTCAAATGTCCTTTAGAGACTAAATAGATGCATTTCTCAATTACTGGTCTATGAATTGGTAAGAGAGTTGAAAGACAAAGTATTCTTCTTTGTATTAATTTTTCTTCCATTGTAAGAGTAATATAAATACATTAAATAAAATGGTAAAGGAGAAAGGAAGGAAAAGTCAGCTCTGCTACGTCATTTTTATGCATAGTTTTTAACATATAACTTGTATTTCATATATATAGAAGTATCAACATAATTATATATTATTATATATTTGTATATATAAAAATACAATACACAAAATATATATAATATATAAAATACATAATATGAATACAATACTATAGGTATATGTGTGTACACACACACACACACACACACACACACACACACACATATATGTTTTTGGCTATTTTCAGTATATAGGGGTTGTACTAGTTTGCTGGGGCTGCTGTAACAAAATCCCACACCACACACTGGGCAGTTTAAACAGCAAAAATGTACTGTCTCACAGTTTAGGAGGCCAGACGTCTGAAATCAAGGTGTCGGCAGGGTGGGCTCCTTCAGAGCGCAGGGAGGAAGAACCTATTCCCGGCCTCTTCTCTAGATTCTGGCGGATTGCTGGCCACCTTTGGCCTTCCTTGTTTCTGCTGCATCACCCCAATCTCTGCCTTCCTCATCACACGGCCTTCTCCCTGTGTGCATGTCTGTTCCCAAACTCCCCCTTTTCATAGTGACAACAGTCACATTGGATTAGGGACCCACTCTACTCCAGCATGGGCTCATCCTAACTTAACGAATCACATCTGCAATGATCCTATTCCCAGGTGAGGTCACATTAGGAGGTACTGGGGGCGAGGACATCAATGTATGAATTTTGGGGCTACACAATTCAACCCCTAGGAAGGATCAAACCAATTTACAGTGCCATCGACAATGTATAAGAGTGCCTGTTTTCCTGTATCCTCAATAATGTTAGGTTTTATTTTGAAAAGTCATATTTTTGCCAACTAGTTGAAGAATAGCACCGTGGTGATGTTTTAATATATATTCCTTTCCTAGTGAGTGTGAATGGTTTCTGTTTGCTTGTTAGTTGAATGGCTTCTGTTTTGAAATGTCTGTTTGTGTCTACTGCCTCTATGTTTTAAATTATGAAAGTAATATATTACAAACGATTTGAAAACCAGAGAAAATAAAACCCACCCATAATGCCACTATTCCAACACGGCTATTATCATTTTTATTGCCTTCTAGGCCTATTTTCATGTGCACGTTTTACTCTTTTGTAATTGTGGTGTATATATAATCTTATATCTTGCTTTTCTCACCTTACTGTGTATTATCATATGGAAATGGGTTAATCCACAATGTACGAGAATAGCACATCCTTCAATAATTATGAATTCAGGACCAGCCGTCTGGTATTAGACAAATAACAGCTTTTCCAAGGATATGCTACCTGGCCATTACTGGGGTACAAAATAAGAGGATCCCTGGTTGTAGGGAAGTTAAAATTACATTTCTGTACCCTGGCCTATCTTTGGGCATCTGGCACACAGGTGTCCAATATGTGTTGAATGAGTTAACAGTCTAGTTAGTAGACATAATTTTTATTCACTGTTTTGCTGAGACAAGTCAGTTTTCAGAATTTTCTTTGTCCTGGGCGACATGCATGAAATACATTAAGGCTATCTTAATGCATATAAGTCATGCATTTAAGAACCAGTATTTTGGGGCGCCTGGGTGGCTCAGTCGGTTTAAGCGCCCGACTTCGGCTCAGGTCATGATCTCACAGTTTGGGGGTTCGAGCCCCGCGTCGGGCTCTGTGCTGACAGCTAGCTCAGAGCCTGGAGCCTGTCTTCGGATTCTGTGTCTCCCTCTCTCTCTGACCCTCCCCTGCTCACGCTGTCTCTCTCAAAAATAAATAAAACATTAAAAAAAAAACAGACCCAGTATCTTACTAGGCCAAACAGAAATTGAAGAAGTATAAGATCTACTACTTAAAAAATATATTTTAGAAGTCATAAATGAAGAAAGGTTTTACAAAGTACCTTTTATTCAAAAAGTAGGCTTCATGCCCAGCGTGGAGCCCAGTGTGGGGCCTGACCGCACAACCCTGAGATCAAGACCTGAGCTGAGATCAAGAGTCGGACACTTAACCAACTGAGCCACCCAGGTGCCCCTACAAAGTATCTTTCAGAGTAAACTTATGTATATCAAAAAAAATATGGTTTCACAAAAACAAATCTGTTCTGTGGACAAAATCCAAACATGGAATCTCTTTTTTTTTTCCTTTGTCAAGAAAAAAATTCACGTTAGAACCAAGAGATGTCACAACTTATCATTTGTCCGTCGTCTGAAATGAGTTTTAGGGCTAAAAGAAATATCTGATGGTGGCTGTAATGGTACTGGTGCCTAATGGTAATATACACCAATGATTTATTTTTCTATTTTGCATCCTTCCTCTTATTTCTTTGGTAATATTTTGCCCACATTGTTATTCATATTTCAGCTTTTCTAATTAAAATGTAAAGACTGGCCTCAAAATGAAACTTAAAGGTTTCATATCTAAACAAAAGTTGAGGCACATGGGTAGCTCAGTCGGTTAAGTGTCTGACTTTGGCTCAGGTCATGGTCTCACGGTTCATAGGTTTGAGCCCCGCATAGGGCTCTCTGCTGTCGGCATGGAGCCTGCTTTTGGGTCCTCTGTCCCCCTCTCTCCTTGCTCCTCACCCATTCTCTCTCTCTCTCTCTCTCAAAAATAAAAACATAAAAAACCTGTTAAAAAAGTTGTATAAAAATAGTGCCTCTCAAAATGTGTGGTGAAACTCTTTTCTAAAAAATTCCATTTCATTAATAAAAATTAACTATTAGAAGAATACTTTTAAAAAGCACCAAGGCATGGAGAGTAAAAATCCAAACATTTAAACACTTCTGTAGACGTGAAAACTAACTTGCCAAATTTCTATAAAATTTTTTAAATTTTTATTTAATTTTGTTTTTAGAGAGAGAGAGAGGGTGAGAGTGGGGGAGAGCGGCAGAGTGGGGAGGGAGAGAGTGAAAGGGAGAGAGAGAGGATCTTAAGCAGGTTCCACACTTAGCACAGAGCCCAATGTGGGGCTCAGTACCATGAGCCTGGGATCATGATCTGACCTGAAATCAATAGTCAGAGGCTCAACCGACTGAGCCACCCAGGTGCCCCAAATTTCTCTAAAAGTTTTAAATGCGTAATCTTAATTCCTGAATTTATCTAGGCATGGTCTGGTAACAAACCGTCTACAGACTACACTTTGAGTAACGCTGATATAAGATATAGACCCTGTCCTCAAGGAGCTAAGAATCTTAAGGTGAACGCTGCAAGAGTACATATAACTAAGCACAAAACTGTATTATAATCTATGCTGCCCCGGACCACAACAGCCTGGAGTAACGTGAGACGTACTCCACTGTGACATAATAGATAAAATATATATTGGTCTCTGTCCCCAGTTCCTGACACAGGGCTCCTAAAACCCTTGTAATTTCCTTAGGGATAAGAGCACCAGGAACATCTTTTGTTCTAATATTTGGTCTTTGACCCCAGTTCCTGACACAGACTTCCTAAATCCCTTGGAATTTCCTGGGTGATAGAAGTGCCTTTTTGTTCGAATGAGGTGACTCTTGGTGGGCTCTTGGATGGGTGCTGGTCACTAAGCCATAATTAGAAGCTTGGAATTTTCAGCCCCACTACTCATTCTTCAGAGAGGGGAGAGGGGCTGGAAATGGAGTTAATGATCAGTCATGCCTCACGAGGAAGCCTCCCTAAAATCTCAAAGGTACGAGGTTCAGAGAGCTTCCGGGATGATAAACACATCCACCTACCGGGAGAGTGACCCACCCCAACTCCACAGGGACAGGAGCTCCTGTGCTTGGGACCCTTCCAGACATTACCTTTTATATCTTTTCATCTGGCTGTTCATCTGTATCCTTTATCATATTCTTTTATAATAAGCTGGTGAACAGTAAGTAAACTGGTTTCCTGAGTTCTGTGAACCACACTAGCAAATTAATTGAATCCGAGGAGGGGATCGTGGGAATCTCTGATTTACAGTGGATGGGTCGGAGGCACAGGTGACAACCTGGACTTGCGGTTGGCATCTGAAGTGGGGTGGGAGCAGTCTTGTGGGACTGAGGCTTTAACCTGTGGGATGTGATGCTGTCTCCACGGAGACAGGGTCAGAACTGAGTAAGTAAAAGAGATACACAGGAGGAAGACTGAGGTTGTTCCTTCTCATCTTAAAGGTAAAGGTGGGTACAACGTGGACCAAGGAGCACATATCTGCCTTCTCAGAGACACAAAAATGTTAAAACTTAGAAGAGGTAAAACTGTCAAAAACAGCAATATAAATTGTAAAACATAAGTCATGGTTAAGTCATGGTTCCTTTACTTGTCCGACTGTAAAATTCACAGATCTCATGGAGAAAACCACCATTATTATGTCCAAATAATCACCATATGGTCGGAATAAGTCACCCACAGCATTTCTCTTGATTTGCCTCCATCAAGTCCTGTGGAATCTTCAGTTCTCCTATACCAACCCTCACCCTATTATTTCTTGGAATCCCCAAGAACGAATCTTATTCATACTCCGCTCTTAGACAGTCTTGTCTATACTCTTCCATTATCTGGTGATGTGATGCCAGGGCTTTTGACGCTGATGGAATTATCATTACTGGCAGGGTCTCCCATAGATAGTACTGTCCTCAACTTTTAAGTTGCAAGTATGGGAAACAAAAGTGTTGTCAATTATGTTTAATGATCCACTGGAGGAGCCACTAACGTTTTCCAGCCCCTGGACCCCAGACCCATGCACTCTGACCATGAAAAACAGCATCGACAATGTGCTGTTGGTTGTTTCAGAGTGATTTCACATCCTGTAGCACATCGTCACAACCGTGCAAGGTGTTCATTTCCTGCGTGGTACCATACTGAGTCTTCAGTAAGCCTTTCCAACAATCTATGAGACCTATTGCTTCTGTGATAATGTACATGAAACCAGTCAATCTCATGGATTTCAACCCAACTTACCAGTAGAAGCAACAAATTCAGAGCCTCTCATAAAGTACTGTACTTTTTTTTTTTTTTTTTTTTAGTTTCAAGTTAGTTAACATATAGGATAGTATTGGTTTCAGGAACAGAATTTAGCAATTCATCACTTACATATAACACCCAGTGCTCATCCCAATAAGTGTCCTCTTTAATGCCCATCACCCATTTAGCCCATCCCCCCACCCACCTCCTCTCCATCAACCCAGTTTGTTCTCTATATTAAGAGCCTCTGATGGTTTGCCTCCCTCTGTTTTTATCTTATCCTGTTTTTCCTTTCCTTCCCCTATGTTCATCTGTTTTGTTTCTTAAATTCCACATATGAGTGAAATCATATGATATTTGTCTTTCTCTGACATATTTTACTTAGCATAATACACTCTAGTTCCATCCACGTTGTTGCAAATGGCAAGATTTCATTTGATTGCTGAGTAATATTCCATTGTATGTATACACCACATCTTCTTTATGCATTCATCAGTCAGTGGACATTTGGGTTCTTTCCATAATTTGGCTATTGTTGATCGCCCTGCTATAAACATTGGCGTGCATGTGCCCCTTTGAATCAGCACTCCTGTATCATTTGGATAAATACCTAATACTGCAATTGCAGGGTCATAGGGTAGATTTATTTTTAACTTTTTGAGGAACCTCCATACTGTTTCCCAGAGTGTCTGCATCAGTTTGCATTCCCTCCAAGAGTGCGAAAGGGTTCTCCTTTCTCCGCATCCTCGCCAACATCTGTTATTTCCTGAGTTGTTCATTTTAGCCATTCTGACAGGTATGAGGTGGTGTCTCATTGTGGTTTTGACTTGATTTTTCCCTGATGATGAGTGATGTTGAGCATCTTTTCATGTCTGTTAGCCATCTGGATGTCGTCTTTGGAAAAGTGTGTATTCAATGTACTCTGTCCATTTCTTTTTTTTTTTTTTTTTTTTTTTTTTTTTTTTTTTTAAATATTGCTTTTTTTATGTTTTGTTCTTTTTTATTTATTTTTTTGAGAGACAGAGAGAGACAGTGCGAGCAGGGGAGGGTCAGAGAGAGAAGGAGATACAGAATCTGAAAGCAGGTTCCAGGCTCTGAGCTAGCTCTCAGCACAGAGCCCGATGCGGGGCTTGAACTCACGAACCGTGAGATCATGACCTGAGCCGAAGCCGGATGCTTAACCGACTGAGCCACCCAGGCGCCCCCTCTGTCCATTTCTTCACTGGATTATTTGTTGTTTTTTTTTGGGGGGGGTGTTGAGTTTGGTAAGTTCTTTATAGATTTTGGAAACTAAGCCTTTGTCCACTATGTCGTTTGCAAATATCTTCTCCCATTCCGTCGGTTGCCTTTTAGTTTTGTTGATTGTTTCCTTTGCTGTGCAGAAGCTTCTTATCTTGATAAGGTCCCAAGAGTTCATTTTTGCTTTTGTTTCCCTTGCCTTTGGAGGCATGTCTAGTAAGAAATTGCTGTGGCCGAGGTCAAAGAGATTGCTGCCTGTTTTCTCCTCTAGGATTTTGATGGCTTCCTATCTTGCATTTAGATCTTTCATCCATTTTGAGTTTATTTTTGTGTATGGTGTAATAAATTGCTCCAGTTTCATTCTTCTGCATGGTGCTGTCCAGTTCTCCCAACACCATTTGCTAAAGAGGCTGTTTTTTTCCATCGGATATTCTTTTCTGCTTTGTCGAAGATTAGCTGGCCATATGTTTGTGGGCCCATTTCTGGGTTCTCTATTGTACTTTTTAAAAAGTTTTATTTATTTAAGTAATCTCTACATCCAACGTGGGGCTTGAACTCATGACCTCGGGGTCAAGAGTCACATGCTCTTCCGACTCAGCCAGCCAGGCGCCCCATAAAGTACTGTACTTTGAAGTGACCAGTCATAACCTTATGGCAGGTTGATTGCACTAAACCCCTTCCATTACGGACAGGGTGGCAATTTCCCTCCGTAGAAAAGAAACTATTTCTGGATTTTTTCCCCCTGACCCTCCTGGTACCATTCCTCTGCAATGGAGACTAGGGCCTTTTGGGCTGCATGCTACTTGGGACATGTGAATTCTCAGTGTCTAGGCCCATTTTAAGTAGTTACTAACATGTTCATCTTTCAAAGGCTTTGGTAGGTCTGGTATTGTTTATGGACCTCTTCTCAGAATAGTATTTTTAAACACAACATATAAAACACATAAGATTACTAAGGAAACCAGCATTATATGATATGATGTTGTTCTATCTTCAGGCCACTTAGGGTTCTGTGGGCCCAAAATTAAGAGGTTAAACTTGTTACTGATCCTCCACTTTCGATTCCAAGTCCATAACCGTCTGACCAAACCATTAACCTCTGCCAATGAATTGGTAAAGATGAGAAGCTGGAAAACTCCAGTTTGTTACCTGGTTTTGTGAATAATTTTTTAATTGGAAAACAACCAGGTCCATATATTTACATATGATTTATGGTTGGTTTTTGCACTGCAAGGGTGGAGTTGAGCAGTTGTGACAGAGATCGGATGTGGCTTACAAAGATGAAAATACTTACTTTCTGGACCTTTAGGAAAAAAAAGTTTTCCAATTCCCAGTCTAGATCCTGGCTTACAGGCCAAGCAAGCAAAGTGGACCAGAAGTACTCCTTGAAGTTCTGCCCGCTGGGAGGATTTTCCTTTTTCCGTTGTCCCTCCAGTGAATGGAATGAAGCAACCAATCAAATGTGACATATGATGCCTCCGACATCCATTGAAGCCCATTAAATAGCAGGGGGTCCAAGATGCAACAACTTTTCGTTCACAATGGACGGGATATCCTGTGTGTCTCAGATCAGTGGACATACCGGCCTCCCTGCTCCAAATTTTACTGAGGTGTCAGAAGAACCTTGTATTTTCTGAAGTATTATCATGCATTTTCTAGCATCTGGGGTACCTGTTAATTTTTGCTCTCCAGATTCAGTCAACATGATGTCATCGATGGTAGACTAGCATAATGATGTCCCATGGGATGATGAGATGATCAATATTCCCTGAGAATTAGTGGCACACAGCTGAAGAGTTGACATACACTGTGGCAAGACACTGGTGGTCTGCTTCTGGTGTTCTCTGGCTGGTGTAAGTTCTGTCTCTATTTAAAATTTGGTCACAGATTTTTTGCATCGATTTTAGTTTTATAAAATATTACATTAAAATACTATTTATCTTGGTTACCGAGTGTTTTGACATTCTCTTGCATTTTGTGTCTGAGGCGAGTGCTTCACTCACCTCACCCTAGCCCCATCCTGACTGACATATATAGAAAATGCTTTCATTAGATCAATGCTACTTGCCAAGTGTTTATAAGATCATATCTGGAACGGTAGCCACAATTAGAGTTGACATACAATTAATGATAATCTAAGGTCACTATGAAACCCACCTGCCTTTTAAAGTAGCCAAATATGAATTAAATCATCACTCCTACGTCTCTCAGGTCATTGATGTTAACACTTATCTCTGCCATCCTATCTACCAGGGAGGCAGTACTGCTTTCCTGTTAGGGAACTGGAGCTCCAGGAGTTTCTACTTGGCCCTTTCTTCTGTAATAGTCTTTTTTTTTTTTTAAATGTTTGTTTATTTTTGAGAGAGCATGCACACATGTGAGCAGGGGAGGGGCAGAGAGAGAGGGAGACAGAGAATCAGAAGCAGGCTCTGCGCTGTCAGCAGGGAGCCCAATGTGGGGCTCGAACCCACAAAGTGTGAAATCATGACCTGAGCCAAAGTTGGATGCTTAACTGACTGAGCCACCCAGGTGTCCCTCTTCTGTAATAGTATTAAAATCCCTGTCCCTGTGGCTCAAGGAGCCCAGGTAAGAATTCTGTCATTTACTGAGGATATGCATTTCATTTATATCCTCAGGAACTGAAGATGTTTCCACTGGATTGGGTTTGGCAATGTCACTGGACCTATGGCAAGACCGACAAGGGTCAAAAGCTGTACTTCTATCTTGTCAACCCTGATCCAAAAAGTCAGTAACTGGTAACTATAGTGTCCTGGCTGTCCAGAAATTAGTGTTTAACTCAGAGCTAGGATTTCCTATTCTTCAAAATTTGGGTATTTCCCTTTCACCAGGGAAAATGGCTGCAGGTTCACTGGGGGAAAGCTAGGAGAAAAATGCATACATAGTTGTGGGGAGGGTTCTTCCTTAAGGGTACCTGGCTTCCCTTTCATTTATAGGGCCCTAAATTTGTAAATCAGGTTAGATCTGGTAATTGGGTAAAAGATTATGACTCACCATTGTAGTAGATCAAGTCAGGTTTTCATTCACTAAACCAGGAGTTTTGTCTGTTATAGAAGGGTCTACTTGTGTCCTAGGGCTTCTGCTCAATTACACAATGCCAAGATCCTCGCAAATTATAATTTCTGATTACTATACAGGTCCTGCTATGGATTCCAGTAGTCACCCCCACCGTGTCTATGTTGGGTCAGTGCCCTCATCTTGTCTTTACTAACCCAGGCCCCTAATTATCCCCACTGAGATCAGCAAGCTCATTTTGACTGCAATATGTCACACTAGCATCCCCACCTAGAGAAAAGAGCTAACAAAGCTGTTTTAAAAGAAAAGAGGGCTTGAGTTTCAAACATGGAGGAAGCGCTGGAGTTGGAAAACCATGATTTTTCAACCATCATAGTAAAGATTAGTTTAGGCAGGAAATCATCAATTGATGCTAAAACAAAGGGGAAATTTTGATGAGCATCAGAATATTTGCATTGTACTTAAAACGTCTCTCCACAGACTGCTTATTAGTTGCTAGAAAAAATATAGTAATTGTAAAGTAGAAAACTCAGAAAACAACTCGATTGGCTGATCAAAATTTACATCACCCATGGGGGGCAGACAGACATCCAGTGCCTCCCAATATTATGCTCTAAGAAGGACACAGCATCAATTATGTAGTTGTCTAGCAGGAATGCATACTGTGAATCTAAACATGAGGAAATAGTAGACAAACTCCAAATGAGGAGCATTAAAACAAAAGGAAGGAGGACTGTATTCTTCAAAAATCTCAATGTCCTAGAAGAAAGACTGCGTGAGTGTTCAGACTAGAGGAGACGAATGAAACATGACAACTAAGTGCAATACGTGATCCTAGACTGGATCCTGTGCTCAAGGGAAAAGATGTGCTATAAAGGGGATTACTGGTCAATTAACAAAACTGAACTATGGAAGTTAGACTGGATCAAAGCTCTGTGTTCATGTTATGTTTTTTTTTTTGATTGTTTGATATGGCTTTATTTTCAGATTGTCCAATTGTGTCCCACAACCAGCCGGAGCTCTGAACGGTCAGCAGTCCTGAGAACTCACCCTGGGGAAGAAGGGGGAAGGATGAGCCAATGCTGGTCCCCACGTCCAGCACCCCAGAGGTGATCCACCTGGCTGGGCACTCAGTTAACAGTCTCTGGGGGAAAGAGGCCCCCAAGCGGGGCAGAGAAGGGGGGACAGACAAAAGAGAAACTGGGGCCGGCATGCCTGCCCTTCCCTGGGCCTGGCTGGGCCAATGTCCGTGGCCTGGGAGGCTGGGACGGCAGCCCTGCCAGGGGAGTGGTCTGGCTTGGCAAAGGCAGGAGGCCCAAGATGGGGCAGAGATGCAGTCCTCCAGGAGCTCGACCCTTCCAGCGAGTGGAGAGCTGGTTTCTGGATGGGGAGTGACCAGCAGGCGGCAGACAGGAGGGAGCCCGTCTCTCTGCTCCTTCGGGCCTTTCTTCCCCATCAGTGGACAGCAAGGCCTCCCTGGTGGCAGAGGAGGCAGCCACCTGAGTGCTTCCTCCCTCCTCCTGATTGGCCTCCGAGCACAAAACACCTAATTGATTATGTTGCTAATGAATCGGGACACCTGGAAGAAACACCTGGGTCTCTCTGAGGTCAATGTGAGGGGCTCGAGAACTTCTCCCCACGCCCCTCCCTTACAAGGCACCTGATCTGTGGGGTTCAGGCCCTGACCTTCTTCTGCAGGTCCCAGGTCTTGGGAACAGCAGCCCCGCCAGCCCCGTGGTCGGTTGCATCTCCTCCAGAAAATGCTCTTGCTCCACCCCCAGCCTGGATGTTCCTTTTTTTAAAGATAAGGAAACTGAGGCCCAGAGAGCCCAACGTAAGAGGCAGAGGAGCCAGGGGGCCTCCTCTAGGGCTGCCTTCTGTCCCCAGGATTCTGAAGGCACCCAGGTCGCCAGGGGGACAGGCTCCAGCTCCCTGGGGTGTGGCAGGAGGGCTGAGACAGTGAGAAGCATGGGAGAGGGCACTTGGTGCACAGAGCCTGACGGAGGCGGCTGGGTGTTCAGGGCACCAGTGGCCCGGGGGGACTCGGGGGAGACGCAGCCAAGGCTGCACCCTGAGCTGTTTCCCCTCAGCCTCGGCCAGGGTGGGGGGGACACAGGGCTTCTGAGGGAGAGACCAGAACTGGGGACCCAGAGGCTGGTGCTGCCCTCCTTCAGACAAAAGGAGAGAGTATCCCGGCCACCAGAGGGCGACTGGGGCAGGGTGGACCCCACCCTCAGCCTGCAGTCCCCGCTCAGCCTTGCGTGCAGCAGCAGGAGGGATGCGGAGGCTGCGCCGCGCATCTCCTCTGTCATCTCGGCTCACAAGCCCCCAGGGCCATGGCATCGCCTCCAAGAGTGGGGGCTCATTTGCAGGCTTGTTCCCAAGTCCATAGCCTGGCTCCCGACTTCCACCAAATGCTCTTCCAAGGGAGTTCAAAGGACAAAAAAAGAGAGAGAATCCCCCAAGTCCTCAAGAGCAATACAGAAAAGCTCTGAATTCAGGGCTGGGGCTTCTCAGCAAGGGGTGAAGCCCTGTCCTGCCAGCTGTGGGGCAGCGGAGGTGGGGAGCAGGTGGAAAGCTCATCGTGCTGGTGGATGGCCACAGCACTGCGTCTTGGCCTTCAGGAGCAGTCCCTGAACTGTTTTGTACAGGAGGCCAGAGCGCTGGGATGGCAGGAGGGTTCGAGTGAGGTCAGGGGCAAACCCTGCATTGAGGAAGGCCTGAGGGCCACCTGTGGGGTCACCTTCTAGGCAGGATGGGGGGGGCAAGGACTCACCTGACTAAGGTGACCCTCGCACAGGGGCATTGGCTCCCACCTAAGCCCTTCCTTCCACCACCACCCCCCCCCCCCGCTCACCAGGACCGCTGTGCAGGCCGTCCCGAGGTGGGCACCAATGCAGATGGCCAGGAGCGTGGAGAAAATGGCTGGCTTGACCTTGTAGGCTTTCACCACCTGCTTCAGTTGATCACAGAAGACAAACTTGGGGTCCCCTTTGTCAGCCTTGATGTGGTGCTGCTTCACCTCCTCCAGGTAGCAACTCAGGTAGTGTTCTGGTGTGCTGAGCAATGTGCGGTAGTTGCCCACCAGCGAGCTGGACTGGTTGGTGGGCTGGGCTGGTCGGTGAGCCAGCCCATCACCCAATCCAGTTGCTCCTGCTAGATCATCTGCTCTGGGAAGACCGGCCTGTCTCGGGGTTTCTTTCTCCCTCAGGCTGTAGATGCCGTGGGTCAGGGCCTCTGCGATGAGCCTCAACTTGTAGGTCACAGTTTTCAACTTGGGACCTCAGGTCCACAAAGTGGCTCCCCAGGTGGGACAGGGTGAAGGCAGACACCCAGAGAATGGCAAAGCGCTCCTGCTCTCTGGCCAGGATGTGCTCAGGTAGATTGTCTGGTGCCCTACGGAGAGCTGCGCCTCTGGGAACTGGTGCCCCACAACTGGCGGTCACTATCCCCAGCTCCAGGAGGAAGGCATGCTGCAGTGTCCCCTTGCAAGGCGGCTTGGACGTGTGCAGAACAAAGGCAGAGCATAGAGGCCACGTTGTACTGGAGCAGGCTGGAATCTGTGTGGTCCAGGTTGCCTTCCAACCTGTGCTTGGTTCCCTGGTAGTTGAACTTGCTCCTCTGGAAGTAAAGAACAGAAGGTTGTAGGCACCCTGTGTGGGTGCGCTTGTTGGTGTAGAGCGTGGAGAAGGGGCGGGTGAGCTCCAGCAGCAGGGAGATGCCTCTCTCATTGGAGTCCGAGCCGTGCGACAGCCAAGGGGCCACTCTGAAGGTATCGTAGTGGGCCACGATGATGATGGTGGTAAGGTCCTCTCCACCCAGCCCCATCAGCCACCAGTCACTCGCGGCCTTGCCGTGGACTCGTGACCATCTGGAAGCGGTTGGCAGTGGCGTGGCGGAGAAGTACTTTGGCGGCCAAGGCGGAGCCCTGGGAAGCGGACCTGGCCTGCGTCTGCTTGCAGATGGAGAGCGGGGCCTCATCATGCGCAGCAAAGGACGAGGGGGCGATGGTTTGCACCGCCAGCATCTTAGGCTCCACCTCCATGAATTGCTCGATGATGTCTTGGGACACAGAGGCCACAGCCCTCAGGAGGACGGTGACCACGGCGCCGGCCGCAGGGCCTTCCGGTCCGGCTCGCAGCAGCGCAGCAGCTGCGGGAACACTCAGCGACGCCTTGACACGTCCTGCACGTCCCGCACGTCCCGCACGTCGGCGGAGATGCGCGCGCGCCTGTGTGTGAAGCGCCGCGTGCCCAGTGCCCCGGCAGCTGGGCGGACGCGGGGGGCGGGCGCCGGAGCCCCGGAGGGAGGCGAGGGTCCTCACGACGGGGACCAGCGCGGGTCCTAGTGCTGCACCCAGTGATGGGCCGCGTCATCGGGTGATGGAACGGAGCGGCAGGCATGTTCTCCAGCACCTCCTCGCGTCTCCAGCGTCCTGGCGGCCGCACGGGGCGATCCCTGAACTCACCTCTGCGTGGGTAGCCGCCGGGCCCCCCGTAAGTTCATAACCCCACCGCGGTACCTAAGAGAATATTCCTGTTCTAAGAAAATACACAGTGAAGGGGCGCCTGGGTGGCTCGGTCGGTTGGTTACCCGTCCGACTTCGGCTCAGGTCATGATCTCCTAGTTTGGTTCCTGGGTTCAAGCCCCCATGGGGCTCCTTGCTGACAGCTGGGAGCCTGGAGCCTGCTTCGGGTTTTGGGTCTCCCTCTGTCTCTCTACCCCCCCCCCCATGCTCTGTCTCTGTCTCTCTCTCTAAGATTAAAAACAAAAAGAAAATACACAATGAAGTATTTAGTGGTAAAGGGCCAATGTGTATGCAACTTACTTTAAACAATTTCAGAAAAACATTATGTGTACACACACACACACACACACAGAGTCCACACACACACACAGAGTCCACACACAAATGTAAAGCAATAAAGGTAAAATGTTAAAAATAGATGTATTTGGTTAAAGGGTATTTGAGTATTTTTGGCATTATTCTTATTCTAACTCTTCCAAAAGTTTTACATTATTTTCAACAACAACAAAAACATATTTGAGCTTACCGCAGTGATTTGTCTCAAGTTTTTAGGGAAGAGATAGTCATCTGGCCTTTTAGAGCATCTAATTAGGGAGTGAGCAGGAAAGTTGCCTGTGATAAATTTCCACTCATATTTCTCTCACTAACCCCTTGAATTCTTTCCACTGCATCGTGCGGGGGGATTTCTAGGGTTTCAGCATCTAGTCTAGATGTGTGCTAATCAGATTAATAAAATAATAGAGGTATATCCTCATGCTCTGGCTAGCAAACATATGAGCGAACTCCATCACCCTCAGTACAGTGTCCCCAGTGCCCAAGTTTCTGGTACACATAAATTCACAAATTCCTGCAAGTCTTTTGAGATCTTCTTTAGTGACTTTGCATTTGGCGGGGGGAGGGGGGGGTGCTGCTTCCTCTGGCTAGCAATGAGATTCTTTTAGCAGAGTCAATAAACCCTTGAATTTCAGTCTGTACGTTGAAGTGAGAAATTAGGGACATTGTTACACTTTGGTGTTAATGCAATGTTTGTTTAATGCAGTATTATAAAATGCAACATCTCCACCCCCTAGGTGCTGTCATTTCCTAATCTTCCAGAAAACCTCAGAAGTTCCCTGATCCCCGTCCTCAGTGAGCACTTTTTTCCAGGTGAGCACAGGCCATAACTTATATCGGTTGTTCCCTTATAATTATTGGGGGCTGCTCTATTCCTGTTTTAGGATTCAAACTGGAGCGTTATTGCGTCCTGCCTCATCTCTGCTAGGTTACTGGTATGTACTAATTGCAAGAAATCGATTTGGAATAAATCTCGCACTTATGCTTTTCAAAGAAGTTTAAACATAAATTGTCCTGTATTCTCTTTCATCGTCACACAGCCATAAGAAGAGAAGCTCTTACTTGCATTTTGTAGTGAGGAAACTAAGGCACAAAGGGGTTAAGGTCCCATGCAACATAGTGATGGAACTGGTGTTAGAATTTAGGCTTTGTGTTCCCCTTTTTTTGTTTTTGTTTTCTTTGTTTTTTAAGTAGGCTCCACGCCCAGTGTGGAGCTCAGTGCTGGGCTTGAACTCATGATCCTGAGATCCTGACCTGAGCCAAGATCAAGAGCTGGACGCCCAATCAACTGAGCCACCCGAGGTGCCCCTGTGTTCCTTGTTTTAGTGAAGCATCCCAGGTCTAATGACAATATTGCTAAGTCCCCTAAGATATTTTGGAAATACTAAATATATATAAAGAATTGTGCAGAAATACCTTTTAACCAATGTGAAATAATCATTAGGATACTATAAATATCAAAAATAATGTCTCAACTCAAACTCAAAACTTCTCTCTTTCCTACCAGCCTTCTCTCTTATTGTCTCCATTTCTGCCAGTGATACCATTAGTCTTTGCTTGCTGTTCTGCCTCTCAGCTTCCCACTGTGGCTGGCTGCAGACCCCACCTACACGCTGATGGTTGGGATCACCTTGCCCTAGCATGCATACCTCTTCAGCAGGGGCCTTTGAAGAAAATTCAAGCTGGAGTATCTCTCTTAGGAACCTTTCTGACCCATGGTAAACACTCTGTACTGTTGCCCCACCAAATACTTGAAGTTCAGACTGCACCCACTGCAACCCACTGTCTTTGCTCGGCAGTCATAAATAACTCCAACCAGTCTTTAAATTTATTATTTTAGGCAAACCTCAGCCGCTGCTCCCTGGGCGTTCTGTACGTCAAAGGACACATATCAAGTGTTGTCTAAACTCTAGGGAATATAATAGTTCTCCTGAAGTCTCTTTAATTTGGTTTGAAGATCAGGAGAGTGTAGAGAGAAATGCACAGCATTATGACAATCTTCTAAGAAATCCTCACTCGTCAGTTACCCTTCCCGATCACTCTTTTCTTCTCTTGTATAGATCAGAGGCTCGTAGTGGGCTGTTTTACAATACACTAAGCATGTCCTTCATTGGATAAATTAATGTTTCTTTTTCTTTTTTAATTTTTAAAGTTTATTTATTTATTCTGAGAGAGAGAGAGAGAGAGAGAGAGAGGAGACAGGGAGAGAGAGAAAGAGCATGCATGCAAGCAGGGGAGGGACAGAGAGAAAGGGAGAGAGAGAATCCTAACCAGGCTCCTAAATGTCAGTGCAGAGCCCAGTGTGGGGCTCAGTCTCATGAACTGTGAGATCATGACCTGAGCGGAAATTAAGAGTTGGAAGCTCAACCAACTGAGCCAGCCAGGAGCCTCTAAAATTTCCTTTTAGAATTGTCTTAGTTGGCTGTAACAAACTACCATAGACAGGGTAACTTAAACAACAAACATTTCTTCTGGAGGCTGGAAGTTGGAAATCCTGATGACAGCATGCTCAGGTTCTGATGAGAGCCCTCTTCTTGGTTGTAGATGGTTGATTTCTTGCTGTGTCCTCACTTGGTAGAAAGGGCTAGCTAGCTCTCTGATCTCTTCTTATAAGAATGCTAATCCCATTCATCAGGACTCCACCTGTATCTTCCAGGTACCATCACATTGGGATTAGGGTTTCAACATGTACATTTTAGGGAACACAAACATTTAGTCCATAACAGGAATGATGGGTATTTGTCACATATATTTTCCAGGAGCAATTTGGAGACAAATATTCTGTTTTAACACTGTGCTTCATGGATAAGAGATACATTAAAACATAAAAAGACAAGGATCCTGGTTCACACAGCCTACTCTTCTGGAAATCCCAACAGTTTTATGCTGCCTTATAGTGCACATGATAATTTGTGATATTGTAATCTACTTAATTCCTAGGAGACAGCACAAGTTGGTCTAATGACATTTGGTGCTGAGGAGGAGAAAGCAGTGAGGGCTAAAAGCTCAGATCTAGATGATGTCAAGAATAGTGGAGTAAGGAACTCTGAGAAACCTCTCTTCCATAAATGCAATGAGAACACTAGCCAAAAAAATGTCAAAAGCATCTTTTCCAGAACTCTAGAAATTAACTGAAAGCTTTCAAAAATTGAGAGTATTTCTTCAAGAAAAATAGTTTAATCTTGGTAACAATAGTAAGCTTTGTGTCATTAGAACTTCCCCTATCCCCATACTCTCTCCCCAGCTCTGTAGTACCCTTGAAAATCAACAGCTCACAATCACAGTGAAAATCAGCAACTTAGCAGCCATCAGAGGGATCAGAATGACAGAGAATATAAACTTTATACTTCCTGATTTCAAAAATTACTACTAAATCATATTAATCAAGACAGTGCAATGCTGGCCTATATAGATCAATGCAGTAGGATAGAAAGTCCATAAGTAAATCCCCACATCTATGTTCGACTGATTTTCAACAAGAGCACCACGACCATTCAAAGGGAAAGAACAGTCTTTTCAACAGAAGGTGCTGGGACAACTGGATATCTGCATGTAAAAGAATGAAGCTAAACTCTTACACCATGTATAAAAAGTTAATTCAAAATGGATCAAAGACCTCAAAGTATAAAACTCTTAGAAGGAAAATAGGTATAAATCTTCATGACATAGATTAGGCAATTTAGCACTTCTTAGATATAACACCTAAAGCACGAATGTAACCAAAGAAAAAATAGATAATTTAGATTTCATTAAAATTAAAAAATTAATACTTCAAAGGGTATCATCAAGAAAATGACAAGACAACCCATAGATTAGAAGAAAATATTTGCAAATCACATATTTGATAAGGGTCTTGCATACAGAATATATAAAAAACTCTTACAACTCAACAATGAAAGGGAACCTCAGTTAGAAAATGGGCAATGGAGGGGCGCCTGGGTGGCTCAGTCAGTTGAGCATCCAACATTTTATTTCATCCTGGGTTATGACCTCGGTTTGTGAAGTCAAGGCCCACGTCAGTCAGTGTGGAGCCTGCTTGGGATTCTCTCTCTCCCCCTCTCTCTACCCCTCCCTGGCATGTGCTCTCTCTCTCTCTCTGTCTCTCTCTGCAAAATAAATTAAAAAAAAATGGACAATGGAGGGGCATGTGGATGGCTCAGGTGGTACAGCATGCAACTCTTGATCTCAGGGTCATGAGTTTAAGCCCCATGTTGGGTTTGGAGCCTACTTAATTTAAAAAATGAATGAATGAATGAATAAATGAAAGAAAGAAAATGGGAAATGGATTTGAATGTATGCTTCCCAAAAGATGATACATGAATGGCTAATAAACACATGAAAAGATGTTCAACATCATTAATCATTAGGGAGATGCAAATAAAAATACAGTAAGATACAAGGCTGGATATAATGGCTAGGATATATATATATATATATATATATATATATATTAGATAGATATATAGACAGATAGACAATAGCAAGTGTTGGTGAAATAGAGACACTTTACCCATGCTGGTGGTAATGTAATATGATGCATATATATTTATTATATAAAAAATAAATTTTATAAACATATATAAAGAGATTTATTATAAGAAATTGGTTCATATGATTATGGAGGCTGGCAAATCCCAAGATCTGCTGGGTGAGTTGGCAAGCTGAAGACCTGGGAGAGCCGATGGGATAGTTCTACTCTGAAGATTGGCTTGAGATCCAGGAAGAGCTGTTTCCATTCAAGACTAAAGGCAGGAAAAAGCTGATGTGTCAGCTCAAAGGCAGCAGCAGACAAGAGGAATTCTCTCTTACTTGGGGGAGTGTCAGCCTTTTTATTCTATTCAGGTTTTCAACTGATTGGATGAGGTCCACTCACATTATGGAGGGTAATCTACTTTACTCAGTAAAACACCCAGCCAAAAACACCCTCAGAGAAACACCCAGAATAATATTTGACCAAATAGATGGCCACCCTATGACTCATCCAAATTGATACATAAAATTAACCATCACGAGTGGTAAATAGGAAATTAGCCCTAAACATTTTATTCTCTTAATTCCTCATGTTTTTCTCTTTCCTGTACCGTTTTTGCTAGTCTGCACATCTAGAATTCTGTCTTGGTTTCCTGGAATTTCTCTCCTGCTCCTTTCACCATCTCCTTCCCTCGTTCTCTGTATTCTGAGTGGCTAATGACAGTTCTACTCTAAACTGGATGAACGACTCCAAACCACGTTGCTGACTCACTTCATTCACAGGTTTATTTACTCCTGTTTGGAGACTCTTACTGACCTAACTTCATTCTGCAAACTGACTCCCTTAGACACTGGTGTTAGTATAAATCAAGACCCAAGCTATCTTGACCTTTTGGCCAGTGATTTAAATTGTTAGCTATCACCTACAGGACGGAATCCAACAGTTGATTTTGTTTCCCTAACCTGAATCCCCACCGTGCACAGCTTCCTTTCTTTCCCTGTGGTCTCTCTGCTGAGTTACTACTTCACATACATATGTTCACTTAAAGTATAAAAATAGCAAGGTTGTGTCCCTCATCTCTTGCTTTAGTTTTGGTCCAGTTTCACAATTGAAGAATTAGACTTTAGAGAAAAAGGAGGTAAATTGGACTACATAAAAATTTTTTAAACTTTTGTGCTATTGACAATATCATCAAGAAAATGAAAAGACAAACTACAGAATGGGAAAATGTTTGCAAATATATCTGATAAGGGCACAGTACCCAGAATATATAAAGCACAATGACAACGCAACAATAAAAAGGTAAATGACCCAATGAAATCATGAGCAAGGATTTGAATAGAAATTTCTTCAAAAAAGACATACAAATGGCCATTAAGCATATGAAAACATGCTCAACATCATTAGTAGGGAAATGCAAATCAAAATCACAATGAGAGAATTAAACAACCAGAGTGTGGGGGGGGAGGTAAAATGGCAGAGAAGTAGGCAGACTGGGATTTCCCTCATCCCTCAAACACAGCTGCGTTGAGGACAAATCACTTGGAACACCCAGGAGATCAATCTATGGAGTGACAGAAGGATTTCCATAGGTGGAGGAAGACAGCTTGGCAGAATCGAGGCTCATAGTTTCTGATTTGTTGTTTTTGGTTTTTTAAATTTTATTAAATTTTATTTATTTTATATTTTTTATAGTTTATTGTCAAGTTGGTTTCCATATAACACCCAGTGCTCATCCCAACAAGTCTGATTTGTTGTTTTTGGTCAGTGATATACATATATATATAATTTTTCTGGCTTGTTTAATCAAGCATTTTTACTCTATTTTTCTTATACCCTTTCTATATCTTCTTCTTTATTTTCCTTTCTGTCTGGATTAAGCCTTATAGGGTTTTTTTTTTTTTTTGGTTCTCTGCTTAGTCTTTTCTTCCCTTTCCTTTTTCTTTGTATGCAATCAGGCTTTCCCACACACTTTACTTTTTTTTCAGGTTTACTTCAACAAACAAATCAAATCATACATGGTGGAAGGTCCGAACTCTCATACTCCACTGCTACAAGCAAGGAGGAGCTCTGCAGAGGACTGACCAGTGGGATAGAGCAGCCAAAATGCAACAACAGATAGTATGAAACATACTCCAGAAACATTTCCTGAAGTGCCAGGCCCTGGACAGTGTGTGACCCCCTTTTTAATATAGTAGTACTCACTGGTGCAGGAAACATAACAAGCTTTAAAAAAAAAACCAAAACATAAAAAACAGAAACCTAGCCAAAATGATGAAATAGAAGAATTCTCCTCGAAAGAAAATTCAGGAAGAAATGACAGCCCAAGAATTACTCAAAACAGATATAAACAATATATCTGAATTAGAATTTAGAATAACAGTCATATGACTAATAGCTGGGCTTGAAGAAAGCATAGCAGATAGCAGAGAATCTATTGCTGCAGAGATCAAAGACCTAAGAAACAGTAATGGTAAATTAAGAAATGCTATATATGAGGTGAAACTAAACTAGATACAGTGACAGTGAGGATGGAAGAAGCAGAGAAGAGAATGGGTGAAATAGAAGATAAAATTATGGAAAATGACGAAGCTGAAAAAAAGAGGGAAAGGAAATTATTAGATCATGGGGGGGAGAATTAGAGTGCTAACTAATTCCATCAAATGAAACAATATCCATATCCTAGGAGTTCCATAGGAAGAAGAGCAAGAGAAAGGGGCAGAAGGTTTATTTGAACAAATTATAGCTGAGAACTTCCCTAATCTGGGGAAGGAAACAGGCATCCAAGTCCAAGAGGTACAGAGAACTCCCTTCAAAATCAACAAAAACAGGTCAACACCATGACATATCATAGTGAAACTGGCAAAATACAAAGATAAAGAGAGAATTCTGAAAGCAGCTAAAAATTAATGATCCGTAACCTAGAAGGGTAGACACATATGGGTAGTAGCAGACCTGCCCACTGAAACTTGGCAAGCCAGAAGGGAGTGGCAGGAAATATTCAATATGCTGAATAGGAAAAATATGCAGCCAAGAATCCTTTATCCAGCAAGGCTGTCATCCAGAATAGAAGGGGAGATAAAGACTTTCCTAGACCAACAGAAACTAAAGGAGTTCATGACCACTTAAACAGCCCTGCAGGAGATCTTAAGGGGGATCCACTGTGTGAATGGAAAGCAGCAAAGACTACAAAGGACCAGAGACATCACCGTAAGCACGAAACCTACAGATAACACAGTAACACTAAATCCCTATCTTTCAGTAATCTGAATGTAAATGGACTAACTTCCCTAATCAAAAGACATAGGGTATCAGAATGGATAAAAAACAAGACCCATCTATATGCTGCCTATAAGAGATTCAGTTTAGACCTGAGGACACCTGCAGATTGGGATGGAGAACCATCTATCATGCTAATGGACATCAAAAGAAAGCCGGAGTAGCCATACTTCTATCAGACAAACTAGATTTTAAAACAAAGACTGTAACAAGAGATGAAGAAGGGCATTATATCATAATTAAGGGGTCTATCCATCAAGAGGAGCTAACAACTCTAAATGTTTATGCCCCCAGTGTGGAACAACCCAAATTTATAAATTAATCAACAAATGTATAGATAATAATACCATAATTGTAGGGGACTTTAATATTCTACTTACAGCAATGGATAGATCATCTAAGCAGAAAATCAATAAGGAAACAACAGCTCTGAGTGACACATTGGACCAGATGGACTTAATAGATATATTCAGAACTTTTCATCCGAAAGTAGGAGAATACACATTCTTTTCAAGTTCACATGGAATATTCTCCAAAATAGATCACATACTGGGTCACAAAACAGACCTCAACAAGTATAAAAAGATTGAGATCATAGCATGCATATTTTCAGATCACAACACTATGAAACTTGAAATCAACCATAAGAAAAAATTTGGAAAGCCCCAAATACATGGAGATTAAAGAACATCCTACTAAAGAATTAATGGGTCAACCAGGAAATTAAAGAAGAAATTTAAAAATATATGGAAGCAAGTGAAAATGAAAACATGACAGTTCAAACCCTTTTGGATGCAGGAAAGGCAGTCCTAAGAGGAAAATACATTGCAATCCAGGCCTATCCCAAGAAGCTAGAAAGGTCCTACATACACAACCTAACCTTACACCTAAAGGAACTAGAAAAGCAGCAGCAAAGAAATCCCAAAGCCAGCAGAAGAAGAGAAATAATAAAGATTATAGCAAAAATAAATGATATAGAATCCAAGAAAAAACCTCAGCAGAACAGATCATTGAATCTAAGAGCTGGTGTTTTGAAAGAATAAACAAAATTGATAACCCCCTAGCCAGACTTCTCAAAAAGAAAAGAGATAGGACCCAAATAGTTAAAATCAGGAAAGAAAGAGGAGAGATCACAACCAATACCACAGAAATACAAACAATTAGAGAATACTATGAAAAATTATATGCCAACAAACTTGACACTCTAGAAGAAATGGGCAAATTCCTAGACATTCACACACTACCAAAATTCAAACAGGAAGAAATAGAAAATTTGAGCAGACCCATAACCAGCAAAGAAATAGAATCAGTTATCAAAATTTTCCCAACAAATAAGAGTCCTGGGCTAGGTGGCTTCCCAGGGGAATTCTACCAGACATTTAAAGCAGAGTTGATACCTATTCTTTTCAAGCTGTTCCAAAAAATAGAAATGGAAGGAAAACTTTCAGACTCATTCTATGAAGCCAGCATTATGTTGATTTCCAAACCAGACAAAGACCCCACTAAAAAGGAGAATTATAGGCCAATATCCCTGATGAATATAGATGCAAAAATTCTCAACAAGATACTAGCAAATTGAATTAAATAGTACATTAAAAGCATTATTCACCATGATCAAGTGGGAGTCATTCCTGGGCTGCAGGGCTGGTTCAATGTTCGCAAATCAATCAATGTGATACATCACTTTAATAGAAGAAATGATAAGAACCATATGATCCTGTTGATGCAGAAAAAGCATTTGACAAAATATAGCATCCTTTCTTAAATAAAAACCCTCAAGAAAGTTGGAATAGAAGGAATATACCTTAACATCATAAAGTCCATATTGAAGGGCCCACAGCTAATATCATCCTCAATGGGCAAAACCTGAGAGCTTTCCCCCTGAGATCAGGAACATGACAAGGATGTCCACTCTCACCACTGTTGTCTAATATAGTGTCGGAAGTCCTAGCCTCAGCAATCAGACAACAAAACAAAATAAAAGGCAAAGAAGTCAAACTTTCACTGTTGGCAGATGACATGATACTCTACAAAAGACTCTACCAAAAAACTGCTAGCGGTGATACAGGAATTCAGCAAAGTTGCAGGATATAAAATCAATGTACAGAAATCAGTCACATTTCTATACACCAATAATGAAGCAACGGAAGAGCTATCAGGGAATTGATCCCCTTTACAATTGCATCAATAACTATAAAATACCTTGGAATAAGCCTAACCAAAGAGGTAAAAGATCTGTATATTGAGAACAGTAGAAAGCTTATGAAAGAAATTGAAGAAGATACAAAGAAATGGAAAAACATTCCATGCTCATGGATTGGAAGAACAAATATTATTAAAATGTTGATACTACTCAAAGCAATCTACACATTCAATGCATTCCCAATCAAAATACCACCAGCGTTCTTCACAGAGCTAGAACAAACAATCCTAAAATTTGTATGGAACAAGTAAAGTCCCTGAATAGCTAAAGTCATGTTGAAAAAGAAAACCAAAGCTGGAGCATCACAATCCCAGACATTAACCTGTATTGCAAAGATGTAATCATCAAGACAGTATGGTATTGGCACAAAAACAGACACATAGACCAATGGAATAGAATAGAGAACCCAGAAATGGATCCACAAATATATGGCCAACTAATCTTCGACAAAGCAGGTAAGAGTATCCAATGGAAAAAAAGTCTCTTTAGCAAATTGTGCTGGGAGAACTGGACAGCATCATGCAGAAGAATGAAACTGGACCACATGCTTACACCATACACAAAAATAAATTCAAAATGGATGAAAGACATAAATGTGATACAGGAAACCATCAAAATCCTATAGGAGAAAACAGGCAACAACCTCTTTGACCTCCACCACAGTAACTTCTTACTTGACATGTATCCCAAGGCAAGGGAAAGAAAAGCAAAAATGGGACCTCATCAAGACAAAAAGCCTCTGCACAGCAAAGGAACCAATCAACAAAACTAAAAGGCAACTGACAGAATGGGAGATGATATTTGCAAATGACATATTAGATAAAGGGTTAGTATCAAAATCTATAAAGAACTTGTGACACTCAACACCCAAAAAACAATCCAGTGAAGCAATGGGCAGAAGACATGAATAGACACTTTTCAAAAAAAGACATACAGATGGCAAATAGACATGTGAAAAGATGCTCAGCATCACTCATCATCAGGGAAATACAAATCAAAACCACAATGAGACCCCGTCTCACACCGGTCAGAGTGGCTAAATTAATTCAGGAAACAACAGATGTTGGAGAGGATGTTGAGAAAGGGGAATCCTCTTGCACTGTTGGTGGGAATTCAAACTGGTGCAGCCACTCTAAAACAGTGTGGCAGTTCCTCAAAAAATTAAAAATAGAATTACCCTATGACCCCACAATTGCACTACTAAGAATTTATCCAAAGGATACAGGAATGCTGATTCAAAAGGGCACATGCACTCCAATGTTTATAGCAGTGCCATGGACAATAGCCAAATTATGGAAAGAACCCAAATATCCATCAACGGATGAATGGATAAATAAGATGTGGTGTATATATATATATATATATATATATATATATATATAATGGAATACTACTCGGTGATGAAAAAGAATGAAATCTTGCCATTTGCAACAATATAGATGGAACTGGAGGGTATTATGCTAAGCAAAATAAGTCAAAGACAGATATCACATGATTTTACTCATATGTGGAATTTGAGAAACTTAACAGATGATCAAAGGGGAAAGGAAGGAAAAATAAGATAAAAACCAAGAGAGAGGCAAACCATAAGGGATTCTTAAATACAGAGAACAAACTGAGGGTTGATGGGGGTGGGTAAAAATGGGTGATGGGCATTAAGGAGCACACTTGTTGGGATGAGCACTGGGTGTTATATGTATGTGATGAATAACTGGATTCTACTCGTGAAGCCAAGACTACACTGTATGTTAGCTAACTTGAGAATAAAAAAAATCACAGTGAGATACCACTTCAACCCACTGGTATGGTCATAATAAAAAAAGATATGGGCACCTGGGTGGTTCAGTCAGCTAAACATCTGACTCTTGACTTTGGCTCAAGTCATGATCTCACAGTTTGTGAGTTTGAGCCTTGCATTGGGCTCTGTGCTAATGGTACAGAGTCGGCTTGGGATTCTGTCTCCCTCTCTCTCTTCCCCTCCCCTGCTTGCTCTCTATCTCTCTCTCAAAAAAAAAATAAACTTAAAAAAATTAAAAAAATAATAAATGATAATGACAAATGTTGTCAAGGACATGAAGAAATTGAAATCCTCATACATTGCTAGTTGGGGTATAAAAAGTTTAACTTCATTGGAAACTGGAAGTTCCTCAAGAAAGTTAAAAATAAGTGACCATATGACTCAGCAATACCACTCTTAGGTATATTAAAAATACTCAATAAATCAAAAACATATGTCCACACAAAACTTCGCATACATGTGTTCATAGCAGCATTAATTCATTAAAGCTAAAAAGTGGAAACAACCCAAACATCCATCAGCTGATGAATGGATAAACAAAATGTTGTATATTGATATAATGGAATATTACTCAGCCATAAAAATGAATGAAGTTCTTATACATACTGCAACATGGAGCAGCCTTGAAAACATTATGCTAACTCAGAGAAGCCAGACACAAAAGGATAAATATTGTATGATTCCATTTATATTAAATGTCCAGAATAGGCAAATCTATGGAGACAGAAAATAGAATAGTGGTTGTCAGAGGCTGGAGGAGGGAGTATGGAATGGGGAGTGACTGCATGGATATGGGATTTCTTTTGGGGAAGTAAAAATGTTCTGGAATTAGGAAGTGTTGATGGTTGCACAGCCTCATAAATATACTTAAAAACATTGAATTGAAAGCATACATCCAAACAAAAACTTGTACATGGATTTTCATAGCAGCATTATTTGAATATTGCAATAGTCAAAAAGTAGAACCAACTCAAATGTCCACCAACTGATGAGTGAATAAACAAAATGTAGTATATCCATACAATGGAATATTATTCATTAATAAAACTATAAAACACTGATGAAAGAAATTAAAGCAGACACAAATAAATGGAAAGATATCCCACGTCCATGGATCAGAAGTATTAGTTGTTAAAATGTCTATACTACCCAAGTGATCTACAGATTTAATGCATCCAACCCCATCATCATTTTTTACAAAAATAGAGAAACAATCCTAAAATTCATATGGAACCACAAAAGACTCTAAGTAACCAATGTAATTTTCAGTAAGAAGAAAAAAGCTGGAGACATCATACTTCCTGATTTCAAAATATATTATGGAGTGATAGTAATCAAAACAGTATGGTACTATCATAAAAACAGACATATAGAACAATGGAAGAGAATAGTCTAGAAACCCATGCATATATAGTCACTAATCTTCAACAAGGCTGCCAAGACCATTCAATGGGGAAAGTCTCTTCAAAAACAGTGCTGGGAAAACTGGACATCCACATGTAAAAGAATGAAATTGGACCCTTGTGTTACACAATACCCAAAACCCAACTAAAAATAGATCAAAGATTTAAATAAGACCTGAAACTGTAGAGCTCCTAGAAGAAGAAATAGGGGAAAACCTTCTTGACATTGGTTTTGGCAATTTCTTGGATATGACACCAAAAGCACAGGCAGCAAAAGCAAATAGACAAGTCGGATT
The DNA here is from genome assembly GCA_028646485.1 of Cryptoprocta ferox. NCBI lineage: Eukaryota > Metazoa > Chordata > Mammalia > Carnivora > Eupleridae > Cryptoprocta > Cryptoprocta ferox. The sequence continues at coordinate 15,897,691 of CM053579.1, forward strand.
ATGTAAAACTAAAGAGCTCTGTAGAGCAAATGAAGCAATCAATAAAATAAAGGGCATCCTATGGATTGGGAGAAAAATATTTTCAGGCTATACATCTGATAAAGGATTAATATCCAAAATGTGTAAGGAACTCCTATAACTCAATAACAAAAAACCCAAAATAACCTGGTTAAAAAATGAGGAAAGGACCTGAAGAGACACTTCTCCAAAGAAGACATCCAGATGGCCAACGGACACATGAAAAAAAAGGCTCAACATCACCACTCATTAGGGAAATGCAAATCAAAACCACAATGAGATAACACCTCATACCTGTTAGGATGGTTAATGTGTGTGTGTGTATGTGTGTGTGTGTTGGCAAGAATATTGACAAAAGGGAAAGGAAAACCAGAGAAATCTTACTCTGTCAAAATTAAAAACTACCATGCACCAAAGGACACAATCAGAGTAACAAAGTAACCTACAGGATGGTAGAAAACATTTGCAAATCATGTATTTAATAAGGGGCTCCTATCCAGAATCTATAAAGAACACCTACAACCAAACAACAGAAAAACAACACAATTTAAAAATGGACAAAGAATTTGAATAAACGTTTCTCAAAGATAAAATACAAATGTCCAAAAAGCATATGAAAAGATGCTCAACATCATTAGTTATTAGGGAAATGTAAATGAAAACCACATTAAGATATCACCTCACATCCATCCGGATGGCCACTATATAAAAAAAAAACCCAGAAAATAACATGTTGATGGAGATATTGGAGATATTGGATATGGAGAGATTGGAGATACAGAAAAATTGGAACCTTTGTGCGCTGTTGGTAGGAACACAAAACAGTACAGCTGCTATTGAAAACGATATGGTGGTTCCTCAAAAAATTAAAAATAGAATTACTATATGATCCTGAAATCCCATGTCTGAGTATAGACCCAGAAGAACTGAAAGCAGGATCTCACTCTCGTGGAAATATTTGCACGCTCATGGTCATAGCAGCATTATTCACAATAGCCAAGAGGCCAAAGCAATACAAGCATCCATCGATGGATGAATCAATAAATAAAATATGGTCTATGTATACAGTGGATTATTCAGCCTTAAAAAGGAAGGAAATGCTTGAATGACTATTGTACACATGAAAATAATATAACACTGTATGTTAACTGCTGGAATTAAAATAAACTTAATTTAGAAAAAGGAAGGAAATCCTATCACATGCTACAACATGAGTGAATTTTGAGGTCATTATACTAAGTGAAAATAAGCTAGTCACAAGAAGACAAACATATACAGTATGATTCTGTCTATATGAGGTATCTGAAATAGTCAACTACACAGAAACGAAGTAAAAGGGTGGTTGCCAGGGGCTGAGGGGAGGGGAAAATGGGGGCTAGAATTTCAGTTTTGCAAGATGAACAAGTTCTGGACATTGGTTGCACAACAGTGTGACTATAGTTAGTGCCTCTGAACAGTGCACTTAGAAAGGGTTAAGGTGGTATATTTTATGTTGTGAGGTTTTTTTTAAAACCACAATTTAAAAGTTTAAAACAGAAATGATGGAGATGCTACTTCATGTAACAGGCAGCAAAGTCAAGGGTTAATTAGCCATTCAAGAGCTGGTATAGGTTTCTGTTGTAAATAAGTTTAAGAAAGGTTTAAACACAATTATAAGTGGTAACATTAAAATAAATTTATTTTAAAGTTTATTTCTTTATTTTGAGAGAGAACATGAGCAAGGGAGGGGCAGAGAGAGGGAGAGAGAGAATTCCAAGCAGGCTCCCCACTGCCAGCATGGAGCCCAACGCGGGGCTCGAACCCACGAACCACGAGATCATGACCTGAGCTGAAACCAAGAGTTGGACACTTAGCTGACTGAGCCACCCAGTCACCCCTTAAAATGAAGTTTTAATAGAATTTGGGATGTTTTGGTGACACCCCAGATCTTTAAGAAGATCACTAAATAGAGGATGATAAGCTGTCAAACAGCCTAGCTTTTTTTTTTTTTTTTTTTTTTGGTGTTCATTCATTTTTGAGAGAAAGACAGAGACAGAGTGTGGGCAGCGGAGGGGCAGAGAGCGAGCATAGACACAGAATCTGAAGCAGGCTGCAGGCTCTGAGCTGTCAGCACAGAGCCCGATGCGGGCCTCGAATTCACGAACCGCGAGATCATGACCTGAGCCGAAGTTGGACGCCTAACCTACTGAGCCACCCAGGTGCCCCAAACAGCCTAGCTTTTGGTGCATGGAAAAAAGAGACTTCCGACCTGGATGGAGCACAGCTCTGATTGAGTGAGACTATTACTATGTTCCAATAAAATTAAAAGTCTACAGTGTGCTTCTTGCATCATTTGCATAAATAATATTACTTTAATGTAAGTCTTTTGAAGCAAAGTGGTACCGCACAGAACTTTGTGAAACAACCAAACCCAAGCAAGTGTATAGACTTCAAATACTGAAAGGACCTCTTTTCATTATTTTATGGTTCTATATTTTCATGGCAGATGTTGACATTTTACCATTGTTCCAGAATCAAATGTCAAGTTATTCCTGTTCAGAATTTTCCATTTACATTTTCAAAGAATTCCATGTGCAGCTGTATTTCTAGTGAACTCTGCTTGCAAAAGCCCAGCGTTTCTAAGCACGTTTGTAAATAGGTTTGAAGGAGGACATGCAAGCACTGGAGACCCGCCTGGGTTAATTAATTCTCTTTTCAGGCATTAGAACCTACACAAGTAGGCCAGCTGGAGGTGAATGTTTCCTTTGAAAGAGATAATTATATGCTTTACCAATTGTTTGCTTTTCCACATCTCTCCCAGTCAGATTCCCCAGAATTCATAAACTAAGTATCGGGAGAGGTTTTTTCACCTCCTGGGAAACTGAACGTGTAGATGAGCTGAGATAATAATTGTGGATAATGCAGATAGTTTGAAGGTCTGGATGATGCATACAAATAATTATAAAGAGGGGCCTGTGGGCTTCTGCTAAGCCTAGCAGCTAGAAACTGCTATGGCTTTGTGAATTGGTAATTACGCTCCCATTCACATTTTCTTTCTTTTGTTAGTTATAAGATGCTATTCCTCCGGATTGCACACTATCCACTTTCTTCCCAGCAGAATGCTGTGGTAAATGGCTCTCTGTACCACTCGGGTGTGTAAAAGCAAAGGGACCCCGCCGGCCCCCTGCCCATCGCCCCCCGGCAGCAGGGGGCGGATAGGAAGGGCTCGGGTGGGCGGACAGCTCGCCGCTCCCCTGGCCTTCACTCCTCCAAAGCCCACTTCACCCGGGAGGTGGCTTCCCAGTGCGCTTTGTGAGGCAAGCCCAAGTGTTCACTCTTCCTTCCTGGTGAGGATTCAAGTTGGCCGGCTCCCCGAAGTGGCATGTGGCTAGAGCGGCAGTTCTGTGTTCCAGGCTGCTTATGAGAACAGCGGCACGGACTTCCGTGCCAATCTGAGTCTTGCTGCTACTGGTCTTTTCTTTACAGCTGTTTAGAAAATGACCTGTAAAGGCTAGCATTCACACGTGCCTCTCTCGTGCCGTGCCTCAAATCTTGTTTCTTCTACTACAGTTCCTCAATGGGTTTCCTCTTCCAGCGTTGTCTACCGCCAAGGGGAGGAATGTTTGAGGAACAGGTCAAGAAGGACCTTTGCTTCCCTTGCAGGAATGGAAGAGGACCAGAGGGGGGTTGTCTGGTAGCACCTAATTGAGACACAAGTTAACAGCTTTCTCCACAGTCAAAGCAGCAGGGACAAAGGAACAGGTGACTCTGCTGACCTGTTCACGGCAGCTTCAGCTTCCCAGATCAGTGCTGCTCTGTGCCCCAGGTTTAGATTTCCTTCCTCATTTCACCAGTACTGCTGTGTTAATGCCCCTATACAGGCGAGGAGCTCGTGATGACTAATGTCTCCTCCCCATCTTGCTGTTCAAGAGGAGGGTGTGGCCTGGCTCGTAAAAAGAATAGATCCACAAAGGCTCCAGACTCGCTCATTGGGATGGGAGTTAGTCCAGAGGGAGAAAAAGTGGGAGGCCCTGGTGGGAGCCTCTGGCATTGGTCCACAACGGGGCAGACAAGGGGTGAAAGCTGGGCTGCCCTATTCACACTGGTTCCTTCATGGGCTTCTCACCCTGTGGGTCCCATCCTGCTGCTTGATGATAGAACTGGGGGCCTGGAGTTCCTGACGGTCTCCCTTTCTCTTGCTGTTCTCTGGCTACACGCAAGGAGTATCTATGGAAAGGGGAATTGGGAATGACTGAATCTTGCCTTAATTGGAAGACTGAAAGGTTCCCGGAAGGAGCTTTTTGGGGGATAGGTACCCACAGAGTGATGCTGTGTATGTTGATTTGGAGCAAGAGAGAAGCTAGTGTGTACAGTTTTCCCTGTTAACACCAGCATCTCCTTCATAGGCCTCTACTTCCCTGGGCCTGTAAGTTTTGGCAATCTTGTGTCCTCTCCTTGTGAGAGACTGAAAAAGAGCAGCTGCAGTAGTGCTTTTTCAGAGCTTGGGGACCGGAAACACCATCAGATTTTCCAGTTTCCTAGAGCAGAATCTATTTCTTTTTTAAAAGTTTATTTATTTTGAGAGAGAGCAAGCGGGGGAAGGGCAGGGGGTGGGGACAGAGGATCAAAAGCGGGCTCCATGCTGATAGCAGAGAGCCTGATGAGGGGCTGGAACTCACGAACTTTGAGCTCATGACCTGAGCCGAAGTCAGCCGCTTAACCAGCTGAGCCACCCAGGTGCCCCCAACATGATCTACTTCTGATAGAAACAAGCATGCAGTGGCTGCAAGGGTGCTGGAAGGCAGCCCAAAAGGAGAACTGGGGTGGGGATGGGGGCTCTGATAATGCGTCTATAGAGAGAAAGTAGTGGCGGAGGAAAAGCTGCTGCCCTGGGAATTCTAGAACCTCTGCTGCCCTGCACCTGCACCTCTGGGCTTGGGATACCTCTCCTTTCTCTATTTATGTGGAAATAAACCTTTAATTTGAGAAGAATTTCAGATGCACAGGGAAGTTGGCAGAGGAAGTACAGGGAACTCCTCTGTAGGCCACGCCCAGTTCCCACTGTTGTAAACATCTTACATTGGGATGGTCATAATGAATCAAAACTGATACATCGTTCTTAACTGAACTCCACACTTTATTCGGATTTCATTGATTTTTGCCTAATATCCTCTGTTTCAGGATCCCATCAAGGCTACCACTTGTATTAGCCTGGTCGAGGGGGAGGGTGTGTGTGTGTGTGTGTGTGTGTGTGTGTGTAAAAAACGAGAAATGTGTTTTCTCACAGTACTGCAAGCTGGAAGTCCAAGATCAAAGTGGTAGCCAGTTTGGTTTCTCCTGAGGTCTCTCTCCTTGGCTTGCAAATGGACCGTCTTCTCTCTGTGTCCTCACATGGCCTTTACTTGGTGCACATGTCACTCCTGGTGTCTCTTCCTCTTCTTATAAGGACACCAGTCCTTATGGTGGGCTCCACCCTCATGAACTCATTTAACCCTAATTACTTCTTTAAAGGCCTTATATCCAAATACAATCACATTGGGGTTACTGATTCAGCATATGAATTTGGGGTGGGGGACATAATTCAGTTCACAACACCACTTCTCTCTTTTTCATAGGTTGAGATGGAGCAACTGTGTTTCTGCCTTTACAGAGGTTAGGGAGGAACTACTATCAGCTTTTCCATTTTTTCCAGAAGTTTTTCTGTGTTAAAAAGGAAAAAAAATCAGGGTGATCACTTTAAGGTAAATGGATCATGATAAATCCTTTCCTTTTTGGTAATGGAAAGCTGCTTAGATATAAATTTAGATGACAGACTCAGGCAGGTACCACTGCTTATTGCAGTATTTAAAAAATTTTTTTATTTATTTTGAGGAAGAGAGAGAGAGAGTGAGAGAGAGCACACAAGCAGGGGAGGGACAGAGAGAGAGGGATAGAGAGAATTCCAAGCAGACTCCACACTGTCAGCACAGAGCCTGATGCAAGGCTTGAACCCATGAACCGTGAGATCATGACCTGAACTTGAAATCAAGAGTTGGATGCTTAACCGACTGAGGCACCCAGGCGCCCCCAGTCTGCAGTAGTTGAGAAACATTGGTGAAAAAGGACCTGCCATGTTCGCACTAGATCTTTCTTCCCTGGTCTCTGCTGTTCTCTGCCTCTGGTCCTACCCTTCAAATGGATGCATGATGCTACAGTTTTGAGAACATTGCTGGTAGCCCCTTTATAGAACTAGAGACCTCAAGGTTACAATGGCCATGATGTTTTCTCTCACCCAGTTTATGTCCCAAGAAAAGAATGTGTGGAGAAAAGGTCTAAAAGTGTTCCTTGAGGGAGTGATACCAGTAAAATGGCGGAGTGAAGCCTTCTGAAATATCTCTTCTCCATCAAATAATAAGAAAACTATAGGGACACCTGGGGGGGGGGGCTCAGTTGGCTGAGTGTCTGCCTCTTGATTTTGGCTCAGGGCATGATCTCACAGTTGTGAGATCAAGCCCTGCACTGGGCTCAGCACTCGGTGTGGAGCCTGCTTGGGATTCTCTCTCACCCTCTGCCCCTCCACTCACTGTCTCTAAATAAAAAATAAAAGAAAACTGTAAAAAAAAAGTCAGATGTGGTACACAGACACACACACTCACACACACAGGGGAATATTGTTCAGTCATAAAAAAGAATGAAATCTTGCCATTCACAACGATGTGGGTAGAGATAGAGAGTATCATGCTAAGCAAAATAAGTCAGTCAGAGAAAACCAAATACCATATGACCCCACTCATATGTGGAATTTAAGAAACAAAACAAATGAGGAAAGGAAAAAAGAGAGAGACAAACCAAGAAACAATTAACTATAGAGAACAAACTGAAGTTACCAGAGGGAAGGTGGGTGGGGGGATAGGGAAAAGGGGGATTATTAAGAAAATTGTAAAAATCTGTGTAGGAAAAAACCCCACAAAGGAGTATGGGAGAGAGTGGTACACATAATAAAATGAAAGTGTTGGGAAAAAGTCAGAATTAACTTTTTCAGACCTTGGGATATTAACCAAATATTTGCAGCAATCAGGGAGTGTTTATACAAGAAAAAATGCCTGACTAGGTAAGAACAGGTAGCTCTGTGGTCTTTTAACCTGCTTTAGTCCCATCCCCTATTCTGCAGCTCTCTGGTAGCCTTGAGAAACAACAGCTCAACTTCTCATCTTGGCAGCCAACAGAGGGAGCAAAACCAGTATGGAGCGCCTTCAAAGACTCATTCCTAAAGAATGATCTGCCTGGTGGCTCCCTGGAAGACCCCACTCACAAGTGTGTCTGTATTTGACCAGACCCAGAGCTTACTTAGTGTTAAAAACTCTTCCCCATGAGGCATTTGTCAAAAGCGATTTGTGAGGTAATTATTTAATTTCCTGGCTATCTGGGAAGGTGATAACAGTTGTGGAAAACAACAAGCTAACCAAAAAAACTTTTAAAATAAAGCTAGGAAATGAGATGTCCATAGAGGTTTTGAAAAGCTCTCTGATATATTCCTGGGAATCTAAACGGCCATGTGCATGCTCAGGGTTGTTCGTATACTCAGGAAGGACCTGAGAAGGCCCTAAGCTCTCACCTCTGGCTGACTTGAGGCTCTGCAAAAGCAGAAAGTGAAGGCTAAAGCAAAGTTTTAAATTGCTTGCTGGAGCATTGAATGTGGGCCCTAACACACACACAGAGCCCCTCAGCAAAGATTCGTAGACTTATTGGTTTCAGTAGTTTAAAGAAATTCCTGTCCAATGGATAACTGATCACTAAGCCAACTGAGCAGAGGTTTTTAATGGTCACACATGACAAAGAATGCAGACTTCATAGAATTACTTCAGGAAAATCCCTAAACAAGCAGCAACAATTACAACAGACAGCAGCAATAACTTCATCTGGGAAGGGGAGAAAATTTGATTTCCAAAGTTTTTACATTATATTACTTAAAATGCCCAGTTTTCAGCAAAATGTTATAAGATAAGGAAAGAAATGAGAAACTATGGTCCATACACAGGATAAAAAGCAATAAGCAGAAACTGTCACTGAGGAAGCCCAGACATTAGACTTACTAGACAAAGATTTTAACTCATCACTTACAATATGTTCAGAGAACTAAAGTAAACTATGTCAGAAGAACTAAAAGAAAGTATAGGAATGGCATCTCATTAAATAAAGCACATTAAGAGAAATTATAAAAACGGAAAAAGAGAATGGAAAAAGAGAATGAAATCTTGCCATTTGTGACAACATGGATGGACCTAGAGGGTGTTATGCTAAGTGAAATAAGTCAGACGGAGAAAGACAAATACCAAATGATTTCATTTATATGAATCTAAAAAAACAAATAGCAGAAACAAATCCATAAATACAAAATACAAACTAATTGTTGCCAGATGGAGGGGAGTAGGGGGATGGGCAACATGGGTGAAGGGGAGTGGAGATATAGGCTTCTATTTACAGAATGAATAAGTCACGGGGATGAAAGGTACAGCACAAGGGATATACTCTATGGTGTGTTAATAGCATTGTATGGTATGGTGACAGATGATAGCTATACTTGTGAGCACAGCCGAACATATAGAGTTGTTGCATCACTATGATGCACACCTGAAACTAATGTAACATTGTGTGTCAACTCTACTTCAACTTATTAAAAAAAATAATTAAATGGGGGCACCTGGCTGGCTCAGTCAGTAGAGCATGTGACTCTTGATCTTGATTCAATTGGGTGTAGAGATTACTTTAAAAAAATAAATAGGGGTGACTGGATGGCTCAGTCATTAAGCATCAGGTCATGCTCTCACGGCTGGTGAATTTGAGCCAGACGTTGGGTGAGCACGAGCCCTGTTTCGGGTAAAGCACGAGTCCTGGGTGAGCCCCACCTCTCTCTCTCTCTCTCCCTCCCTCTCTCTCTGCCCCTCATGAGATTCTCTCTCTCTCTCTCTCTCTCTCTCTCTGTGTGTGTCTTTCTCTCTGTCTCTCTCTGTGTCTTTCTCTCTGTCTCTCTCTGTGTCTCTCTCTCTGTCTCTCTCTGTGTCTCTCTCTCATTCCCTCACTCACTTGTGCCCTTTCTCTCTAAAAAACATAAATAAAAATAAATTAATTAATTCAAAGAAGAACCAAATGAAAATTCTGGAGTTGAAAAAGGCAATAACTGATGAAAAATTCCCTAAGTGGGCCTTAACAGTATATTTGATCAGAGAACGTGGAGATAGGCCAATTAAAATTATCCAGTCTGTGGGACAGAAAGAAAACAGAATGAAAAATAAAAAGACCCTCAGAGACCTGCAGACACCACCAAATGTACCAACATTTCCATAATGAGAGTCCCAGAAGAAAAGGAGAGAGCAAAAGGCAGAAAGACTATTGGAAGAAATAATGGCCAAAAACCTTGCAAAATTTGATGAAAAATGTTAATTGGCACACCCAACAAGCTCAACAAACTCTAATTTGATTAAACTCAAAGAGATCCACACCTAGGCACATCAGAGTCAAACTACTGAAAGATAAAGACCAAATGAGAATCTTACAAACAGCAAGAAAAAAGTGATCCAAAACATAACAAGGGATCCCCATAAGATTAACAATGACTAATCATCAGAAACCACAGAGGCCATATTACCTGTGTGAAGGTGGTGGCACAACATATTCAAAGTGCTGGAAGAAATAGTCCATCAACCAAGAATTCCAAATACATCAAAACTATACTCCATAAAAGAAGAAGCAATTAGGACATTCCCAAATGAATAAAACCAAAGAATTCTTCCCTAGCAGCCCTGCCTTCCAAGAAATACTAAAGGGCGTTCTTCAGGTTGACATGAAAGGACACTAGACAGTAACTTGAATCCACGTGAAGAAATAAAGAGCCTCAGTCGAGTTAGCTCCATAGATAAACATAAAAGACAATATCTATGTATCTTTCCTGTAACTTGTTTTTCTCCTATCTGATTTAAAAGACAGCTGCATAAAGCAGTGATTATAAATCTGTGTTCGTGGGCTCATAATGTATAAAGACATAAAGCAAAAAGGAAGGGAGAGTGAATGGAGTTTTATGAGAGCAAAGTTTCTGTAGACTATTACAATTAAGTTGATATTAATACGAACTAGATTGTTATAAATTAAGATGTTCATTGTAATCACCAGAGCAACCACTGAGAAAATAATTTAGCATCATTATGCCAACCAGACAATGCTAGGTGACTTTCTTTATATCTGCCTGGAGCCTGGTTTGCCCTCCCCCTTCGTTCCCTGTGTTTTTCCTGCAGCGCTGCTAAGTTTGAACCTTTATAGAGCTGGGGGTATGGAGGGAGGGAGACATTGTTCATTCTGCTGTACGCATATCTAACGTAAAGGGATTCATTATGCCCAAGCCTGGATTAGTCACTGCCTAATTTCATCTGAAGAAAATTGAAGTGAAAATAATTCTTTTGTGGAATTATCTTTGACTGGTGAGGCAGTTCTGGCTGGAGGGGCTGCCTTCCTGGGCCCTCTCTCCACCTCAGTCAGGGTGGCCACGTGCAGGCCATGTGCAGGCCACATGCAAACTGTGTGCCTACAGTATATCTAAAGTCTATGCATGTCTATGAATGTAGGCATTCATTTGAAGGAGCCTGGAGACAAAAGAAGGATTTTCAGAGACAGTGTCTCTATAAGGTGCCCACTGAGTCTCAGTACAGCTTAGAAGGATACAATGAGTTGAAAAATAGGAGTCTGGATGTTTCTCTTTAGCTTCTTCTTCATGGGCCTCAGCTCCTTTGTGCTGACAACCTTTGTTTGTCTCTCCCATTTTATGTCCGTTTTGCATTTGACTTGCCTCTTTCCCCTCCCCCAAATGCTGGGTTGGACTTTGGTGTTTTGTTCCCTCTAAAAAATGCAGTTTTTACACCAAGCCTGCAATACTCACATATTGCCCTATATTTTAAGAGAAAGGAGAAATTTTGGTTGTGTTCTCTCCTTTTCTTCCCTCTCTGCTTTCCTCCCCTCTCTTCAGGCTTAGGAGGATGTCTCAGTCCCTAGATCTACAGGCTGGGGCCCAGATTTAAGCAGTCTGGCACTTTGTCAGTGTTGTGAGGCTCTGAACAGCACAATGGGGGAATCACACTGGGATCAGATAGGGCCAGAGACAACCAGGAAGCAGGTAACGTTTGGAAGTATTTGGTGTAAAGCCTTTTTCTTCTTTCTGTTTTTCTTTCTGTTGCAAAGGCCAGACCAGCAGGCAAAGTGTGACCACAATAGCCAATCAGCTTTGGGTGAAGGAGTGGTCAGTATCTGTGCCCAAAACCGTGGGAGGCACCACGGGACAGCTGGGTTACTGTCGCAGTGAGGAATATGGTTAGATAACATGAGAAGTCAAGGCAGGCTGACTACCACCCCTGGAAAGTAGGAACCTGTTAACAGGTACCAAAGTCTGGAGGTGACTAAGATTTCAGTCCCTAGAAGGGGGGCCAGCATGGCTGGTGTTGTGGGATCAGGGTACTAGGTAGGACACCAGAGTGAGGGTTTAGGCTCAGGGAGGAGGCATAGTTCCAGTGACCGAACGAGGGTAGAAGGAGGGCCTGCACCTCAGAACAGGGTATGTGCCGAGCAGTAAAAGCACACCTTTGCAGCTGTTCATTCATCCTGAACTTCCCCCAGGTACCAGATGCAGGCTCTGTGCTAGGTGCTGGGTATGTAATGATGAATAGGACAGAGCAATCCCAGCTTTGGAAAGTTGGGGAATCAAAGTGGCCTCAGCTCTACCACTAGCTGTGGGACCTTGGGCAAGTCACAAAACTACCCTGTGATTCCATATTCTCAACTGTGAAGTGTTTTGGAGGCTATGGCAGCTCCTGTGAATTCTTAGTTTGGTTGGAAGGAGCAGAGGTGTGGTAGGCTAGGAACTGGTTTGGAAGATGCTTTCACACAGCAGGCAGAGTTTTTTTTTTCCTCCATTTTATTATGAAAACTTTCAAACATGTAAGAAAGTTGAAAGAAGGGTAAACACCAGACGCCCGGCACCTAGATCCTATAGTGGTTAACGTTTTGCTATGTTTGCTTTGTCACCTATCTGTCCATCCTTCCACCCAACGATTGAAGTAAGTTGCGGACATCAGTACACTTCATCCCTAACTGCTTCAGCATGCATATCATTAACTGGAATTCACTGTTTATTTATGGTATTTTTTTGGTTTTGAGGTAAGCCTTACATACAGTAACACGCACAGATCTCAAGTATATTGTTAGATGAGCTGTTGCAAATGAATACATGTAACCCAAACCCCTATCAGAATATAGAACATTTCCTTCACTCCAGAGAGTTCCCTAATGCTTGTTTCTAGCCAATCCCTGCCCCACTCACCCTGCATTAGTTTCCTCGGGCTAATGAAACAAATTATTATAAACTGGATTGCTTAATACAACAGAAACTTATTCTGTCACAGTTCTGGAGGCTACAAGTCCAAAATCAAGGTGTTAGCAGGGCCACGCTCACTCTGAGGGCTCTAGGGAAGAATCTGCTCCATTTCCTTCTTTCAGCTTCAGGTGTTACTGGCAATCTTTGGTGTTCCTTGACTTAGAGACACATCACTCGAATCTCTGTTTCTCTCATCACAGGGTACTCTCCTTATATGCATCCGTTTCTGTCTCTCTTCTTATAAGGACACCAGTCCTATTGGATTAGGGCCCATTCTAATGACATATTTTATTTTTATTTTTAGAGAGAGAGAGAATTTATGAGCAGGGGAGAGAGGGAGAGAATGTTAAGCAGGCTCCACCCTTAGTGTGGAGCCCAACATGGGGCTCAGTCCCATGACTCTGGCATCATGACCTGAGCCAAAATCAAGAGTCAGACACTCAACTGACTGAGCCACCCAGGCACCCCTAATGACATTATTTAAACTTGATTTTATTTGCAAAGACTCTATTTCCAGATAAGGTGTCATTCACTGGTATTGAGGATTAGAACTTCACCATATCTTTTGGAGAGACATAACTGAACCCATAACATACCCCCAGTTGCAACTGCTGTTCTGATTTTTTCCACCACTGATTTTGCCTATTCTAGAATTTCATATAAATGGAATCATGTAGTATGTGTATATATATATATATATATATATATATATATAGTTTTGTGTCTTGCTTCTCTCACTCAGCATGATTTTATAATTCATCTATGCTGATGCATGTATCAGCTCTTAATTCCTTTTTATTGTTGAGTAGTATTCCACTATATGGTTGTACCACGGTTTATCAATTCTTCTGTTGATGGATGCTTGGGCTGTTTCTAGTTTTTAAATTTCTTTAATATTTTATATTATTTTTTGAGAGACAGAGCACAAACAGGGGAGGGGCAGAGAGAGAGGGAGACACAGAATCCAAAGCAGGCTCCAGGATCTGAGCTGTCAGCACAGAGCCCGATGTGGGGCTTGAACCCACAGATGTGAGATCATGACCTGAGCAAAGGCGGATACTCAATCAACTGAACCACCCAGGTGCCCATTTCTAGATTTTTAGTTATCAAAAATAAAGTTGCAAGGGCACCTGACTGGCTCAGTCTGTAGAGCATGGGATTCTTGATCGCAAGGTTGTAAGTTTGAGCCCCACATGAGGTGTAGAGTTTACTTAAAAATAAATAAATAAAATAAACAAAAAGTATAAAATCTTACCAAAAAAATAAAAATAAAGTCGCTATGAACACTGATAGTTACCTCTTTCTGTAGACATATGGTTTCATTTCTCTTGGGTAAAAGCCTAGGAGTGGAATTGCTGGATGGTGGGGAAGAAGGAAGGAGGGGAGGGAGGGAGGAAGAAAAGAAAGAAGGGAAAGAGTGGAGAAGGAATTCCATTTTATTTTTTAAATTTATTTTTAATTTTTAAAGTTTACCTCTCTCTCCTCACCCCTGCTTGTGCTCTCTCTCTCTCTCAAAAATAAATAAACATTTAATAAAAATAAGTAAGTAAATAAATAAATAAACAAATAAATAAATAATTGGGCCACAAGCGCAGGACTTGCAGCAAGTTGATGTTGAGTCTTAGGATGTTGGAGTGAAGCTTCTTGAAACTCTGCTGACAAAGTTGTGTCTGGGGCCAGCACTGAGCCTGGAGCTGGGATCAAACTGATGTCCCAGCTGTGGGTAGAGGAGGCCTATGGAGACTGGAATCAGGCCCTTGGAGATGACCTTAGTGTGTTGCCTGGGAATGAAGATTCATTTGTCTTCAGCTGTGCCTGTTCCATCAGCACCCTCCTAATTTTTATGGTTACTGCCTGCAGTGACTGGGGTCCATGTGTTTCAGGTTTGTTTTTTGAAACACTATTTGCTATTTCTGGGTGGAAGCCGTATTTTTAAACCAAAGGTCCTGGAGGCTTACACTAAATCATATTGTGGTTTCCAAATGTCTTATTAGTGGCCGTGGTGTGCCCATGTTCTTACAGAAGAAAGAGGCAGATGAAATTAAGTAGAAGCGAAGAGTCCAGTTCCCTAGGAAATATTTCTTGGTGCTACCTGGCCACACTGGAGGAAAGCGATTGGGATGGCTAGCCTCGGCCGCTGGCTGGGATCCAGTTGTTTGCAGCCAGCCCTTGCTGCAGACGGTGTTTAGTTCCTATGTCTCCCAACGGCATTTCTCTGACTCTCCTCCTGGATGTATTCCAAGTGGGTATCTCTCTTGCTCTTAATGAGTTTCAGGGAAGAAGATCCCACAGCCTCCTTTGACAGCTTATATTACAGTGCTTTATAATATTGTCAAGCAACGCCTTTCTATTTCTACTACACCTCATTTCCTCTTTTTCTGAATTAGTGAAAATAGAGCTGAGGCTGCCACTGCCTTCTCCCATGGCAGCCCTTATGTCCTATGATCCCATGAAGGTAGTTTAGTGCATTAGCCTTCAAACTTCTTTCTAGGAAAAGTAGAGAATTTATCTTAGTATCCTCCTGATCTGAGGTACTACTAAGCGTGAGTGAATCCACTACCTTGAGATCTGAAGTGACCCTTGGGTACTTGTCCCAACTGGACTGTTATCACACAAAGACTTTTTTCTTCTCCTAGTTTGCATTCAGTTAACCCTTTTGCACAAGCCCGAGGAAGGCGGTTTATTTTCCTGATGATTGGGCAAAGCTCATTGCTGTGACACTAACCTGTCTGGTCTTGCTTAATATCCAGCTCTTGGTACTCATGTCTGATCCTTGATTCTGGAACCCTGTCTGCTGTTTATAGTATGGTCATCTCAGTGTTTGTGGCTTATACTGACAAGGGCTTTTACTTTACCTTTTTTTGTGTGTGAAAGGATCTTTTAGATTATAAGGGGAGCCCCCACGGCTAGACTGTGACAAGAACTGATATATCGTTGTCTTTGGGAATAGCACATATTTGATTTAGAGTATATCTAGGTTTGTTTTCAGTTTGGAAAGACAGTGTGACATAATGGTTAAGAACATAAACTCTGAGGGCACCTGGGTGGTTCAGTCAGTTAGTGTCTGACTCTTGATTTTGGCTCAGGTCATGATCTCACAATTCATGAGATCGAGCCCCACGTCAGGCTCTGCACTGTCAGTGGGACGCTTGGGATTCTCTCTCTCCCTCTCTTTCTGCTCCTCCCCTCCTTTCAAAATAAATAAATAAACTTTTTTTTTAAAAAGAGCATAAACTCTGGTATTGGACAGACCTGGGTTTGAATACCAGCTCTATTACTTACTTGCCTGTGATTTAAGACAATCACAGTTAACTTCTCTCCATGCTTCACTTTGCCTTATTTATAAAGTGGGCACGAATATAATATTACATGTCTGAATGGATAAACAAATCGTGGTAGATCCATACAATAGAATACCATTCGGCAATATAAAAAATGTACTAAAATGGAAAATTTTATGTTATATATATTATGCCACAATTTAAACTTGTTCACTTCAACTTGTACACTTGAAGTGGGCGAATTGTATGGCATGTGAATTATATCTCAATGAAGCTGTTTAAAAAAATAGAATGGACTGTTGATACATGCAAGCACTTGGATAAATCCCAAAATCATTATGCTGAGTGAAAGAAGCCAGACAAAACAGAGTATATGCCATGTAATTGTATGTATATAGAAGTCTAGAAAATGCATACTAATCTATAATGACAGAAAGCAGATCAGTGGTTGTTTGGCAGGGCGGATGGAAAGGGTCAGGAAGGAGGGATTACAAAGTAGAGCAAGGAAACTTTTAGAGATGATGGATATGTTAATTATCTTGATTATGGTGATGGTTTCATGGGGTGTATACATATGTCTAAGCTCATCAAATTTACACTTTAAATATGTGCATTTTATCATATGTCAATTATACCTTTAAAGAGCCGTTTTAAAAAATGGCACTTTTTTCATATGGCTGGTAAGAGGTTGAAATGAGATGGTGATTGACAGTGGCCTGGCACATGGTAAATACTTCAGAAATTGTAACTTAAAAAAAAAATCAGAT
Organism: Cryptoprocta ferox; assembly: GCA_028646485.1. NCBI lineage: Eukaryota > Metazoa > Chordata > Mammalia > Carnivora > Eupleridae > Cryptoprocta > Cryptoprocta ferox. The sequence continues at coordinate 15,914,130 of CM053579.1, forward strand.
ATACAAATGGTCAACAAGCAGATGAAAAGATGCTCAACATCATTAACTATCTGAGAAAAGCAAATCAAAACCATAATGAGATACTGTTTCACATCTACTAGGATGGTTATAATAAAAAAAAAGACAGATAATAACAAGTGTTGTCCAGGAGGTGGAGAAATTAGAACCTTTGTATGTTGCTGATGGAAATGTAAAATGGTGCAGGCACTCTGGAAAACAGATTAGGTCTCCTCAAAACATTTAAACATAGAGTTAATATGTGACCCACTCCAAGGTATATATACCCATGAGAACTGAAAACATACGTCAGCCCAAAAAGTTATACACAAATGTTCACAATAGAATTATTCATAAGAGCCAAACAGTGGAAACAACTCAAATGTCCATCAACTGATGAATGGATAAACAAAATATTGCATATGCACACGATGGAATATGATCAGCATGAAAAGGAATGAAGTACTAATACATGCTATAGCACCGACGAACCTTGAAAGCATTATGCTAAATGAAAGAAGCCAGTCACAAAAGATCATGTATCCAGACTAGGCAAATCCATGGAGACAGAAAGTAGATTGGTAGTTGTTTAGCACTGGAGGGGTTAGGGTGAGATGGAAAGTGATTGGTAATGGGTACCGGATTTTTTTTTGGAGGGACGATTATGTTCTAAAATTAGAGTGCGGTGATGGCTGCACAACTCTGTGAATATACTGAAGACCACTGGATTATATACTGCAAAAGGGTGATTTTATGGTATGTGAATTATGTCTCAATAAAGCTGTTATTTGAAAAAGTCAATTAGCCAACAAGTATTTATTAATTATTTTCTCTGCATTCGATCGGAGGTCAGTGTCCCTAATGCCAACATCTTCTATGCAGCAATGTGAATAGGAAGCATTTGTAATTTTTTTTAAAGTTCATTTATTTTTTTGAGGGAGAGAGAGGATCCCAAACAGGCTTTGCGCCCTCAGGACTGGAATTCACGCACCGTGAGAACTGACCTGAGCCAAAGTCAACACTTAACCCACTGAGCCACCCTGGCGCCCCCAAAGCATTTTTATCCAGAGGAAATATTTTCAGTTTTTGCTGAATGTGTTGGAAGTGTGAATGAAAGAAGTGGGAAGTAAGAACCTATTTGTCATAAAGTTTCCTACAGAATATAAAGGGTTTTTTTTGTAGCCTAAAGCCTTGCTGCTCAAATTGTGGTCAGTCACATGAGCACCACCTGGGAACTTGTTAGAAATGCAGAATCACGGGTCTCACGGAGACTTTCCGAATCAGAATCTGCATTTTAACAAGATCCGCAGGTGTTTGGCATGCACATTACAGTGTGAGAAGCAATAGCCTGAAGGTTAGCAGGATGACTTCATGACACTTTAATTTGCCTTGTAATCAGTCTGTAAGTGAGATGGTGACAGCATATTTAATATTGTATTATGTTGAATATTCTCTATATAGATTAATCATAGATGTAATCATAATCCTAAGAATTGAAGGTGAGTCCATTTTAGTATAATTTCTGTCCTTACTCTTAATCTATTACTTTCCATAGCCCTTTGTAAAATCCTATAATACATTTCTTTTCAGTGATAATATTTTGCTGGTAATTTGTAATGGCAATGATTAATATTTCCACATTTCAAGACACACCTCCTTAGTACACTATAGAAAAAGTTCTTGGAATTTTAAATTAAAAGTATGGGTACAAAGGTAATCTCTAGCTTTAAAATTAAACTCAGTAGTAAGAAAAGCTATTTGGTATTAGTGTACTATTTGCTTAGTATGAAAAGTAGGTAAGTTATATTACTCAGTTAAAAGCTGTTCATTTTCAAGGGATTACTGTGTCCTTGTTAAATTGCTAAATTACATTTTCAATATTATGGGGCTGCTCTTTCATCTATGTAGAAATTAAGATAAAATGACAGACTAGTTTCATAAAATAAAACTGTTAGGTACATTAATTTGAGCAATATCTGATAACTATATATTACATATATTTTGGAGAAGGGACCATATAATCAACTTTGAAAGCATTTCTGATGTATCAATCATATGTATGCATTTTATAAAATTCAAATACTTCTCTTCTTGCCTTCCTATAGTAATATTATGCCTTTTGAATAGCCATTTAGATGATAAAGTTGTTTTCTTGATCTTCCTATATTGCGGGAGATTTTATTTTGCAATTCAACTGCAGGATCTCTCAAGTATGAGCATCTGGACATTAATAATCACTGAGTAGGCCAGAACCTGTGTTTATTTTTTCCCTAAGTTATTGTGGCATAAATAGAATGTAGTTTATTTGTGGTTTGTTTCAGGTATCCATTAATATGGTTTGATAATATATATGGCCCTATTTTTTCTTCTTGCCTTTGCTCTCTTTTGGCCCATCTCTTTCCAGAAGAAAAGGGACAACTTACTCTTTAAGAACTAGTGTGTTGGAGGGGCGCCTGGGTGGTTCAGTCGGTTAAGCAACTGACTCTTGACTTTGGCTCAGGTCATGATTTCACGGTTCGTGAGTTCAAGCCTCCCGTCGGAGGCTGCACTGACAACGTGGAGCCTCCTTAGGATTCTCCCTCTCCCTCTCCCTCTGCCCCTTCCCCTGCTCACTTTCTCTCTTTTTCAAAATAAATAAATACACTTATAAAAAATGAATTACTCTGTTGGAGTATCCATGGAGATTGTGAAGGAAGGGTTCAGGGGTGGTAGAAAATGGTCATCCCAGCGGAAGTGACATCAGAATTGTCCACCAGTATTTTATTGGTGAAAGCATTTGCCAGTAAGAACTGCAGTGTAAAGGCCCACATTTTTAATATGGTCTACACAGCCCGGCATCATCACCCCTTCCTCACTCACTGTGAAGAAGCTTTAGGAATATTTTAACTATTTTTATTTTGCTTTGTGTATGTCTAAAGTCCAAAAGAGTTCTCTTCAGTAATTATAACATAAAAATTTCAAATGAAAAGAAACTATTGAGTTATTGGTTGATTGGCAGTGTTTATCTTTCCTTAGTGTTCCATAAAACAATAGAAAAATCTTAAAAAAAAAAAAGAAAAAGACAAATGGGGCACCTGGCCAGCTCAGTCAGTAGAGCAAGTGACTCTTGATCTCAGGGTTGTAAGTCCGAGCCCCACACTGAGTGTAGATTACTTAAAAATAAAAAAATCTTGGGGTTCCTGGGTGGCTCCGTCAATTGAGTGTGAGACTGTTGATTTCCACTCAGGTCATGATCTCACGGTTCCTGGGACTGAGCCCTGCATTGGGCTCTGTGCTGGCAGCATGGAGTCTGCTAGGGATTCTCTCTCTCCCTCTCTCTCTGCCCCTTCCTTGTGCATGCTCTCTCTCTCTCTCTCTCTCTCTCTCAAAATAAATAAACTTAAAAAATTAAAATAAATAAATAAAAATCTTTGGGGCACCCACGTGGCTCAGTCAGTTAAGCATCCAACTTCAGCTCAGGTTATGATCTTGTGGTTCATGGGTTCAAGCCCTACATTGGGATCTCTGCTGTCAGCACAGAGCCCTCTTGGGATCCTCTGTCCCCACATCTCTGCCCCCCTCTTCCCTCTCTCTCAAAAATAAATAAACATTAAAATAAATAAATAAATAAATAAATAAAAATTTAAAAATCTTAAAAAAATAACAATGTAGCTTAAGATCACTGGTGGCTTAGATTCACTGAAAGTCAGTACTTGCTAGTCTTATGTGCACCTCAGTGCATTTTTCCATACAGTTATCCCTGCCTGGAATCGCTTCCCCTTTCTTTCTTTTTTTTAATGTTAATTAATTTTTTTCTAAAATTTTTAACATTTATTTATTTTTGAGAGGCAGAGAGAGACAGAGTGTGAGTGGAGGAGGGGCAGAGAGAGAGGGAGACACAGAATCTGAAGCAGGCTCCAGGCTCTGAGCTGTCGGCACAGAGCCTGATGTGGGGCTGGAGCCCACGGACTGGGGGATCATGACCTGAGCTGAAGTCAGATGCCCAACCAACTGAGCCACCCAAGTGTCCCAATTTATTTATTTTTAATTGAAGTATAGTTGACATAGAATATCATATTAATTTCAGACATACAACGTAGTGATTAAACATTTATATAGATTATGAAATGCTCACCACTTTAAGTGTAGTTATCTGTCACCAGAGAAATTTATTACAATATTATTGACTATATTCCCTATGCTGTACTTCACATCCCTGTGACTTGTTTATTTTATGATGGGATGTTTGTACCTCTTAATCTTCTTCACCTATTTTGCTCACTTGCACGACCCCAACGAGAAACCACCAGTTTGTTCTCTGTATTTATGAGTTTGTTTTTTGTTTGTTTTGTTTTTTAGATTTCATATATAAGTGAAATCATATGGTGCTTGTCTTTCTCTGTCTGACTTATTTCCTTTAGCATAATACTCTCTAGGTCAATCCATGTTGTTGTAAATGGTAAGATTTCATTCTTTTTATGGCTGAGTAATATTCCATTGTGTATATATACCACATCTTCTTTATCCATTCATCTTATCAGTGGACACAGGTTGCTTCCATACCTTAGCTTTTGTAAATAACGCTGCAATAAAGAAACGGGTGCATAAATGTTTTTGAATTAATATTTTTGTTTTCTTTGGGTAAGTACCCTGAAGTGGAATTACTGGATTGTATGGTATTTTCTATTTTTAATCTTTTGAGCAACCTCCATACTGCTTTCCAAAATGGCTGCACCAGTTTACCCCAGCAGTGCATGAAGGTTCTTTTTTCTCCACATCTTCATCAACACTTGTTATTTCTTATCTTTTTAATTCTAGCCATTCTGATAGGTGTGAGGTGATATCTCACTGCAGTTGTTTCTTTCTTTCTTTTTTAGAGAGAGAGAGTGCACACACCTAAGCATGGGAGAGGGGAAGAAGTAGAGAGAGAGAATCTTTTTTTTAATGTTTATTTATTTTTGAGAGAGACAGAGAGAGAGAGGACAAGCGGGAGAGGGTTAGAGAGAGAGGAAGACACAGAATCTGAAGCAAGCTCTAGGCTCCTAGCTGTCAGCACAGAGCTCAATGTGGGGCTGGAACTCATGAACTGTGAGATCAAGACCTGAGCCAAAGTTGGATGCTTAACTGAATGAGCCACCCAGGCACCCTGGGAGAGGGAGAGAATTTTAAGCAGACTCCACGCTCAGGATGGAGCCCAGCGTGAGGCTCAATCCCATGACCCTGGGATCATGACCTGAGCCAAAACCAAAGAGTCAGATGCTCAACCGATTGAGCCACCCAGGAGCCCCTCATTGCAGTTTTTTGATTTGACTTTCCTGATAATTAGTCATGTTGAGCATCTTTTAATACGTCTGTTGGCCATCTGTGTGTCTTCTTTGGGAAAATGTCTATTCAGATCTGCCAATTTTCTAACCAGATTGTGTTGTTGGTGTTGAGTTGTCTGAGTTTTTCGTATATTTTGCATATTAACTACCCCTTATTGAGCATATCATTTGCAAATATCTTCTCCTTTTCAGTAGGTTACATTTTGGTTTCATTGGTTTCCTTCACTGTGCAAAAGGTTTTTAGTTTGCTGTAATCCCAATAGTTTATTTTTGCTTTTGTTGCTCTTGTCTTCTTCCCCTTTCTACGCATACTAACACCTTTCTTTCAAGCCCTAGAAACTCCATCACCTCCTCTATGAAGCCTCTCCTAATGTCACCAGCTAGAAATAATCTGCTTTTGAATTCCCATATCATTTAATCCCATTTATGGTTTATTTTCATCATTTTATTATAGTTGTTTATATATAGGTCTTATCTCTTTTTCTAGTCTGTGGTTTTTAATCATATACATCTCTCACTACATCTTGACTTTAGTAATTAAATATTTGGGAAATAACAACAGTAACATTTAGATAATAAATCAATATTCAAATAATGAACACATGACAGGTACTAGAAGGTCTCTTCTCTTTCATCTCCAAAATGGACTCTTCTTTTCCACTTCAAAATGGAGCTGGACCTAATCATCAGTTTTCAGTTACATATTTCTTTGGGTTAAGCATTGCCAACCCCACTCCGTAAGCCCTCCTACCAGGGAACCTCAGTGTAAATAAGTTTCTAAGATCCTTTTGATAATGACTGTAGATTCTAGGAAACATAATGATCAGTGGATCAGTGGAGGAAGGGATGCAAAAGTGGGAAAAGGAAACCAAAAAGGAAGGGGGGGGGGGTCTCTGATGATGAGGAGAGCCCAGCATGTTGAAGACCAGCTTTGCCCAGGGTTTCATGGAGCCATTGGCTTAACCTAGAATCTGATTTTATCATTAGAGCACACATACTTCTCAGGAATTTCTCAGGTGTCATTGGATTGTCTCTCTTTGATTTTAAAATTATTGGAAATACAAAATTAAATGTAAATTTAGAAGGGAAAAATCATCCTTAATTCTCCTACATAAATATGACTGTTTTCATCTTTTCACGTTCTATTCCAATATTAGTATACACAGAATTTTGTATTGAGTTTTTCCTGTTATGTTATATATGTATATAATGTAAGAATATTTATATATATTTCTTTATGTCATTACATAATCTTTATAATTTTTACTCTTAATTATATTATATTTTATTGAATCTTGATTTATATAACATACTTTCTTTAAATATTTTTCACTAGTTGCACATTTAAGATCTTACAGTGTTTGCTCCTTAAGGTTACTCATTAATTTATTATTCACTATTTGTAAAATGCAGAGATAAAGTAAATACTGATGAACATAGCTTTTCTTTATTTGAATTTATTCCTTAGAATAAATTCCCAGGAATATCATTACTAGGTTAAAGGTTCTCAATAGGTATATTTAAATTGCTTTCTGCAGTGGACATTGTAGTTCTCTTCCTAGCTACCGTCTGATGTGTGTGGAATGGACTCCCACCACCTCCGAGTGGGAGCCCTCATCAGTCTCAGCCAATCTGAATGATCCATCCCCTTTGCCAAAGTATTTCGTTGGAGGTAACCCCAGCCTAAACTATTCAGCATATAGTATTCCCCTGGTCACAGAAATTGGTTCATCAATGGCCCAGTCGTTATCGAAGGTCAGGGATTCTTTCCATGCTTGTAAAAGGTAGCCGGCTCTCTTTCCTAATATATTCAAGAAGAAGCATATAGTCTCATTGCTTTGGTATCCATTTTGCAACAATGAGGAGCAGCTGCCGGAGGCTGAAGCCAATGCAAGGAGGCAAGCAGAGGTGAAGAAATTACAATGAAACAGAGCTTGAAAGCCTGGGCATTTCAGACGGAGGAAAATAGCAAGTGCCAAGGTCCAGAAGAACCATTGTACATGGTATGTTCAAGGAGGCCAGCAGAGTGAGCAGAGAAGGAGATGAAGTCAGAGAGGAACGAGCAATCCAGATTATATAGATCTTTATAGGTTATAAGAAGGATTTTCAATTTTATTATATAGAAGTTTACTTGTTTAAACAGTGCAGTCATAAAAGTTTATCATTTCCTTTTAAATTTGTTTTCTTGAAATATCTTTCCAAAGCTATAATACATGTTCTCTTCTAATTTCTGTTTATTTCCAATGAAGACGGTTTTCAATACTTAATTTTCTTCTTATTTTTTTTTTTTAGTAATCTCTTTGCCCATCGTGGGGCTCGAACTCATGACCCCAGGATCAAGAGTCACATGCTCTACCAACTGAGCCAGCCAGGTGCACCTAGTCTGATATTCTTGAATAGCTCTTTTTACCAGCTTAGGGATTTATGTGGAGTTGCAAACAAAGGACAAAATGCAAAGGCAAATATTAAATGCCTTTATGGAAGGGGCTTGAAGAACAGATGGCGGGAGTACATAGTGGTGACTGGCATGAGGACATGGGAAGGCTGGGAGAAGATGACAAGGAAGTACAAAGTAAGGTAAATTAAGATTTGTACACATGCACAGGTCGCTGATGAAGGTAGACCTAACCTAGAAGTTAATCAGGGCATACTCAGTGGCCCGAAAGAAGTTCTTTTGGCTTGGGTCTAATCTGAGGGGGTTGGATTTCTCAAAAACACCAGTTGTGGTAGAACAGCTGTTATCTTACATCTGAAAATCTCCACAGGACAAAACCGATGCCCTGGATTTGGCTGTTTTTTATTAATAGAGCTGGAGCTTCTGCAAGAGAAAGCCATCTTGAGTCTTGGGATTGGAAAGAGTACTGAGCCTTGACACTCTGGTGCCTTAACAGCAGCTTGTGAAAGGGCAGTTTGCAGGGAGGGGATGTTTGCAGAGACACTGAGAAAAGTCAAAGAAGAAGAAAAGAGAGGAGGGAATAGGCAGTAAAACTGCCTGTGGCAAAAGGGTAAGCAATTGAATCAGTGTAGGAAAACATGGAAGAAGTATAACATATAATAATTGCAAACAGTGTATTAGCCACCTCACACACATTTAATCCTCACAGCAATTCTATGAGGTAGTTACCATTATGACCCCATTTTACAAATAAGAAAACTAAGGTACAGGGAGGTGAAGTAGCTTATCCAAATTACCCAGGTAGTAAGTGGCAGGGACCGGATTCTAGATGGACTGGGGTTGAGTCCACGCTCTTAGCTGTCACTACATGGTCTTTCTCAGGCGGTGTGAAAAGGGGCAGAACAGGATTTTGACATCTTCCCAAGGCCATTTTTTTCTTTTGTTGTAGTTACTATTTTTCAGCGTTGAGTGTGTGAGGATTTATTTTGTGATACGTGATGCTTTGGGTCCCTGGGGGTTCCTTCTTGAGCGAGGTCTACTTTTGCTCTTTTTTTTTTTTTCAGATTGCCCCATGGGGAATGGTTGTACCTCTACATTCCTGAGCCAATTTTAGGATTAAATCCATGATCACTGGGCTGGCCCATGCTTTCAATGCTCTATGTGTTTTATCTGTGAACCCCTCCCATCCTTGCAGGAGCCTAGAGTTTGCAGGGGGAATGACCATCTCGGGGTGATTTAACGAGCTTTTATGGCATCCATCAGTATAAAAGCAACAGGCTTATGAAGCAAAAAGAAAAAAAAAGAAAGAAAGAAAGAAAGAGAAAAGAAAAAAGAAAAGAAAAGGAAAGAAAAAGAAAAGAAAAGGAAAGAAAAAAGCAGTGGGAATGTTAGAAGTGATTAGAAAAAGGGAGAAATGAGTATTGAGAAAAGAAAGTCTTGAAGAAAGATGGAGAAAACAGAATTAAAACACACAAGAGCTTTTGACTACATTCCTTGCTGTTGGAGAGAAGGGAGCTGAGTGTGGGTGAGGGCATTAACAGAGCCAAGGACCGGGACCTTCCTGTGTTCTGATGAGCTCCAGTATGAAGTCACCAGGGGAGAAACTAGAACTGTAGAGCTCTTTACATTTTGGACAGGGTTTGGAAAAGACATCCCTAGTGTACTTTGAGATATCTCTCTTAAGGATGTCAAGAAAAACTTATTGATAAAAAATACCCCCAAATTTTCCCCTCATAAGCAGTCTATATTTTCTTCACCTCTGGAGTCACGAGAATATGGTGCTAAAAAATAACACATTGATACAAGGAGAATTTATATTTTTACAGTCTTGCCCGTCTATGAACATGGCATGTATTCTATGTATTGAATTCACCTTTTATATCTTCTTAAAAACATCTACCTTTGTTAATTAAGCCTAGAAACCTTAACTCTTGTCCTTGACAATTGTCTTTTGTTAGGGATCTTTTGGGGTAGGTAGTAGCTGAGAACACAGAGCTGGAAGTCAGACGGAGCTGTGTTTCTGTTCTACCTCTGCCAATTTCCTTGCTGCATAATTTTGGATACATCACTACACTTCTCTGAGCTTCAGTGTTCGCACCTGTAAATTGGGGTTAATAAAAGTGCCTACTTCATCAGTTTGTCGAGAGAGTTGAATGAGCTAATGTATGTAAAGCAGTACCTAGCTCAAGTATTCCATTATTCATAATTACTGACAACCTCTCTTCTATCTGCTTATAAAAAAAGAGGTCCTGCTCTTCCATCAGCACTTTGGCCTAAATGTAGATACATTCACCTTTCCTGAGTACCTTCTAGCATAGTTGAGGTAAGGCTGGAATATTGAACAAGATTGTCTAAAGACTAGGGAATAACAGCAGATAAATAAACTCAGAAAATAATATGAAACTAGATCATTGTACTTTATAATATAAGGTTTGCTTTTCAGAGCCCCATCTTATCCTTGGTTCTCGTTTATTTCCACAAGATGGGTAACATCTTAGCAAGCCACCACCCTGGAGCATAAGAGAGAACTTCTAATTTTTTTTTAACGTTTATTTATTTTTGAGAGGGAGGGAGAGAGAGACAGAGCGTGAGCGGGGGAGGTGCAGGAGAGAGGGAGACACAGAATCCGAAGCAGGCTCCAGGCTCCGAGCTGTCAGCACAGAGCCTGACACAGGGCTTGGACCCACGAAATGCGAGTTCATGACCTGAGCCAAAGTCAGATGGTTAACCGACTGAGCCACCCAAGTGCCCCAAGATGAGAACTTCTGAATCCTCTGACATCTGAATCCAAGAGCACTAGGATTGGAGAAAGACAAGCAGTTCAGTTTTTGGCATACCAAAGACCTGCCTTCTAAAGTTCACATTCTTGTCTTTTTGTGCAGATGATCAAGAATCTGGAATAACCATGGTTTCCCAGGGGGAGTCCATCCATGCTTTGTCCACAGGAGTGTGGCCTTTCTCTACAGCCAGAACTTGACAGTAATAGACTATAACACAATAGTGTCAGCATTCATATGAAAAACATACATGGTTGATGATGGAGGCTTTTTATTATATCTTCCCATAGTATTGTAGTTTTCTTTATATTGGCAACATAACTTATGTTTATTCTTTTTTAATGTTTATTTATTTATTTTGAGACATAAGAGAGAGTGAACTGGAGGAGGGGCAGAGAGAGAGGGAGAGAGAGAATCCCAAGCAGACTCCATGCTGTCAGCATGGAGTCCGATGTGGGGCTCGATCCTACAAACAGCAAGATCATGACCTGGGCTGAAATCAAGAGTCACACATTCAACCAACTGAGCCACTCAGGCATCCCAACTTATGTTTATTCTTAAGCTCTTTATATTTTATATTTTCTATCATTATTTATCTACTATTTATACCTTATTTTTTATGTAATTGATCAGAAGTTCTAAAACAATATCAAAAATGATAGAAGATATCTTTGTTTTGCTTGTTTTTTTTTTTAAAGAAATGATGGGGCACCTGGGGGGCTCAGTCAGTGGAGCATGTGACTCTTGATTTTGGGGTTGTGAGTTCAAGCCCTACGTTGGGTGTAGAGCCTACTTAAACAACAACAACAACAAGCAAGCAAACAAACAAATGCTGTTAATATTATTCAGTAAGTATTATTTTTCCTCATGTTTATTTATTTGGGGAGGGGGGGGGAGAGAGAAAGCACGAGCAGGGGAGGGGCAGAGAGAGAAGAAGAGGGAGAATTCCAAGCAGGCTCTATGCTGTCAGCCCAGAGCCATCTTGAGACTTAATCTCATGAACCGCAAGATTATGACCTGAGCTAAAATCAAGAGTTGGACACTTAACCGACTGAGCCACTCAGTTGCCCCTAGTTTCACTCACGTTTAAAAGAGGTGCTCTTTATTATGTTTTCCTTTTCATTTTCATGTATTTCATTTATCCTTATAGTCCTAATTTGACATAATATGTATTAAATGTTATGATTTACTCTTTTGGATATCTCTTTGAAATGATTCTTGGTCCATCTGGCCACCATTTATTAAGCTTCTACTATATGCCAGACACTTTGCAGGGATGCTGGGAAGACAAAGATGGATAGCTCCACAGACTAGTCAGAAGAAGGACGAGATAATCAATGGCATTGTAATAGTGTTGCATGGTGACAGATGGCAGCTACACTTGCAGTGAGCCCAGCATAACGCACAGACTTGTCCAATCACTATGTTGTATACTTGAAACTAACGTAACACCGTGGGCCCACTATACTTTAATAAAAAATAAAAGAAATACAAGATGCCGACCATTACAATACAGTGTGATAAATATTAAAACAGTCTCAGAGTGTGGTTTAACCCAGAGCTTCCCAAGTGTTGCATCTGACGATTTGGTCTGGGTGACAGCCAGAGCTGATAGATATTCAGCTGGAATACACCAAAACAGTGAGACCACGGAATCTATGAAAATACTTCCATAGTAAATCACTACTGCCCTGAGCGTCCTGAGCGCTCCTTCTCTGACCCAGTGTTCCCTGGGGCCTCCCCCTCAGACCTCCCGAGATTGCCCCGACTAAAGGAGTGATACCCATACGGCATGCTGGCGGCAGGACCCTGATCTGATGCTGCCGCCTAGCACTGATGGCACGTCCTGATCGGCCAGTTCCTGTGCCCTAGCACTTGACAAATATTGTGAAGAGCACCCTTGGTGATAGCTACCCCAACATATCCATCCCTTCAGCTCTCAGGGTAGCCAGTGGGCTTTGGACAGCCTGAACCGCCTTCTCCCCTCGTCATTTGCATAGTCCAGTGGCCCATGCAAATCTCTTCATTTTCTGTGTCTGCCACGAAAGGCTGGGAAGCGCTGGTTTAACCTATAGATCGCGTTACACTAATAGACTGCCTTAGGCTTGAAGTGTTGTTGCTTTCCTGGGATCAATCCTTTGTGACTGTGTTTTGCTCCTTTCCAGCTGTGCTAAAGTATGTTTGCTAGCGTCTTACCTAACGTTTTACGCTCTGTATTTGGAATTTATACGGGTCTCTGATTTCTGAGTTTGATTTGATTTGATCTTTATCAGGTTTTGGGATCAGGAGCATATTCATTTCATGGGATGAATTAGGTATATCCTAACTTTTTCAGGTTTCTTCCTTAAAGATTTGAAATTACTTATCGCTAGGTTTAGGGACCTTGTGTGACAGTCTCTCAATTTATTCCTAAGTTATTAATTTATTCAGATTTTCTACTTGTAGTACGATTTTTCATATTTTATATTTTTGTCAGAAAAAAGCATCCCTTGCATTATATTTTTTAAATGTGTTAGCATACAATTTGTGCATAGAATTTCCTTACAGTTAAAAAAACTATTGTTTATACTGGCTGTTAACCCCCATTCTCATTTCTAATTTTATGTGTGTGTTTTTCCTACATAGGTTTGCCAGAGGTTTATCTACTTTATTAGCCCTTTCAAGCTACCAGCTCTTGAATTTATTTATTAATTCCACTGTTTTTACATCCCCTAATTTATTTATTTTTGCCTTTCTCTTTATTGTTTCCTTCCTCCTATTTTCCTGTGCAACTTTTGCTCTTTTTCAAAAATGTTAAGCTCGATGTTTATTTAGTTCCGTTTATTGGCCTTAAATTCTAACGGTGAGAGGTAAAGACGATGCTATGGCACATCTGTCAAAGGCCCCTTTCTCTGAGCTAGAGACAGGGAGGAAATGGAAAACGGGGACCGCCGGGACCCCGAAGCCGGAGAGGAGAGTACGGCAGCGAATGTTTTTCTCTTGCACTTCAACACGCTCCCCGAAGCGTTTCTCCACAGCGGGGCAGTAGGGAGTAAGGAGTGTTGGGCCCGGCTTTCCGGAGAGAAGGTTCTCCGCTCTGCCGGGGAGCCCGGGCACATTTCACGGCTTGCCCTCCGCCAGCCCGTCTGCGGCCCCGTAGGTTGGTGCTTGTGATTCCCGTTCCCCCGTGTTTGCTCTCTCCGGGCCTTGCTCTCCTTGCTGCCCGCCACAGCGGTTAGGAAGCTCAGCGCTGTTGGCCTGGGGAAAACTGCCCCCTGGGCTCCCTCCTGGGCTCAGCGGAAGAAGGCTTTGAGCTTTGACCTCAAGCTGGGACTTGTCTGCTGCCACTGTCACCATCTCTTCGTCCTCTTATCTGACTCAAAGGTCTTCCATGAGAGGTTCAAGGCACTGACTGGCCTTCTCAGGGTCCCACGAGGAGGTGAAGGAGATGGCTTGCATGCTTAAGTGGTTGTAGAGATGCGTGTGGAAGAGGAGGAGGAGGAGGAGGAGGAGGAGGAGGAGGGAGGACACAAAATGGGAGCAGGTGACAAGGAGAGGTATCTGCAGGGAAAAGAGCAAGCAGGTGTGGGGAAGGCCCATACTTTCCTTCCCCAGCGCAGAGATCCTGCTTCTGAACCCCTTCAAAAGAACTTGTTTCTTCCACCCTGGCTCCTGTTAGGAATCAGTAGGGGGCAGCAGTCCCAACCCTAAGTGCAGGGACAATAGACCGTGCCGGTGCCGGGATGCCCACAATCCCTGTAAGATCTGACATCCACCACCAGCCCTCTGCTCCTTGGGCTTCACCCACACTAGCCCTCTTTCCATCCTCACGTGTGCCGAACTCTTCCTCACCTCATGGCCTTTGTCCATCTGGGCCCTCTGCCGGGCCGGCTCTCCTCAGGTCGCAGCTCCAACGAATGGTCACCTGCTCAGAGAGGCCTTCCCTGACCACCTTAGCCTCACAAAACACTGCCCACACCCACCCCCAAGCTAACCTTAGTCACATTTTCTTGCTTTATTTTCTTTACTTAAAATATAGAAAATCTTACTTGTTTACTCGTCTGGCTCCTCACCCTTGTGGAAGCTCCACTAGGCCAGGGACCTTGCTCACTGCTCTATGGCCAATGCCTATCACCAGTGTTCAGCTTACAGTACACGCTCGATAGACATGCTCTGAAGCAATGAATGAACCAATGTGCCAAGCATTATGCTAGATTCTAGTGGTACAAACCCCAAGGGAGCTCATAGCACAGTGGGATAGAAAGATATGTAAGTGAATAGTCATTAAATAGTGGGAGTAGTAGTATAGGCCACGCCTCTGTGTTCAGAAAGGCCTGATTTTAAACGCTGGCTCTACCATTTACTAGATGCATGACCTTGGATGGGTCCTCAGCCTGTCTGGCTCACTTTCCTCATTTGTAAAATGAGGACAATAATGATAACAAAAGAATAATACTTATCCCATAGGATTGTTAGGAACATGATAGGAGATGACATATATAAAGGGTCAATACAGTGTTTGATAAATGGGAGTTATTGTTACTGAGCATTATACACACTTGGAGTGTTTTACTTGTAGAGACTACGCCGTGATTCTAAATCTTTCTTTGTTGTTGCTTTTGCCCACCTTTGGCTCCAGTTGCTCTAAAGGAGAGCAGTCCAGACCTACAAGGAGCCATGATGGTGCTCACTCACAGCAGGCCCACTGAAAATAGCTTGGGCTGGGCTGATGGAACTGGAAAGTGCTTCTCTGAGCACGAAGGGTGCCTCCTACTTTCCATTCCATCTCATAAAGCCACACCAATGTTGGGAAATTAATTCAGGTCTTTAAATGCTGATAAATGCAGAAGCACTTACTGCTAATATTTCAATCAAGTGTCAAGATAGAACTGATTAAAAGAGGATTCAGGAGCTTCTAGTTGATGGAGGCTGTATCCTTTAACCATTCTAATGTAAGACATCATTTTAATTTTTTGTTTATTTGACCTCAGTAAATGTTATATTGCTAATGCAATAACAGAAAAAAAGTACTATTTGTATAGTGCCATTTTGCATTAATTTGAGAGAAATGTATTTTTAATGCATTTGGCATCCTTCTGGCTCTCCTTAATAATTATAGGACTAATTAAACATATACTTGTAAGCAATCAGTGTCAGAGCTAAAAGGGATTGTAGAGATTATTCAGGTGAGCATTTCATTTTGTAGAAGAACAGAGGCCCAGTGTCTTGCTTGAGGACATCGTGCTTCCAGAAAGCAGCATTAGGAAGTTGAGTCTAGTAGCACATTAGGAAACCTCCCCTTGCTCCGCTGCCTTTCTGTTCTGGGCCGTCCCCTCGCGTTCCCATTTCATGAATTCAACAAAGTAATCGAGTGCCTACTATGCACCACATACTGGTAGGTATGGGTTATGAGCAGTATACACGCTTCGCCCTCACTGGTGTTGAGCTGGCAGTCTGGGAGGAAGGCAGCCAAAAAGACAAGCAGCGGGGGAAGCACGTACAAGGCTTACCTAACCCAGACTGGAGGGGGAGGCTAGACGGGAGGAGATGGTCATCAAAGGCCTCCAGGAGGAAATCGTGTCCTTCCCTCTAAACTAGAGAGCTGAAGTTTGAGTGGGAGTTATCTATGCGAGTCGGGGTGGGCAGAAGCCACGTGTTTCTGACAGAGGGATACTGTGTACAAAGGCCAGGGAATAAGAGGACATGGTGTGGCAGGAACAAGGAAGGAGCACTGATATGTGCTACCACGTGGAGGAACCTTGAAGACATGATGCTCAGTGACGCAAGCCCGTCACAAAAGAGCAAATATTGTGCGATTCCTCATATATGAGAAGTCCAGACCAGGGAAATCCATGGAGACAGAAAGGAGATTGATTAGTGATTGCCTAGAGCTGGGGCAGATGGGGAGGGGGTGGGGGTGATGATTAAGGGGTGTGGGGTTTCTCTTTGAAGTAATGAAAATGTTCTAAAATTGAGTGTGGTCGTTAATGCACAACTCTGTGAATGTGCAAGAAGCCACTGAAATATACATTTAAAAAAAGATAACAGAATGTGTCATGCTGTAAGAAACTAAGACATGATATGGTTAGAGAATAGAGAGAGGGGAAAGAGTGGCAAGAGATAAGATTAAGAGATCATATTACTACTAACAACTAACATTTATAGTGTACTATTTGAATATGGTTCACATATTTGCAAAATATTCAAAACAATCCTAGAAGGGAGGTACTGTAACTACCCCATTTTAGTGATGTGAAAATGAAGATGCAGGGAGGTTCACTTGCTCAGTTACATAGCTACCAAAAGTGGTAAAGTTGGGATTTGAACCCAGCCAGTCTTGCTCCTCAGTCTAACCATTACACTTACTGTGAAAGCAAGAGCTCATCACGAAGGGCCTTGGACACCATGCGAAAGAGGTTTTTTAATTATTAAAGAGTTTCTAATGTTTATGTTTATTTATTTTTGAGAGAGAGAGACAGACAGAGAGACAGAGGGAGAGGGAGAGAGAGAGAGAGGGAGAGAGAGAGAGAACATGAGTGGGGAAGGGCCAGAGAGAGAGGGAGACACAGAATCCGAAGCAGGCTCCAGGCCCCAAGCTGTCAGCACAGAGCCCAACATGGGGCTTGAACCCACGAACCGTGAGATCATGAGCTGAGCTGAGGTCGGACACTTAACTGACTGAGCCACCCAGGTGCCCCATGTGAAAGAGTTTTACTTTTTGATTCAGGTCCTTCTGAAGTGTTTTAAGCAGAGGCGATAAGATCAGATCTGTGTTGGAAGACAATGATTGCATTCTTGTTGTTATGTGACCAACTGGATTAGTGGGGAGTGACAAGATCAGAGGCAGTGAGTTATGTAAGGAGCTGGCCTGAACTTGGGGGCCTGAAGGGAGAATGACAGTAGCAGTGGGGATGAAGAGAAGTGGATGGATTTCAGAAATGTTTAGGGGAACTCACTGACAGGACTTGCTGCTGGTTGACTGAATGTGGGGAAGGAGAGAGAAGGGGTAGAAGGATCTCACTTGGGCAGCTGGGTGATGCTTTTGGCAAGATCCTGGCAAGAGGACGAATTCAGATTTGGGCGTTTTGAGTGTAAGTTCAAGTTTAAACAGTGAGGAGGATGCTGGATATTAAGGTCCAAAAACCAAGAGGACACATCACACTAGAAATACATATTTGGGGGGGGGGCACCTCGGTGGCTCAGTCAGTTAAGCATCTGACTCTTGATTTTGACTCAGTTCATGATCTCATGGGTTCATGAGATCGAGCCCTGCATCGGGCTCCATGCTGGCAGCACAGAGCCTGCTTGGTATTCTCTCCTTCTCTCTGCCTTTCTCTGTCTCTCTCTCAAAATAAATAAATAAACAAACTTTAAAAAAGGAAATACATTTTGGATGGCACCTGTCTGGCTCTGTCAGTAGAGCATGCAGCTCTTGATCTCAGTGTCATGAGTTCAAGCCCCTCATTGGGCAAAGAGCTTACTTAGAAAAATAAAATTCACATTTGGGGACTGATGAACCTGTACATGCTATTTGAAGCCATGGAGGTACATGAGAGTTCTCTGGCTGACGTGCCCAGTGAGAAGAGAAGCAGTCCTAGGACACAGCCTCATACCCCATTATTTGAGGACTGACAGATGTGATGAGCCTGAGCTGGAGAAGCCAGAGAGTAGGACCAAAACCAGGAGGATATGACATTGCGGAAGCCAAATGAACAGAATGTTGCAAGAACAAGGGAAGGTTGCGTCACATACATCTGAGAGCTAATGACAAGAAAGTGCTCATTGAGTTTTGCAGTAAGGAGTCCACTGGTAAGTGCAATTTCAGTGGAGCGTGGGAAGAGAAAGACTGATTATGGTCATTGAGAGAGTGATTCATAAAAAGCTTGCTTTCTCCTTTTTTTCACAGATCTCACTAGCTGATTTGTCTCCTTTAGTTTCTCTCTGCCTAAGCCGTCTCTCCTGCTCTTCCCACCACCCTAATTTTGGAAGCTCCTGTTGGACATTCAGGTTCCTTTCCCTTTAAAGCTCCATTTTGGGGGTATGTGGCTGGCTCAGTCAGTAGAACATGTGACTCTTGACCTCGGGGTCAAGCCCTGTGTTGGGTGTAGAGGTTACTTAAAAAAAAGAAAAAGAACGCTCCATTTTGCTTTAAGGGTTTTACTGGGGATAACTAAATGGAAGCAGGCAGAAGACAAAAAACAAATCTGGAAAAGTGATTTAAGGCTTCTAGAAATCTGATAACTTTCTTTTTTTTTTATTTAGAGAGAGAGTGAGTGAGTGTGGAAGAGGGGCAGAGAGAGAGCAAATCTTAAGCAGTCTCCACACTCAGTGCAGAGCCCAGTGAGAGGTCCGATCCCATGGCTCTGCGATCATGAACCTGAGGCGAAATCAAGATTTGGAAGCTCAGCCGACTGAGCCGCCCAGGCGCCCTATAATCTAGTAACTTTCTCATGATCATTTCCTAAAATATTTTCTGCAGGTATTATATGATAAGAGGGTTCTGTAATTAAGCATGTTTCCTTACTATCGGACATTCGGGAGCCTTTAATATGCTAATACACACCAGGAATGTATCAGCGCCCTAAGTGTAGAATGAGTCATCCAGTGTTTCTCAAACTTTCTTGATCATGGAACTTATTTGTTGAGAAGCATTTGTGGGATTAGGTTTCCACAGAAGACATTTTGGGAAAGTCTTACCTATGTTTATAATTCCAAATACACTTTTCAGAGAGTTCTAGAGAGGTTTAAAAGCCCCCTAAGTATGACTCTTCCACTCCTGAGGGTGGGGCTCATGCTCCTTTACCACCTCTTCCAAGTGACATTGGCTTACTCCCCACCCCCACTCAGGTAAAGCAGGACAGAAGGGTGCATGCAGGATTGGAGAGACGGGGGATGGAATCCCATCTAGGAAGCCATTGCTGATGCCTAGTGCTTCGTTATTTATTCATCCGTCCATTCATTCAGAGGTTTATTGAGTGTGTGCTACGTACCAGACATTGTGCACATATCCGTGGGGATATATCAGTGAATTTAATAGCAAAGCAAAACAAAACATTGTTCTCATGGAGCTTGCATTTAAGGTGAGGGTGAAAGACAGTCAACAAGTAGACAAAAATATAGAGTGATTTAAGGGATGAATTCCTAAGCCAAGTAAGGTAGAGGAAGTAAGAATAGATGAACGAAGCCTCGGGAGCGGGTTTAGGAAACAGGGAGAGAAATTTCGGTTTCGCAAAGATGAATGAATAAGGAACCTACCCCAGTCCTATTTTGCTTATACTTTTTTCCCTCAGAGAAGCTTTTGGGCAGCTGTTTCTCTGCCTATTCAGAAGACCTTGGATTTCTTCACATCCATTACCTGGGTAAGGAGGTCTGGAAACGCGCAGAACATTCTGAAGGGCATCAGAGATAGTTTTGGACCCCTAACGTGACCCAAGTTGAATAATAATTTGTCCTGTACTTTGTATTTTTCAAAGTGCTTTTGCATGCAGGTTATGATTTATTGGAAATTAGGGCTCAGAGACTTGCCATAGATCATACAGCTGTTCAATGTTGGGGCTGGGATTTGAATTCAAGTCTTTAGCTGCCAGAACATTTGCACACTGGCCACATTATTGCTGGTTTTTCAATCCTCATGCTCATGGACATGTCTGGATTATTCCTGTGTGTGTGCGTGTGTGCATGTGTGTGTGCGTGTGCTTGTGTGTGCGCGCGTTAGTGCGTGTGAGAGAGAGAGCTCCTGTGGGTGCACACACAGGGGAGGGGAGAGTAGAGAGGAGGAGGTTGGGGTAATGATTAACTCTCCTTAGGGGAAAAATGGTCCCTGTTAATGTTTTTGGATTGAATGAAAGAGTTTTCAGGGCAAGGGCCAAGTAGCGATTAGATCTTTTTCCCTGCAAGTAATCCCCATTCAAGGCTGCGTAAATTGGAATCCTGAGCAGAGGGACTGTGAGGCAATGAACCCTTTGGTCTCTCCCAACTAGTCAAACCCTTTGAATGAGGAATTTTGATGGAGTTTGTGTGACGGGTTGGGCTTTTAGCTTAAAGACAGATGTAGTGAACTTGAAGAAGGCTCAGAGGAGATGACGAAAGGCTTGGAGAATATAACTTGAATTAAAAAGGTTGAAGGGATTGGGATTGTTCTGTTGAGACCTGCCTCCCTCTCACGTCCTCCCCGGTCACTTTCTGCTTCACACTTTGTGTTTCAGCGATACCAAAATACCTACAGCGTTTCCCATGACTCCCCACCTTTCTATGGCATTTGTCGCCATCATGCCATCTACTAAGAGGCAGCACTTATGGAGCTCTTCCGTGGTACCCAGCACCGTGCTAAAAATTTTAGAGGAAGTAGTTCATTTAGTCCTCATGAAACCTTCTAAGGTGGATACTGTTACCCCCATTTTACATATAAGGGGATGAGGTTCAGAGAAGTATGGTAACTTGCTCAAGGCCATTTGGGTAGTAAGAGGAGCCAGAATTTGAGCCCAGATTATTTCTGATTTCAGAATCTGACTTGTTATGTGAGTCCAGGTACCCTGAGAAGTAAAAGCCCAGATGGGGTTAAACATGCAAGGATGTCACTGGCAGTGACATCAGTGTGAGAGAAACCGGGGAGGTTGCTGGAGAAGGCTGAGAGAGCCATCAGGCTGAGATGCAAGGACAGAGGAAGAAAGGTTGGGTAGGAACATCCTAGATGGCCATGCAGTCAAAGAAAGGTTCAGGAAGGGAGCGAAAGTGTGCCCTCAGTGGAGCCCTACATCTCCCCACAGCGGGCCTGCCTTAGTGCCCCTGCCGTGCGCAGTCCCTTGGCTAGAAGCGGCCTGCGGGGAGTGCAGCCTCGTGCACACTCCGCGATGAACACCTTGGGCCCTTGATCAAATTCTGCTCTGTGGAGTTCAGCGCTCCTCCACGGGGCTGATTTCGTCCCAGCAGGGGGCATTTGGCAACATCTGGAGATATTTTTGATTGTCGCAAGTCAGAGGAGGTTGCTCCTGATATGTAGTGAGTAGAGGCCGGGGATGCTGTTCAACGTCCTACACTCCCAGCAAAGAACCATCCAGCCTGTAATGCCGACGATGCTGAGGCTGAGAAACACTGATGTCGCCGGAGGCTGGCAAGGGGCATTCTCACGGCCCCTGCAGTTCTCTACCTCTCAGTCCTGTTGCCTCCACCGTGCACGTTCTCTGCCTTTCCCCTTCACTTGCTCCATCAGATGCCCCTCCTCTCTTGCCCTCACAGTGCTCTGCATCCATCCATCCCAGCACTTACCGAACTGCATCACCATCGCACGTTGCCTCATCTGTCTCCCTCTACAGACTGTGAGAACGTGTAATGCGGGGGCTCTGTCTTACTTTTCCTTGTATTTCTTGCACCCAGTCTAGGGTCTGGCACCTAGTAAATGCTCATTAAATGAATGAAGGTAGGAGCGAATGCTCCATAGGTTGTCACATAGCTCCTTTTCAGGGGCCATCTACCCGAGTGGATCCTGTAACTCCCTGCGTAATGCCCACCAGTATAACAAATTCCCTTCTGAACATTTTCCTACTTGAATGTCCCATAGTAGCTCAATGTCAACATGCCAGTCGTAAAATGTATGGTCCTCCCCAAACCTGATTTTCTTCCTATGTCTCGTTCACCTGTGAATGGGCCCTACAATTTATCGTATTATGGAAACTAGAAACTTGCTAGTCACATCTTTTCCCCCATCCCCCCAATATCCCTAAATCACTAAATATGAAGAGTTTGACTTTTAATATCTCTCAGATCTTCCTTCTTCCCTCCATTCTCATGGCCATTGCTGTAACACCGGCTCCAATCACTTCTTTTCTGGATGATTGCAAGTCTCCTAACTTGTCACCCTGTTTCCAGTCTCACCACACATCCCCTTCAAATTTACGCTTGGCGCTGCTGCCAGAGTGATAGTCTTAACACACATTTGAGCATATTATCCTCTTGCCTGAAATCTTTCAAGGGCTTTTTGTGATCGTCAGGATAAAGTCCAAACTTCTTATCACAGTGCACATGACTTTCATGACCTGGACCCCTGCCTGGCTTTCCAACCTCATCTTCTATCACTTCTTCACACATACCTTTGGCACTGTTTCTCAACTGGAGGTGACTTTGCACCCCAAAGAACATCTGGCAATGTCTGGAGACATTTTTGGTTGTCACCGCCCAGGGAAGTGAGCTGCTACTGGCACTGAGTGGGTAGAATCCAGAGATACTATTTGCTACACAATCCGCAATGCACAGGACAGCCCCTCACAGCAAAGAATTATCCAGAGCAGAATGTCAATAGTAACTGTATCAGTTGCCTATAGCTCCTGGGAGCCTCATGCCAGTTCCACTGGTCTGTGCCTAAAACGTGCCCGGAATGCTTTTCTCTCCCTTTTTCATCTAGCTAATTCCCACATGCCCTACAAAACTTGATTTAATCCTTGCCTCTTCTGGGAAGCCTTTCCTGACCTCCCCATCTACATCAGATGTCCCTCCTTTGTGCACCCACGGCCCTCAGTGTCTCCCCTCTCATGGTACTTATTAGATAACCCTGCAATTATTTTATTATCTGTTCCCTGGAGAGACCGCACTCCTTGACAGCAGGGAACACAGTTTATTCACATTTGCAACCCCTGTACTTGGCACATGGTATGTGTTTCAATAAACATTTCAGTACATGAATGAATGACCGCGTGATCTAAATAAATGACTGCTCAGATCCAAAAAAAGAATAGAAGTTGTTGCTTGTGATCAGCCTTACCACTGGTCTTTCTTTAGGGCGATGCCTAAAATATTTACTGTGGTGTTGGGCCAATCAATTGATTAGAAGTTGAAGTAGAAAAGGTTCCTTCATTTATCCATCAATATTTTATTGGTTACCTACCATGTACCTGACACTGAGCTAGACACTGAGGACTTGGCACTGAATAAGACAGACATTTGTAAGTTGCCTCAAGGAACTTACAAATCTAGCAGGTTATACACGTTTGACTGAAATCTAGTTAGTCTAAGTAGACCACCTTGGGGATTTCAGTTAAGGGTCTGGAAATAAAATGTATTAGAAAGTTAGAGTGCTTCCCGGTCTGATTTGATTTTCTCGCAGCAAATTGACCACCTTGCAAATCCTTGGTGTAACAGGCATGTCCTTCCCCTGAGCAATACACAGAGAGCATAAATGCAGCCCAACTATTTCTGGCCCTGACTCTCCAGCCATAGGAAAAACTATCTGCAAGGAAGAAAGAAGGTTACTGATCTGAATAAGCTACAAAATAAGTGGAGACCACCCACTTCCTTAATTGACTTTGTATAAAGAAAATGAAAGCTCATTACCCATCTTGTCAGTTGCCCCACATCTCTGGCGCTGGGGCAGCAACTGAATAATGAAAAGCTCACTAGTGCAGAAACAGTTAACATTAACTTTGGCACTGTGTGTCAAGCGACACACAGTTGTCTCTTTCCTAAGAGTCTCTGACAACTACAGCACTCAGATATCCAAATGCAAAGAAGTAAATCTCTACATTTTTAAGGTCCAACCATACTCAGTCGACTTAGTTGAGTAGCTTTGGGCTGAAGGAATACGAGGAAGTCTTATTTCGACCATGATTGGAAAAATGCTATGGGAAAGGTAAAGTGCTATACTCCAGTAGATGAGAGAATGGGAGGGATAGTATCTTCCAGAGGCCCAGAGAAATTTCCAACTGGTATAATCTCAGGGGTTATTTTTTTTAATGTTTGTTTATTTTGAGAGACAGAGAGAGCATGGGGGAGGGGCAGAGAGAGAGGAGAGCGAGAATCCCAAGCAGGATCCCCACTGTCAGCACAGAGCCTGATGTGGGGCTCGAACTCATGAACCATGAGATCATGACCTGAGTTGAAATCAAGAGTAGGATGCTCAACTGACTGAGCCCCCCAGGCACCCCAATCTCCAGGGTCACTAAGGAGTCTTTGGGCAGCAGAGGAAACTCCCCCCATTTCATTCATTTATTCATTTAACATGTGTTTATTGACCACCTACTATATAATATATCAGGTGCCATACAGGGCACTAGAGATATGGTGGTGGGTGAGTGGGGTGCAGATGAAAGTCCCTGACCTGATGTAGATTACATACTATTGGGTAAATATTTGGCCAACACAGGTAAACTGCTGTGTGTGTGTGTGTGTGTGTGTGTGTGTTTGTGTGTGTGTGTATGCCTGCTGGGCTTATATTCAGCCTCTCTTCACCCTATACCCTTCCCCCTCCAGGTCTGGCAAGTAGAGATGTTGGCTTCCTTTACGGATTCTGTAACTTTGGGGGGAAGTGCACTAGATGGATGTGTTAAATCATTGATGAAACTGCCTTGACCCTTAGGTGCAGTTAGAGTTTTCCCCTAAACACTTACATTGCCTTTCAGGACTTTAAGGCTGTAAACGGAATCATTCTGGTTCTCAGGATCCATAATTAAGCTCCTCTGTTTGCATGTTCAAATCTTGAGGGTGCCCCTTGGGCATTTGGAGAGCATTTAGCACACTCAGCAGCCTCTGCAACAGAAGCCAAAGTGGCAGCGGGAGTGCATTCCATAAAAGCAGTTCTCTTCCCAGAGCCCATAATTAGAATGTGTTAACTACATCCTCTTTGCATCTGGTACACAGCAACTCAAGGGTGACACAGGCAGAATGGAAATGGGACCCATAAAAATGTTCTGCTATCTGTGAAGGTAAGAAGTTGGTCTTTATTCTCACCTGTCCAGGGGAAGTCTGGCTTTTTTCCTGCCCAAGATGGGGCACACTATATTCAGAGTGAGGCGTTCTATGTAAAGCACATGGTTCCTTGCACATCATAAGAGTTTTAAAAAAAATGACAGCTATCATCATCATCATCATGATGTTAGCATTTCACTGTCTTATGGAGAATGAGGTAGAAAGAAACAGGGTTTCAGGTCTGTGATCTGGTTTTGTCATTAAATAGGGAGCCTTTGGAAAACTCCATGTACAGACTGGGATGGCTCACGCGGCATGACAAGAAGTGGAATCTTTGGCAGGATGGAATAAAGAGGAGGGGAAAAGTGGAAGGAGCCATAAAGTGGAGCAGATCAGGGCTAGGGAGGAAATAATCCAGTCGCACAGCATTTCTGGATGTCCAGATCCGCTCTTCCCCCTGCTGTGTGCGACGGGCTGACCCATACTGATTGCATTCATGGCCTCCCTTGCCTCCTGACTTCTGGCTGTGTTTAGCACCAGTTGGAGATTGGAGGGTGGGAGGAGAGCGAAGCTGGAGCATTTATTCCCCAGGCTCTCTCCTGATGGGCCAAGGACTGGCAGTGGCTGCCTCTCTCTCTACGGAAGGCCACAGCTTCTATAGCTGGACACTGTTCCCTCTCCTTGGGCCTTTAGGCCTAGGTGGGTAGCAGCTTCCTGCCGTTACTATTTCCCAGGCATGACCCCATCTCTTGTGAGGTTCCCACTCTCCACTCACACCTTTGTCAATAGCTCCTTTAGGAAATTCTCCCCGGATTACTCAGTTTGAAGGTACCATCTGTTTCCTGCCCAGACCTTGACTGATAATCCTGGGTAGTGTAAGATGTCCCTCCTTTTTGTCCCTCAAGCCCCTAGCACAGTGCTTGGCACATGGTAGGCACCCAGTAAAGACTAGTTAAATGAATGAATTAATGAACTTTGGTGAGGACAGCTGGGGGCTCCAAAGGAAATAGGTAATTCAGGGATAAATGTGGTCATCAGGAGTTCCAGGAGGGACAATCTGGGAAGCGGAGCAGCCCTAGGGCAGGGGGTAGGATTTAGAAAGAACAGGATACAGCTTTCAGAAAGCTGGAAGAAATTAAGCAAGGATAGTATCTAAGACGCTAGTCATTGACCGAGGTTCAAGGCAGGGCCCAAATATGGGTATTTAAGGACAGAAAATGCAGCAATGCAGAGTTAGACTTAATCACTGGGGTTTAGGCAGGAGAGAGTGTCCTGACTGATCATTTAAAGTCTGGGATCTATTGAGCAGCGGTGAAGGAATCTAATTCACTAGGCTGACATAGCTTGAGGACTCTTAACTATTCTTTCATGTGGGATAGTTATTGAGCCCGTTGTTCTGATTTTGACACTTAGCAAACAATCTTCAAGACTTAACTCAGTTTCCATCATTTTCCTTTTTGGGGAAAGAATGCACACAGTGGCCAATAGTTCACTTTTTCACTGTAAAATAATGAGTGACTGTGTGTAGGGGGTTGAGAACATGGGCATTACAATCAGAGAGACTTTTATAAGAATCTTCACTTGACCAGCTTGGGCAAGTTAGAACCTTTCTGAGTCTCTGTTTATTTACTTTAAAAATGAAGGTGGTGGGGTGCCTGGGTGGCTCAGTCGGTTGGACGTCCGACTCTTGATTTCAGCTCAGGTCATTCATGAGTTCAAGCCCTGGGTGGGGCCATGTGCTGACTGTGGGGAGCCTGCTTGGGATTTTCTCTCTCTGCCCCTCCCCTGCTCTCTCTACCTCTCTCTCAAAATAAAGAAACTTTAAAAAATGAAGAATACTTTTTAATGTTTTTAATCTTTATTTATTTTTGAGAGAGAGAGTGAGTGAGCAGGGGAGGGGCAGAGAGAGAGAGAGGGAGACACAGAATCTGAAGCAGGCTCCAGGCTCTGAGCTGTCAGCACAGAGTCTGAGGCGGGGTTCGAACCCACGAAATGCGAGTTGATGACCTGAGCGGAAGTCGGATGCTTAAGCAACTGAGCTGCCCAGGCACCCCAAAAAATGAAGAATATTTTTAAAAAATTAAAAAATAAAAGTAAATGAAAATGGAGGTGATAGTGCTTTCTCACAGTATTGCTATGGGTGTTAAATTAAATAACTCACGTCAAGCACTTACAACATTTCTTGGCATATAGTCAATACATGGTGAATCAAATTTAGCTTATATCTATATTAGTATTTATCTTTCTGGTGTATCATGAGTCAATCTATTGGAGTCCGATTAGCCCTAGAGCCAGCAGCACATAAAATTAAGTTTCGGAACCTGCAAAACTGAGGAGACCCATGACCTGTGGCCACATCTTCATGATGCTACTGCGGCCCTTCCCTGTTATATTTCTATGCCAGTCACTAGGAATGACCAGTGGAGAACAGTCATCTCGCCTCTGGGCTTCCCCAGCTTTTGGTCTGTGCTTCTGCCATGGTGCTTAGCAGTTTTTGCACATCTGTTTCTCCGACCTGGCAGTGCTTCTGTGAGGGTAGGGCTAGGCACAAGAGTAGGGGCTCAGAAGTACTTGTTGAAATGTTTCTCAAATAAAATTTCATTTGCACACATCCTCCTAGGACATTAGCCTCCTCTGAAGAGTAAACTGGACACTTGATTCAGGACGTTAGGACACCTGCTTCTTTCCTCTTGCTCCAAACCCTATCCCTTCCATTCCCAGACACCTGCCTTCTGCTCTGAGCAAGTGTTGGAAAGCAAATATGGCAGAAATAACTACCATCCAAGCAGTGCCTCCACTGCGGGGAGCCCATAAAAGGAGAAGGCCCCTCTAAACTGGAGATCTGTTTATTTTGCAATTAACAAAAGGTCAGGAGGCCTGGCATAGAATCCAAGTGTTACTCTGCTGTGTTAGCAAGAAATGCGGGGTTGGGAAGTTATTATGAATTCCAGGAAGCCAAAGGTTTCTGGGTAGTATGTGAATCACAGTAAAGTATTCTGCCATCCTTTGACCCGAAGTTAGCTCCTTTTTGGTGATATAACAAGGTCAGTGGGTCATGGGAGCTCTGTTGGGTTACCTTAAAATGACCCCTTTTGAGGATGTAACAGATTATTAATCAGGACCTATATCAAGGAGCTATGGCTAGGGAGGAGCAAGCTGCCAACCTTTGATTTAGGAGCTGGGAATTTACAGTTCTCTTTCTTCTGCAGGGCCCTAAATTGGCTTGACATAACTCTAACAGGAACATGGGTTTAGCTGGTGCCCTCTTCACCACAGGGCATTATGGGATATCATCCATTAAAAAAACTATATTGAGCACCTACTACGTGCCAGGTACTGAGCTAGGGTGATGGACACGCGCAAAAGAATATGACATTGTCCTTAAATTACTTGAAGGCTAGTGAGGACCCAGACAAGGAAACAGAGATGCAGTAAGTTGTTACGGGTGACATGACGTAAGCATGTACCAGGGCAGAGTGACGCCCCAAGCAACGGCGGTGGGGGCGGGGGGTGGACGTATTATAGCCAGGGAAAGAACCAGGGACAGGAAGGACTTCACAGAAGAGGTGGTGGGTTTCAATTGCACGAATAAAAGGAATCCTTTAAATAAGAACGGTGCGTCCCTCAGATTCTGCAGCATTGGCCACAGCGTCATTGATCCGGCATTTACTTTAGCCCTCTTCTATTGGCTTGTATCTACTTGTACTTTGAAAATTGGTTTTGAAGTCTTAATTGTAAGATTGTGCATCTCAAATTCATTGACTTTGCCTTTGAAGCTAAAATGCTTATGCTTTTCTATCCCTTGGTTAATGCATATATTTGGTTGCTTAACAATGGAGCATTTCTGTACCGCATGTGTCGTCTCAGTCCGGAAACTTCTTGGAAGGGGAATCCCTTTGTTGTTATAAGCTGCCTGCCTCATAAGGTTTTAAAGCTTATTACACGAGGTGCATGCTGGGAGGTGGGGTGAGATACAGTATCTGGGCTACAAAGCCCAGTTCAGAATACCTTCCCCCTCAGCACCAAACTGCCTCAGACCGTCAGTCACATTTCTTCCCTGATGCCAGCCGGGGGAGCACACATCACCAGAACCTTGACCCTCCCTTTCTATTGCTGAGAATCAGAACCAGAGCAGCACCTCTGTTCCTCTTTTATTCCCGTGGCTCCCAAAATACCTTCCCACCAGCAAGTCACAATTCCT
Organism: Cryptoprocta ferox; assembly: GCA_028646485.1. Lineage (NCBI taxonomy): Eukaryota > Metazoa > Chordata > Mammalia > Carnivora > Eupleridae > Cryptoprocta > Cryptoprocta ferox. The sequence continues at coordinate 15,943,455 of CM053579.1, forward strand.
GTGATATAGGAAGCAAATGCAACAATCAATCGACATATATATATAGAGGAAACCAAAGACCTATTCGAAGCTCCTGAACCCAGTTCTGTGTCTTCCTGGGAAACTCCAGCTACTGCATATAGTCTGGGACCTTGGTGTGATGCACTCCCACGGGCTTTAGAGCTGAAGTGCTCCTTAGCTGATTTAAAAAAACCCTAAATATACATTTAAATATGTGTGTGTGTGTGTGTGTGTGTGTGTGTAATTTATTTTGAGATAGCGATAGAGAGAGAGCATGAGCAGGGGAGGGGCAGAGAGAATCCCAAGTAGGCTCCACACTGTCAGTGCAGAGCCGGACGTGGGGCTCAAGCTCGTAAACCATGAGATCATGACCTGAGCCAAAGGCAGATGCCTAACCAACTGACATTTAAATAGTTTTCCCACAAGTCCCTAAAATAGCTTAGGGCTAACATTTTTTTGACCATGTGGTTTATAGCTTGATGATCTTGGAAAACATCATTCAAAACTAGCACATCACAGGTATTGTAATCCAAAGGGATGTTTTGAAGAGAGTGATTGGCCAAAGCCTCTTCTACAATACTAAGTTATCCCGTTGATCAGCATGTGTCCTGTTCGTTTGCAAATGAATGAAAGGTAATTTAATTTGGCATTAGCTTAATAATGACTTTCATGGAACTAAAAGAGAGTCAGTCTATGAAAAACAAAGCTGTTTGTCACTAGGCAAGAAAGTCAGGGCCCATTCTTGTTATAATGCAACTTGCTAATGGGAGGAATCAAGGTAAATAAAAATTGGGAGAAATTGTCACCTATGATCCTAATAATGAGATGTCAAACAATATGTCTCAAATTAAGAGAGAGAGAGAGAGAGAGAGAGAGAGAGAGAGAGAGAGAGAGAGAGAGAAATCCCCTTTTTTTCTTTACCATTTGCAAATGAGTTGAAAAATCTGCCTCAGCAAAACCTCATCTGTTTGGACTAATGGGGGTGGGGGCAGGCATATCAATCCGAATTAGTGACAGGTTGGAATTCTGGAATGTTTTAAAACATACCCTTTTATTAGCTGAAGTCTATGTATACAATAACTCAAACTAACTGCTCACAGTGGTTCCCAAGAGAGATCCTCAGAGACTTGCTTTCGTGAATAGATAAGACCCATTTGTTATTAGCCGTTTCCATTGACTCATAAACAATGTGCTGAAGTCCTTAAAAACAATTTGTTCCTTTAAGGAGATGAAAATGCATTTGTGATGTGGTTTAAAGGATCCTGCCCAGCAGACTCTTTCTTCATGGAAAGGGCAGAGATCTCTCTAGAATCTCCCACACACAGTTGGTGGTGCCCAAGAGTCTGAGGCGTGGCTGTCCCTGCTGGGCGAAGGAGGTCCACCCAGCAGTCTCTGTTAAGAGATACATAGAATATGGAGTTGGAGAAATACCCTCATCCCCACCCCAGCCTCTGCCGAAGTAGTTCTGGCATCAGGAATAGAGATCACTACCTCTGGAGGCTGGTCAGTGCCAATGTTTGGAAATGCTTTTCCTTTGCTCTCAATTACTTGAGGGGAGGACAGCCTGGTAAACCTGTCTGCCTGTGGACTTACCACATCAATAGCTTTTGCGTCCCCAGTCTCCTCCACTTGGGTGTGAGAATGGGAAGTTGACTTTGGTTGCCCACCCATCATCTCCTTGCCTCCCCCACTTTTTCCCCTGTCCTCCTGGAGCCCTGTAATATAAAACAGGAAGCAAACTGTTAGCTCAAAACCATTCTTTTCCCTTCCTGGGGTATTTGCTTACTAATAAAGAATTGTGGAGGATCCTAATGCTTAAGATTCGAAAGAAAGAACTAGAGGTTTGCAACGTATGACAGGCAATGGCGTTGATATATTTTTGAGAAATGGATCCAGAGCAGCATCCAGGTGAATCATGCTGTGTGGACAGCCTGCCCTCCTTCCATCCCCAAATGCACTCACCTTTGCTCTGTTAGGTAATGTAAATATCCAGCTGCCTCTCCATATCTGGGTTGAATGTTTGTGTTCTCTTGTCCGTATGGCCTTGACATGCCTGGCCGCATCATGAAGGGTCTGTGTTACAATGTAAACTCCAGCAAGGGTTTGTGTTTGTTAATCTTTGTACAATTCTCACAAAAGAGTGTTTAATAAGTTTTTAGTACAATTTTTTAATTGGGGTAAAATACACATATCATGAAATTTACCATCATAACCATTTTTAAGTATATAGGTCACTAGTGTTAAGTATATTTACATTGCTGTGCAACAGATCTCTAGAACTTTTTCATCTCACACAACTGAAACTCTATACCCATTATATAGTAACTCCATTCCTCCCTCCTCCCAGCCCCTGGCAACCGACCATTCTACTTCCCATCTGTATGAATTTCACTACCTTAGACAGCCCGTTCAAGTGGAATCCTACTGTATTAGTCTCCTTGTGGCCAGCTTATTTCACTTGGCATAATGTCTTCAAGCTTTTTCCATGTTGTGGCATATGTCAGAATTTCTGTCCTTTGAAAGACTGAATCATACTCCATTTGTATGCATAGACACCTTTTTTTCGCCCATTCATCCATCCATGGACACCTGGGTTGTTTCCAACTTGCGGCTACTGTGAAAAATGCTGTTGTGAACATTGGCGTACAAATATCTGTTCAGGTTTCTGCCTTCAGTTCTCCTGGGCCTATAGCTAGGAATGGAATGGCTGGATCATATGGTAATTCTATGTTTAGTTTTTTGAGGATAATAAATGTTTTTTACTGAGACTGAGGAGAAGGAGAAACATAAAGTAGATGCAATTATTATATTAGAGTCTCTCTTTTCACCATACATCCATTGAGTAGTTCACATGTACTCAGTGCTGTGTCTGATAGAAGTTAGAACTTTATGGTTCCTTCTTTTCTGTCACTATAACATAATCTTCATAAAAGTGGGGATTTCTGTCTATTGTCTTCTTGACTGGTAAATGCCCAGAACCTAGGATAGTACCTGGTATTCATTCATTCACCTGTTCAGCAAATACTATTGACTATCTAGTATGTAGCAGGTATAAAATGCTCATGACAGTGATCATTAGCAGTGAAGATCATAAGTAAGTGAAGAAAGCAGTGTTTCCTGTCTGCTTGGCTAAAGGGCAGGGTGGATAAAAGGAGACAACATGGTCTTTCTCAATCCCCTTGTGCCCTATCAGCAAACATTGGCAATCTCCTACTTGCAAAAGGAGACGCAGGGCGAATCTAGGACTCAGAGAGAGCAGCTCAGCTAGAAATGAAGAGCAGCGGAGACAGAAGCCTTTTCCAAGTAGCCCTGGACAGACAGCCATCCATTTGTAATACTGAAGCCATATTGAATTGGGGGAGAGCAGATCAATTCTTATCTTAGCAGGACACAATCAACTCTTGGCTGAAAAGAATTTTGTTGTTGTCTTTTCACTTTTGCCTCAAATAGAAGCGGGGAGATTGGAAACCACTATTGCCCAGGCAGTGCCTTCAAATTAAGACACACAAGAAATTAACCTACATTTTACCTGGTAGTCAATCCTAGTTAGTTCAACCAGGTTGACTCTTGAACGTGGGTTTGAAAAGCATGGGTCTACTCATATATGAATTTTTTTCAATAAATACAGCACAGGGTGCACCTGGGTGGCTCAGTCAGTTAAGTGTCGACCTCTTGATTTCAGCTCAGGTCATGATCTCACGGTTTGTGGGTTCAAGCCCCGCATCGGGCGTTGTGCTGTCAGCACAGAGTCAGCTTGGGATTCTCTCTCTTTCCCTCTCTCTCTCTGCCCCTTCCCAACTAACTCTCTCTCTCTCAAAATCAATAAATAAACTTCAAAAAAGGTTTAAAAAATAAATACAGCATAGTACTGTAAATGTAGTTTCTCTTCCATATGATTTTTAAAAGTTTATTTTTGAGAGAGAGGGGGAGGGAGAGAGAGAGAGAGGGAGCTGGGGGGTGCAGAGAGAGAGGGAGAGTGAGAATTCCAAGCAGACTCCCCACTGTCAGCAGTGAGCCCAACGTGGGGCTCAATCTCACAAACCGTGAGATCATGACCTGAGCCAAAATCAAGAGTCGGATATTTAACCGACTGAGCCACCCAGGTGCCCCTCTTCCACATGATTTTCTTAAAGTAATCTCTACACCGAATATGGGATTCGAACTCACCGCCCTGAGATCAAGAGTCACAGGCTCCACTGACTGAGCCAGCCAGGAGCCCCATCTTATGATTTTGTTAATAACATTTTTTTCCTAGCTTTATTGTAACAGTACAATATATAATACATATAGCACACAAAATATGTTTTAACCGACTGTTTATGTTATCAGTAAGGCTTTTGGTCAATAGTAGTTAAACTTTTGGGAAGTCAAACGTTATATGTGGATTTTCTACTCCACAGGGGTCCATCACCCCTAACCCCCTGTGCTGTTCAAGGGTCAATTATATTTACAGAGTATTCACAGGGCTCTCTGGGTTCACAAAGTGGTGCATTCATTTAACAATGCTCCTTACAGTCCCCTCCTCTAAAGTAGCATGAGAGATACTGCTAGAACAGTCAAGCTGGCAGGGAAACGTCTAGGGTTCCTCACGGTTAAGCCCTCACGGGCATTTTGCAGCTCCATGTTGACTCCGGAGAGGCCACATTTCTTCTCTCTTCAGTGAGCCCCAGAGAGGTTCCTTGTCTATCTTCCTACTTTTGAAACTACTGCCACTTATTCCATTTCGTAGGGTCCTTTTCACCTCCATCTGGCTTTTGGGGTAGGATTAACTTCCCTAGCTATCCTCTTTTTGCAGTCATCCCAAATGGCATTGATGCCACAAGGGAATAAGAAAGTCACAACTGTGGAGAACAGTGATAAAAACTCAAGACGTTTTACAAAGTTCTTCTAATCCAGGTCCCTGCTTCTTTCCTTGAAGGGTCCCAGAAGCCCCCGTGGTCTCCTATTTTCTTTTATCTGTGAGGGTGGCACTCCTTACTGCTTATAGGATAAGGCTACACTAATTAGCCTAGCATTCAAGGCCCTCTCTAAGCAGACTGAGGTCTACCGCTCCATTATTATCTTCCACTTGTCTTCCAGTCTACACAAACTGTCTGCTTTCGGCAAATGGTCTCTTCATTGTTTCCCCTCAAATAGTTGAAACTATTTTCATTCCTGTTTCCTGGTCTTTGTCCACAGTAATTCTCCCAGGCTCTCTGCTACCCTTTCTTCAGGGCTTAGAGTCTTACCTTTTGTGACTACCCGGGCCCTTGGGGGAGAATTGCACCCTCCCTGGAATTCCAGGAATCCTTCTAGTCTGCGCCCTTCTCTGGATGTCACACACATGGGCATACACGGGCGTACACGTGTGTGCATGTGTGCCTGGAGGCAAGCACGTCATTTATTTCTCTGGGGCTAACACAGTGCCGTGCACTGAGTAGGTAGTCCATAAACTTTATTTTTAATGAGAATGCATGTTTTCGAAGCCTATTCTTTCTTTCCTTACGTAGCATTTACTAACGTGAATGAAGTGCTGCCAAGACTTGCTCACATTTTGGAAAAAGATGAGGATAGTAATGACTCAGTGGCCAGATCTTTTGGCAGAGAATTCATCTTGAAAATACTCGTACTATCCTAGCAACATACATGTAGCAAGGGGAGACAGCCGAACCAATCTTCGGATAGAGCAGGAGAGAGGTTAGCATTTTTGTAGGCAAGACTTTCCTTCCTTCCTTCCTTCCTTCCTTCCTTCCTCTTCCCCTCCCTCCCTCCCTCCCTCCCTTCCTTCCTTCCTTCCATCTTCCTTTTCTTTCTTTTCCTTTTCTTTCTTTGTTTCTTTTCCCTTCTTTCTCTTTCTCTTTGCTTTCTTCTTTCTTGCTTTCTTGCTTTTTTGCTTTTTTATTGCCACGATGATTAAACACTGGAATGAGCTACAGAGGTAGTTTATTGAGAAAATTTGGAGGGGTGGACAATTTATTCATTCATTCAAAGGAAAACCGGGAGGCAAAATAAAGGAAGGGGGGGGAAAGTTTAAGTATGAGGGATTTGGCATTTATCCATGGAAAACAGAAGAAGGCGGATAAAATCTTTTTTTTTTTTTTTTTGGACTTTTTGGTCTCTCAACTCTGTATAGCTTCCCCAGCAGGATGAAGAGCCTTGTGGAGGGTGGGGCTGTTTCTTCACAGTGTTGTAGAGGCATCAAGCAGGCCAATAAAATAAAAAAGGCTGCAGATGTTTTTCTCCTAAAGAAGGGGTTGGAACGGTTACTGAGTAACTGTTGGTTAATGTCGATATACTTTCAGTCACAAAAAGATAGGGAGAGGCTGAAACCTTTAGCTCTGATATACCTTGCCCAAAGAAGTGCTGGGGGTGAGGCATCTGGAAGGACATGCTTTACAAAGAAGGGGCAGCAGGAACTGGACAGAGATAGCCTCACAGAAGCGGCAAGATTGGAAGTAAAAGAATAAAAAGTAGTTTAAAAAGTCACCAAAGGAAAAATAAGAGAACAAAATGCAAATGTTAGAGGGATGGTCATTACATAGAAAGCAAGTTTGAGGGGCACCTGGGTGGCTCAGTTGGTTGAGTGTCCCGGTTCTTGGTTTTGGCTCAGGTCACGATCTCACTGTTCGTGGGTTCAAGCCTCATGTCAGGCTCCGCGCTGACAGAGAGCAGAGCCTCCCTGGAATTCTCTCTTCCTTTCTCTTTGCCCCCTGTGCTTGCTTGCTCTCTCTCTCCTTCAAAATAAACAGACTTTTAAAAAAAGAAAGCAAGTGTGGAAGTTTGTGATTAGATTCTTAAAGTATAGACAACATAGTGTGTATTGTAGATAAAGTCGATGATGGGGGTGCCTGGGTGGCTCAGTCGGTTAAGGGTCCGACTTTGGCTCAAGTCAGGATCTCCTGGTTCACGGGTTTGAGCCCCGCCTTGGGCTCTATGCTGACAGCTTGGAGCCTGCTTCAGATTTTGTGTTTCCCTCTCTCTCTGCCCCTCCCCCACTCTCTCTCTCTCTCTCTCTCTCTCTCTCTCTCTGAAAAGTTAATAAAAGATTAAAAAAAGAAAAAGCCAATGATCAAATCATCTTCAGTCCTGGAAACATCCGATCTCAGACTTCTTATTTATAAAATAATGTTAGGTGTCTAAAGAGTAGGAATCTGTATTTGTACTAGGTGCTTCTGCCGATTCTTATGATCAAGCAAGTCTGAGAAGCTCTGTCCTGTAATGTAGTAGAAGGAGTTATGTCACAGTGTGAAAACAGCAACAAATAATTTCACTTGAAAGACAAGTCATACAAAAGAACGAAGGAGAAAAGGGATATTTGATTGGGGAAATAAGTCATTATTTTTTGTCTTGCTTGCTCCCGAAATGATTTAAGGCATTTATGTTTATATACTTATATATAGTGTTTATAATATTGAATAGCCAAATCGCTTACTGTCGCCTTGGTACTATCCAGGTATTTTCTCACTTAACACTCACAACAACCCCTATGATGTAAGAACCGCTATTGTCACCCCCCTTTTACAGATGAGGAAACTGAGGCTCAGGGAAGTTAAACTAGGGAGGGACAGGGCTGGGATCCAAGAGGAAGTCAGAAGTCGCTGCTGCTCTTCGTAGTGTCACGAAACTGCTTACAGACATCAAAACAAACCAACCCCAAAGCTCAGGAGCCACAACAAAAAACACAACTGAGTGAAGAAGTTTAAATGAAGAGAAAATAAGGGAAGGAGACGGGGTGAAGAGCTGGGATTGGGTCCTGTTCATTGATTACAAATTTGCCTGGGAGCTTTCCAAGAGCCCGAGGGAAAAATGGAAACGTCTGCTTTCTTAGGAGACACATAACGGTTTCTGGTAGAATTTCCTGAGAGAAATGTCTCGTGTGGATCCCCAAAAAGAGGAGACATGCTTCCGTAGAAAGGATTTTTCCCCTCAAGGGAAAAAGAAATTTTGTCATTTATTGTTTTTCTTTTAAACTTGGGAAAGCACATGTTTAAGCAAGGAAATCATTTAACTATGGATTATAATATTCTTCCCCTGTAAATATGTTTTACGGTTCACATTTTTTCGAATAAAAGAAAACATCACGTGTGGAGTTTTTGTCCTCGGAGATCTTAAAAGAAAGGGAGGCTATTCCTCCGGGTTAGATGCCTGAAGGCAAGGACTGGCTTAATGGGGCCCCTTCCAAGTCGGGGGCTGGGATTCTACCTGGGGCAGCTTAGCCAGTCTTAACCCTAAAGACTCAGCCACAGAGATGGTCATGAATGCTTCCATTGTGAGGATCCTTTCTGATAAAATAAATGTTTAAAACACACACACATACACGCTCTAAAACAAAACCTCCACAACACTGGGGATTAAGACACACCCAAGTAAGACATTTGCAGCAACAAAAGTTTCACTTAGTAAATGCTTGTCACTGGGGATGGGGAGTCAGCACTTAGGCACCACTCACTTAACTCAGAGCGTTTGCTGAAGTCCTTTGTGTCTTAGATGTCAAAGAAATCTTTTCTAAGGGAGCCATCAGCACCACCTCAGGGGTGATGTTTTAAGCCTAATGTGAAAAAAAGAGCTTCTCTAAAACTTCTTATATGATTAACACGGTTCATTGCCCTTTATGACAAAGCATGGGGAGTGCAAATAAAATTCTCTTCAGGAGGAGACTCCCCCCCCCTTTTCTTCCTTAAATCATTTCTTAGCAATGCAACACAGGAAAAGAACTTTCACATTTCTGGGGGAGAAAAGCTCAGGGAGATATAGCTGTGCAGTTTCAACCGACCCAGCTCATTCCCCGATGGGGTCAGATGCCTCCAAAGAGGCCTCCCTGCGGTATGTAGCCAGGGCTGAAACCGGTGGAAGGCGAGAGAGAATCCAGTTAACATCTTGGTGTGTGTTAGGAAATGTTATGTGGCAGAAGCTAACACGAGCACATTTGCTTTGAGAGTCTTTGAATTTCTGGCCTTCTGGCCGGCACGGCACATCCAGGAAGAAGGTACACAGGAGGTTTCTTGAAAAACAGGAATGAGGTGCTTGCCGCTAGAAAGAGGGGTATGGTTATGCTGTGGTCACGTGAGAGACTTCATCTTTGCAGCGGAAGGCATCACCCTCTGGCGTGCTTGATGGACTGTTACTCTAACAGGTTTTCCCTGTATAAACAGAGTCCAGCCGCTTCGGCCTTATCTGCTTGATTCTAAAATAGCTCGTCAGTTTAATAGCATTCAGGTTGTTTATGCACACACGAGGCCCTTTGGGAAAAAAAAAACCCTTTTCATGTCGCCAAACAGGCATTTTGAAATCAACTAATTGGATGGTTGTCTGAATTCAACTCGTTGTTTTAAAAATAACCAGTTGTTGCACTGAATTACATTTTTTTACCCCCAAGCCAATTGGTGTGTGTAGACAGAGTTTGAGTCAATCCAGATGGCTGGCTGCAGTTTTGACTTGAACTGACTGGCTGTTTTGTGGTCAGATATATACAGCTCTTGATAGCCACTGGGGAAATGGAGTGGAAGGGAAGGAAGGTGTAGGAAAGTTAGGAGAAATTATATCAACAAAAGTTTCCATCCCGAGTGCCGTGGATTCAGACGTTTTCTGCAATCAGTCCTCGACACACACACACACACACACATGCACGCGCGCGTGCACACACATGCACGCATGCACGCACACATAGTTAAGAAAACAGAAATAAAGTAATAACATCCCTCCCAGCTGGCTCTGCTCACGGCTGTGGGTCTTTCTTTCTTTCTCTCCACGAATTTCTTCACTGCCTGGGTGGCCTGTGGAAGGATTCTGGCAAGTCAGCTCCATAGGTTTAAATGCCTCTTAGGCTAACTTTTCCTTCCTGTGGGGGGCTCTCCTTTGAGGGACTCTGTGTTCTTCTCAGTCTGTGAAGGCAAGGCAGGAAAAAGTAGGGCTTCAGTCAGACCTGTACCCCCTAATTCCAAGCACGAGGCCCGACTCTGACCCGTGGAACCACTTTTCCTCAGGGAAGCTGTGAATTTCCTGTAATGAATGTAAGCGTTTCTCCCTACCCAGGCATTACCACTACATCTCAAGAAATTCTGAGCATCGTATCATGGATGGTCTCCATAATTAGCTGTCAAATTCCACTGGCCTGAGGAAGTGGATTCAGATGGTTTCCAAGGCTACTTTATTCTGACTTCTCATTTTGATTTCTTCATTGACCTTACTGATAACAGGACAAAAGTAGACCAGAGACACACTTTCCCTGAACCACTTTAGGTTTTCCACGCACAAGGAGGAAAAGGTTCTCCAACATTTCAGAACAAACTGCAGGGTGATTTCCAAGACATCTTCCGCTTTTCCCCCCTGCAAATGCCGAGTGAATGATGACACAGACTCACTTTTCTACTGCCAACATTGTACCTTTTCTATCTTGTGCATAGGTCATTGTTTGTAGCAAAGCGAAGCGCACAAGGAATGTTCTGAAACCTGGCTCTGTCTATATTGTCCCCGACTTTTCTCTCTCATCTAGTAAATCCTAAACTGGCATGTTTTTCATAACATGCCATTTTTCATGCCTGGCTCTTGAAGGTGAGTATTTATTCCCCTGAGCCTTTCAAAGACATCTGGATAACATTCAAAAGTTTTTGCCTATGACATTTAGGTTTTAAACCACTGCCACATGGCTTGTTGGGATTATTTATTTATTTTTTTATGTTTTAGAAATGGATGAATATGACTTGGGTTAAGGTCCTGTCTCCGTGGCTGACCTGCTAGGTGATCTTGGGATCATCACTTTATGTCTTTGAACCTCAGCGTTTTTTCCAATCAATGTTACGGGGGCAATAATACTTGCATGTCTGGTCTGTCTCATGGGGCTGTGGGAAGGAACAATCTGGATAAGGTATGGAGAAGCCCCCAAATTGTACTACGTGTTACCATCACTTTAATCCCTGTTTCTTCGATTGAAACATTCTGAAACATCAAATTCTAAGAAAAAAAAATGGTACGAATGGATATAGCACCTCAGTGTTAATATCAGTGACACTGTGAATGCGTTAGGCTACCAGCGCTAAAGTGCAAGTTCTGTCTGCAGCAAAAGGGAAGCGAGAAGGATCTCCCTGGATTTCAGAATCATGGCTGTTTCCGGTATGAACAAAACTGCTCAGAGAAAGATGCTCTGTAGATCTGCTCACCTCAGAGTCAAGAACTAAATCGTATCTGTTGAGAGCGTAGACAAAGAGACCATAGGCAAATCCATCCTTCATTCTTTGGTTTTTCTCTTTAACTATCTCAGGGTTTCCCACCCTTGAGTGGCGTAGGGGCATTTGATAAACCCCAGATGGTTTAGAAGCACACGGAATCCTGCATGTGATTAAGTGACCTTTTTGCCGTAGGAGCGGTTGCACTGAGGAAGATGAACTTTCCCTTCCATATGTGGGAGAAATGTTTTCCCTCTCCATGCAGACTATCAGCCGAGAGCCTGGCATTGTTTCCAGTTGTCAAGAAATCATTGGCCTTTTTCCTCTGAAGAAGAGTCAGTTCGTTGCCTAGTATTGTGCAGAAAAAAAGAAAAGTAAATACAGCGTGATATTTCTGTACCGCAGTAAATTAGAAATGGTATGAGTATATGTGAATGTGACTGTGAAGGGAAGTTTAAAACTGGGGTAGATCTGGCCACAAGCTCAAGTTTGAATGCTTTTTTTCAGACGTGAATTTGAGCTCCTGTAGTTACATCCAGGAAATACGAGCCATTACTAAGGCTGGGAATTGAGGGTAAGGCCAAAAAAAAAAAAAGGGGGGGGGTCTGGAAATGTAATTGTAATTGGGGAGGCCGAACGACAGAGGTTAAGCCCTGGGAAATGGAAAGGCAAATCGGTGTCTGAGAATTCCTGGGCCTGTGGCAGGTCTCTTGCTGGAGACTGGCCATCACGGAGCCCGGCTCGGCTCTCATACCCTCCACATGGACCTGTTTTCAGGGAGGCTGCCAGAGGGTTGAGCTGGAGCCAACACTGTGCAGTGCAAGGAGACCCTCTGAGAGCATGTGTCCCCCTCAAACGTTCCAATCCTGTAAAATCTCGATAATCCAGCACCCCCCCCGCCCCCGCCAAAGCTGGCATTGTGGCAAACCTGGCGATGAAGTCCCAACTAGAAATGCAAGATCTCACTTATGAGTGATCACTCTGGCGGTTAACAACAAACCTGGATAAGGACCACGGGGGCAAGAATTTTCCCCTCATCGCTGTATCAACAATGCCTGGAACACAGGGACTGGTCAATAAATGTCTGTCATAAAAAATAAGGTAATGTTTATTAAAAACAAAAACCAAACAGAAAACCTGGCTTTGAGGGCCTTTACAAGAAATAGTCTTAAAGTTCATAGGATAATGTGAATACCTACAATGTGCCAGACACTTCACCTGTATTCGAGTCCTCTCAAAGACCCTGCAAGGTTACACTTTTCCTAGCGTACAGAGAAGCTGTGAGAATATCACAGTGGACACCGGCACTCTGGCAACCTGTATTCGGCAATTAGCATTGTGCTAGATTTGTATTATCACATGAATTTATCTACCAATTAATTCGTCAACCGAGGTTAAAATTTTAAACCGTATTTTGTAAGCGAAGGCTCAGCCAGGTAGGGCAGCTGGCCTAAGGTCACCCTGCTAGTAAGTTAACAGAGCTGGAATTTGGACTCAGGACTATGTGACTCCAGGACCTACATTCATTCCACCGCACCGCAGGGACCCTTGTGAACACGGTGTTGCGACATAAGTTAAAGCAAGTCAACTAAAGAGCGGGTTGAAGCTGACTGTGTGGCTGATGTTACTAGTTACTAGTACTGAAGCCAAGGGACCAGCCTAGGAGGGGCCTTTCATTCCAGAATCACAATTTGTAAAAAGCAGATTAATGAAGGAATGCCTGGATGGATACATTCTATATTGTACATTAAAGGGGAAGGGACAAATCTTGACAGGGGATTTTTGTTGTCGTTGTTTTTAAGAAAGCAAGTTCCCTGATGTGTCATAGGCCCAGTGGAGATTCAGCCCAAGTTTCGCCATTTCTGTACATTCACAACATAGTACAAAATTAAACATGATAAAACAGGGCAGTGGGAATCGATCAGATTAGATTTCATATACTTTGTTTAATAAGGCAGGGAAATACGCAATACATTTCAGAGAGCTTTCCATAGAAAGGATTGACACAGGGAAAAATTAGTAATGTGCTCTCCTAAAAGTTTACTGCCATCATTTCCATACAATATAGTGACTTGGGAGACCCCCACGTGGCAAGATTTAGATAAACATAGTCTTTTACTGTTTAGTACTTTACAATCTTAAAGAGTCAACATCAAAGCCTCGGTTATTTAAAGATTTTAATGACTTAATTCTAAAAATCTCTGAGACTTCTGGAGATAAAGAAAATACATAGAAGTATGTCTGTTTATATCTCCACCCTTGTAAATATTGCTTACAACAAGCATTCCTGAGCTGCTCGTTAGGAGAAAAATTAGATTCTAAATGTTGTACACAGCACTTTGATTAAGAAGAGCACTGACAGACCAACAAATATTTCTCAGGAATCTCCTGTGGAGCCATTGCTGAGGTCTGTGGTGTGAGGGCTGCATTCAATCATTCATTTGACACATCTGCATTGGGGGCCTGCTATGTTCTAGGCACTGTTCTAGGATTAGGGTCCAGAAGTAGGAGATTCCTTCCTTCAAGGACTTCACAGTCACAGAAACGCAGACTGTCAGAGCCAGAAGGAACCTTAGAGAGTGTATGGACCACCTTCCTCAATTTCAAGTTGAGGAGGTTGTGGTTCAGAGAGGTTAAGTTTCTGATCCAGGGTCACAGTGCTCAGAGTGGCAGGACAAGAATTAGAAACCAGCTCTTTTGACTGCCAGTCCTATGTTGTTTCAATTATTCCGGTCCATTTGGGAAGACAGGATACTCCCACGGGAAACAACTTCAGAACAATAGCAGACAAAAAGCTGCTAACAAACCATATGGTATTAACCATAAGTTTAACAGGAGTGTGAGGAGGACTGGAGACATCCAACAGAGCTTAAATCTTCTGAGTAATGACCTTCAATTTATTTATGGCAGGGGAGACTTGCTTTGCTTCTGACACGCTGTAAGGGATGAATAAGATGAAGGCATTCCAGGGGAGCAAGACTTCCCTCTGGATCTTATCATCTTGCTCTAACAAGATAGGTTTTGGTACACAGGCTAGCATCTCCTTCGCTTACAATAGAAAACATGGTATAAAATTGGGGAGGGGGTAGGTGGGAAATGATTGGTAAAATAAAATACAAAAGCTATGGAGTTCAACTTCTGTTTTGTAATTTACACCAAGATCTACTGAGATGCAAACTCTCATGAAAATCATATTTACTCTATTCTGAATATTGTTGAATAAAAGTGAGCCAAAGAAGAAGAATGCTTCTATGGGGAAATTTTTGTAGGAGTAATCTTTTAGTTAGAAATTTATCTTCAAATGGGTTATGTATTATTGGAAAGTTTTTATGTGTTGGGATTTTTAAAAATATTTATTTATTTATTTGAGAGAGAGACAGACAGACAGAGTGTGAGCAGGGGAGGGGCAGAGAGAGAGGGAGACACAGAATCCAAAGCAGACTCCAGGCTCTGAGCTGTCAGCGCAGAGCCTGATCCAGGGCTCAAACCCACTAACCGAGAGATCATGACCTGAGCCAAAGTCAGACGCTTAACTGACTGAGTCACCCAGGACCCCCTATGTTGTGATTTTAATAGGAACTCTCTATAAGTAGGGAATGTGGGAATTTATTTTTGTGAAGAAAAGCATCACAGGGCTTTATCTGGAGAATATTTACTAAGTGACGCCCATGGCACCGTGCTCATACTAGGGCAATGCTTCTCCCACTGTAGTAAAGTTTGTTTATTTTATATTATGTTTATTTTCTATCCGACATGTACAAATACTTTGGGAAAATACAATAAAAATGAATGACTAGGAAACCTGAAAAATAAAACCAAAAGACAAGAGCATTTTTAAACAATTATGAGATTCAACACTGGGGCCAATTCATCATGTGATTCCATGTGGCTGCAATATCAAAATGCCATTACATTTTCTAAATGCTTACTCTCCCTTTTTGTACTTAAGCTTGTTACATATTGGTAGCAAATAGTGCAGGGAACAACACAGGTACGCGGACTGCACTTTCTGTACTAGAGGCAATAGAAACATAATAAGAACCCATGCTCATCTAAAGCTTACAAGTCATGGTGGACACAACGGTGGGAAACATCCATTAGTTATACAATATGGCAAGTGTAGTGGCCCCTCCAGGGGTTGGTACAGCAAGTATGGCAGACTCTGGGCTTGGGTGGTAGCGTATGGAACGGTTCAGTACCACTCTCCCCTTCCTTTGGCTGTAGGCCCCAACCACACTGCTTCTCAAGAACACAGTTCCTCAAGGACAGACAGCCTTTATGATAACTGTAGAGTCAGGGGTGGGGTGGGGATGGTCCTTTCTCGAGAGTTGCTGCTTTTGAAATTCCCTGAGACTTGGGACTGTGGATGGGGTTTGGGGAGTGGGATGGGAGAGGTCGCTGAGAAAGCATGAGTTGCCCTCTGTGGTGGTGGCTGTCAATGTTCCTCCCCCAAATTGCTAGGAATTCAGGGAGGTCTGAGGATGGGAACAGACTGTGATGGAAGCAAACAACGTGAGAGGTCAACTGCTGGAGATCCTTTGCTGACCTTCTGGAGACCTAGGCTCCAGAGCATACAGAGCCAGGAAAAAAAAAGCATAGTAAAATTACTTATAGGTTCTACACACCATACATCACAATAAATATATTACATTACCTGAACCCCTCTGTGTTTTTGGCCACAATAATTCAAAGCAAAACAAAGTATGTGTGAATTGCCATGTGGCACATAAAGCCATGCCTCGGGCATTGCCAGCCTTTAGATTTAATGCTACCATCCTCTCAACCACCAAACTAGAAACCCCTTAAATTTTTTAGAAAACCAAATATCCTATGCAAGAGACAAAATGTTAGATATAGATACGTAGATACAGTATATCTGACCAATCAGAAAAAATCAATGGACTAGGGATATGAAGAAATATGTTAGGAATCTAGATCAATATCCTTCATACAAACCAAGACAGAACAGAATAATTTTTTATTTGTAGTAATCAACATGATGCCACAAATAAAAATTTCAATAGTCTCCCCGGCTCCGCCAAATCTTGGACTCTAACTTACAAGAACCTCAGTATATTTTGTGGATTTAGTGAGGGCAAACCATAGTCCCTAGTCTGCGGAGAGGCCATCCATCCACAACTCATAATGCAAGCATCTCAGCCGGCCCTATTAATTTTCCATACGCACGGAGCCAAACTCTGCCTGGGATTATTATGCAATTTTCAAAATGGCTTTAAGTCTTTCAACTTACAAAGTTACCATTTACATCGCACTGGCCTGCTGGCTGGGATGAATGAATGAACACTCTTTCCCAAAGGACCATAATTCATTCTCTGATCATAGCTTATACATTTGGGAGAATTGGGATCAGTGTGCCTGGCGCCTCCCCTCCTCTCTGCCCCACAAAGGAGTCATACACTGCAAGAGAAGGGGAGACAAAGTGGCTGTGTGCCATGGAGCACAGAGGTGTGGCTAGGGAGGTGTTGACTGTGAGTAGCAGCCGTCCAACATATAAGCAACTGTCTACATGATGTGATTTCAGGTGCACCAAAAAAGGCCTCATTGCCCCTCAGTTTAAACACTCCCTTCCCACTGGCGAATGCCTGGAATTCCACAGTTTGGAGAGCTCTGTTCCTTTGGTTTAAAGCTTTGATCCCTGTTAAAATACCCGTGCCCTTGGGTGGGCAGCCCCATTATACCCTATCAGCCAGATATACTGTAGGCGGATGAGTTTGAAAGTCTCTTCTCTGAAAGCAGGTTTTGAGCGTAGGGCGAGGGGGAGACGATACTGTGCACCTGAGGGGGATGGGGAGAGGGGGGCATCATCCGGGGGCAGAGGGAACCGGGCCCAAGACAAACCATGTGTGCGTGTGTGGCCATGTGCACGGCTGTGTATGAGCCCCTCCCGTGGCAGCAGCTGCTGAACACCCTTTCTTTCTTAACTCTCTCCCAGAAACCGTGATTTATGCTGCTTTTGGAGCCATGGAACTAGACTCTCCTCCCAGCTACAGCAAGATAATAGCTGCTGGCTACAGCTGGGAATTCTCGAATTCTTTCAAACTGGAGACTAGGAACGAAAGGTGAAGAAAAGTTCTTCTGAGGTCCAAAGAGGAAAATGGGGCCCGACGGTGTCATCTAAATGCTTCCAGTGGGGCCCAGAAGCACAGAACCATGAACTGTAGAAAGTGAACACTGGCTCACTCAGCACATCCCTTTGTGTTTCTCGACTGATTGTTTCTCTTTGTCTCTTCCAGCTGAAGAGTAAGAACGAGTCATTGGCCTCACTTCTAACATGAGGAACGGAGCCTTGCAAGGTAAGACTGGCTGTGTACGCAAAAGAGTAAAGGGAAAACCCAGTCTTAATGCCTAGTTCCTCGTCTGGGCAGCACAGAGTATACGCCGGAACAAATTTTATACTTGGGTAAAGAAACTGGATGTCCGTCAGTAAAACTCCACGTCACTGGATGGGCAGAGTTTACTGAATCGACAGCTGCCAGTGGTGTTCCCGCAAGCGTTCCTGAGCAGAAGTCTATTAATCCTCAGGGTCTGTTCCAGGGCCCGAGTTCCAGGGCCAGACGCATCGCTTGTGGGCCGCAAGGCTAGAAGGACTTTGAGAGGCCCTTGTGGAAATAGAACCACTGCTTAAGCCTAGCACGTTTTATGAACTCCCACCTTAAGTTGGCTTCAAGCCTTGAGGAAGCTGCTTGGAGGGGGAGCAGACACTTTAAGGCCGAAGACATAGCTCTCCGAACTTCGGGGCCAGTGTGCGCATGACCTAGCCCAAACCCCAGTCATTCACATACCACCCCCCTTCAAGTTTTGCTCTATCGTCCCAACACGATTTCACATTTTCTGCCAAGCCAGCTCACATCTATTTGTATTGAAGGCAGTTTGTGTCGGCGCAACCTATGTAGCTTTGTCCTAATGAAATCATGGGTTAGGGGCACGACTTTTTTCTAATCCATATTAAAATAAAGATCGATTAAAAGAAACACCAAAAACCTCCCTGGCCCGCATATCACCAGGGATTCACACCGCTCACTTTGGGAAACACTGCCCTGGCTCAGACGAAGTGTATGACATAGAAAAGTTTATATTAAAAATAGGCCACAGTCCCTCATTTCAAGGTACTCAATACCCAGTAGTTGAAAACAACTGTTGCCTTTGTAGTTAGTTGCATGAGCTCTGGAAGATCATGAATTTATGGGAGGTCATGTCTTCCTCTGCGAGGTCATGAAATTCAATCAATGCTTGCCTTCCAATCTGCCCTTTGGTCACAGGGCTCCACAGGTGGAACATATCAAACTCACCAGCCAAATTATGACTCTTAATTGGTGTTTCTTTTAAAGTGGATATGTCATTTGTCAAATGTTCAGGGCAGGCGCAGGCCTAGCCCCAGGCAAAATTATGAAGTCGGAGAAGAATGCCAGATACATAGACGGCACTCAAATGTTTGTTGAAAAAAGAATGAATGAGCCCTCCGTCCTTGACTCCTTCTCTCCCACCCCCCACATCCATCAGGTCACTCGGCCTGTTTCATTCTACTCCCAAATACCGCTGCTAGTTTTTTTCCCCCTCCAAATCTCCTCTGCCATAAGCCTTTATCATTTCTTGACTGGATTATTTTCACAGCGTTTTTACTTGCTTCCAATCCTCTTCGTTCTCCAAGCCGTTCTTCACACAACCATGTCGCTGGAGAGATCTTTTCCTAAGGCAAACATGATCTTGTCACCCCTCTGCTTTACATTCCCTTAAGTGGTTCCCCAGGCTCCTTGGCCTGGCTTCAAGACTGCATAAGCTGGCCCTTGCTCACGTTGGATGCTTGAGCTCCTCTGACCCTCACCCCCCCCACTCAGCTTGAAACATTACTTGTACTTCCCACTTGTACTTCTCCAACGGGGTCATGCCAGGCTCTCCTGGCTCAGTCTCTGTCCATGCTGCTTCTTTTCCCTTGGCACCCTCCTGGCCATCTTCTTTTCTGACCTCAACTCCTGCTGGCCTTTTATGTCTGGGTTTAGGGCACCATCTCTTCTGGGAAGCTTTCTCTGATCTACTTTCTTAGTCCTTAGAACCTGTTACCTTTGCCTCTGTCTTATCACCGACCGGGTGCTGCGTTAACATTTTCTCCTTGGTTGTTTTCCCCATTAGACTTGTAGGTCTTTGAAGTTAGGTACCATGGGTTAATCTTTGGATCCCCATTGTCTGTTTGCATCCCACATATCTGGCGTGTGGTAGGATAGCAGGAGTTCAAATATTTGTTACTGAATGAATGAACGAACGAATGAGCCAACTCCTCGCCAAACTACCCTTCCTTTGCCTGTTTTCTCAGCCCACAAGTCCTGGCACACGAACTCCTCTCCCCTAGCCTGGCACTCCCTGGAAAATTCGTGGTGTGGAGGCTCTCCCTTTTCTTTCCTTTTCAAAACCTACTTTGACCTAGATCAGAAGCAACACAATCAGATGATAAACTAATTCACACTGGGGTGTTAAATCATTTCATTATACAAATACTTACTGAGTTCCTACTATGTGTAAGGCACTGTGCTAAGGTGTGTGTGTGGGAGTCACAGAAAATAATAGGGGAGTTAAAGATCCTTGCCTAGGAACACATAGGTAATGACTAAATGCATTCCTCCTTTGAGAGGCATTTCATTTTCAAAGAACTGCTTCTAATGGTGAAATTTAAGCAGGAGAGGTGGGGATTTGGGTCTAGGAGACAACTGGCTTCCACTCCATCTACGAAACAGGGTAGCTCTGGCTCAGTGAATTTGTTGTGTCCAATGATTTTGTAATGAGTTAGGTTGGCGTTAAGCTCCAGGTTATTTTGTGGTCGCCAGTTATGCTTTGCTTCACGAGCCGTCACCGGGGGCTATCTTGCAGGAGACGGATTCAACATTCTGGGATCAGGTGCTTTCTCTGATTTTGCGTGGCTCTTTGGAATCAAACCCAGCAAATCCCACGGGCTTGGAGACTCTTTAGGTCCAGGAGTCGAAGAGGAGGCAGGCTGTGAACCCCCCGGCGGTCCCCGGCTGCCCCAGAATGTAGCTATTTGTGGGCTGGGTTTGCGAACCCGGCTGGGGTTGCCGCGTTGGGAAAACGGTGCGAGGGAAGCCCCTTGGAGAGCAGGAAGAGGAGGTGGATTTTGCGCGGAGGAGGAAGACCTCGGGTGGCTCCGGTGGCCAGAGACGAGCTGGGCAGGGCTGGGAGGAGGCCTGGGGCGAAGCGGAGCCGAGCCCCGAGGCCGGGGAGCCCCGCGCACCCCGAAGAAGGATGGAGAGGTTGCAAAAATCCTGAAGGGAAAAGCCCTGCCGGCGGTAGGCCAATGAGCGGCGGGAAGGAGGAGTGAGGCTGGGGAACTTCTCCCAGAGCCAGTCAGAGGGGACGGCTGCCGGGAAGCCAATCAGCGCGCCGGAGCCCGCAGCCCCTCTGCAGTAGTTATGCCAGAGCGCCCTGGGTAGAGCGACGGCGAGCGGGCAGCTGGGCCGCGCCTCCAGGAGCCACCGCACGCGCTCGGCGCCCTCCTCCGCGCCGCCCCCGCCCGGGCCCCGCGCCGCCGTGTCCCCGAGGGCCCCGCGGCCCCGCGCCCCGCACCCGCGGGCTCGCCGCTCGGCGGCCGCCGCCCCCTGGCCGCGCGCTTGGCCTCGCCCCGCCCCGCCCGGTCCCCCGTCGCCCCGCCCCGCCCGCCAGCCCCGCCCCGCCCGAGCCGCCGAGCCGTTCCCGCCCTCGCCCCGCGCCCAGGTAGCTGCGAGGAAACTTTTGCCGCGGCTGGGTAGCGGCACGTCTCCCGCTCCTCAGGGCCGCTGCCAGCCTTGCCGAGTCTCGGGACTGCTCCCGCTCCCGCTGCCACTCTCCCGCGCTCTCCTCGCTGCCCGCGAAGCAGGATGGCGGGGACCGTGCGCACCGCGTGCTTGGTGGTGGCGATGCTGCTCGGCTTGGACTGCCCGGGACAGGCGCAGCCCCCGCCGCCGCCGCCGGACGCCACCTGTCACCAGGTCCGCTCCTTTTTCCAGAGACTGCAGCCCGGACTCAAGTGGGTGCCCGAAACCCCCGTGCCAGGTGAGGAGGAGTCCCCGCGCGCGTCCCCCGCGCCCCGCCGAGAGCCAGGCTAGGCGCGTGGCGGCCGTACCCCGACCGCGCTGGCCCCGCGGGCCCGCGGTCGTGCGCCCCGCCGCTGGGCACTCGGGAGTGGTCGCTGCGCCCGCGGCCCTGCCAGGTCTACCGGGCGGGAGGGCGGAAGGGTGAGTGGGGATCGTGCCCGCATGCCCCGGACTCGCTCTGCTTTCGGGGAAGGTGCGGGCGGGAGGAACGGCGGGGATGGCCTTCCCGCGAGCGCCCATTTTTTGGGGAGGGCGGGAAGGTGGGAGCGGCTTCCTCGGGCCTCGGCGCACTGGCGCCCCGCAGCCGAGCCGGTGCCTCGGGCATCTGCCACCCTCGCTCGCACGAAGGTGCCAGCATTTCAGCCTCAGCTGGACCGCGGCTCCGGCCGTTCTCTCCCCAGCCTGCCCCCACACCCTCCTTGCCGCAGCCTGGGTTCCCGGGGCTCGGGGGCCCAAGTGCAGGCAAAGTTGAGGACAGATCTCGAATCCCCAGTGGCAGGTAGAGACACGCTGGGGGAAACTTTTGAGTAGGTGGGTCCCCACGATGAGAAGGACTGAACCTTTTCCTTCACAACAGCGTCCCTTATCTAGGTTGGCAGAATCGCTTCGGGAACGGTGCTGCTGGCCGGGGAGCAGGAGTCCAAAGATGATTTAACTCCTCCCCTTCTCAAATTCATCTGCCTTCTTGACAGGCTGGACCCCGAAGGGGAGACGATTTTAGGTGGAGGAAAGTTTCCGAACGCCTGCCTTTTGTTCTGCACAATCAGATCGTGTTGTAAGGGCATATTTTAACCTTAGCTGAGGGCTGCCGCCGTCAACAGATGAGTATTAATGGCCTCGCGTGATGGACTGTCCCGCGGTTGGACTCCTAAAAGCCTGCCTTAGAATCCAACTAGGACAAGTTGCTACCCTGACAATGCGGGCAAGAAGAGTTGGTTTCAAACAGGTTAATTTATCGGAGGTGTGCTCCGCAGCAGCGGCCGGTGGCGGTCGCAAACCCTGCGACGTCTGTGGCCTCCGGGGTCTCTTCCCGACCCGTGCATCCCGCGAGGCGCGCGCCCCGCGCTTCGGAGGGACCGGGGAGCAGCCCTCGTCAAAACTTGGCTCGTGGCTCTCAACAAGTCAGAGAGGCGGGCCTGATGGTTGGACCAAGTTGTGAGCGCGATGCGCGCCCTGTGGGCGCTGCCAGCGAGCGTTCACTAGCGGGAGGTTACCTAGGCAGCCAGCGCGCCCTCAGCCCTCAGTCTTTTCTTTAGGTGGATGAAAAGACCGGAGCGAGCCTGCTGTTTGGTTGCGAAGGTAATTGGTCACCCCTTTTGGCGATCGAAATGCATTTGCGCGCACGTTAAATATTGCTTTGTAGGATTTCGCTCTATGGGAGGGGAGAACTACCTCTTCCACGGTTAAGTGTTAATAACGTACCACGTGGGCGTGTGCAGGAGCCGTAAGGGGCAACCTATGCTTCGGTTCCACGGAGCTGAAACAACAGGCGAATCTCTCTCCCCCACGAAGTGCCATGGTAATTAGATTGCTAAGGCCAGAGAACATGCTTTTGTTGATAATGTAAAAATTGGTCCGCACAGGATGTGTCCCCACAAGATGAACGGGTCCGGGGTTCGGGTTGGGGCCACATTTGACTGATCTGAAGCCAGGGAGTAAAGGTTGTGCTTAAAAGAAGAAAAAGACCGGAGGGAACACACTGATACTCATTGAGCAACCCCCTGCCTCTCCACGCACCCGTGCTGGCTGGTGCTGGCCC
>CM053579.1:15966551-16014218 GCA_028646485.1 Cryptoprocta ferox
CCAGTGTTTCCCAAACTCTATGGGAAAAAATCCCTTTCCAAGGGTCTTCGTACAAACCCAGCTTCCCTACTTCACTTCTGTTTAACAAACACGTGCAGTGCTCAGCTCTACCTGGCAGGCACTGTTCTGACCTGGGCTGGAGTAAGGCCAAACTTCAAATATGGTGATAACCCTGCGGCTACCATATACCCTGGATTTTCTGGGGGCAGTGCAGATTTCCAGTGCTCTGTCTTGGTCCGAAAACGACGTGTCCTGAATTTCACTTGGGCAAATGTGGTCACTGTAGGATGGAAAACATGGGCAAATGTGGTCCCTGTAGGATGGAAAACATCGTGAAAATCCTAATGGCCATGTGTGGAAAGAGCTCATCAGTATTTCAGAGAAGAGATGATAATGGCAGACTAAATACAATGGCAAGTGCATAATTTCAAAGTGAATAAATGTATAATTTGCTGCTGTCATTCAGTGGTTGGAAATTGAAAGAGAGCTGCAAATTATTTGATAGTTATGAACCATCAAGATGACCGCTTGACTTTTTTTTTCCATCTATATTTTAAGCCATGTTCAGTTTGCCCGCTTCACTGTATTAACTGCATTAAAGCTTTCTTTGTCCCACATAAAATGAGATTTGGTCACAGTAAGGAGAAATCCTGGAGAATGTCCTGTCTCACTTAGGGGGAGCATTTGGGATTGACTGCTAACTTTGGCCATTAGCAGAATTGGGTTAGAGTGGATAAGGTACATTTCTTATGCTAATATGGATGAGACTAAATGGCATTTGAAATCAGCCAGCCTAAAAAATAAATCACTGGTGCTGAAGGGCTACACCAGACTTCCACAAAGCTGATCTAAAGCCTTACGATCTCATGTTCCCATTGCTTTTAGAGCGTTCAAAGGCACGGGATAGCAATTCTAAATAGCATGTCCCCCAAATCCATAGATCTTTTCATACCCCACTCTTTTTTTTTAAGGATTTGTAACTTGGAAAGCACCACAGATGGAAACCAGGCACACAGAGTTAGCGTTTGGCAGAAAAATCCATATAACTGACTTTCAGTGTAGCTCTTTTGCCCTTATTTAATTTAGAAAAATTCAGAAAAAAGCCAATGAGCTCATAAGTCTAGATGTTTATTTTGTTTTGCTTAACCTACCCACAGGCGCAATCAAGAATGGATACAATTTTAGGCAAGGAACGTGAGCTAGTAATCAGACAATGATGTTTCCAGTTGTCTCAAGGGAATGTTACAGAAGTCTGAAAAAAATTCCTCTAAACAAAAATCAAGTGTAATTCACTTTATGAATGCCATACACCACTTTTGTGGGAGGTGGTGGTGAAGGGGACGGATGGGAATGAGAAAATCAAACAAACGTTGGTAGTGTTGCAACTCTGCAAAGATTGAGGAATCTTGCCTTAGAGGGCCTTGGAAAGTGCAGGAACAGATCCAGAAGGCCAGACTCCTGAATGGGTGAAAGGCAACCGAATGGGTAAAAGGCAACCCTGAAGAGCCAGGATCGACTTGGAGTTTCTCAAAATAGATGAACTGACATCAAAATCAGCGTGCTCGAAACAAAGAGAGAGTGTGCTGTTTGTTGGTGGTGTTGTTTTAAAGTGTGAGAACTAGCAACCATATCTGGGTGGCCAGCTGTGGTTCCCCCATTTGTTGGAAGCAGTTAGTGGTCCTACTGTCAGGAGAGAGAATAAGAAGTGAGGTGTGGGAGGCTTTTCTCTCTTCCGAGACCGCACCAGACGTTTGGGCGAGCAGGTGATTTGTTAAAACTTGGAAAAAGTCGCCTTATTGTATGCTCACTTGGCACAGTTGGGAGAATTCTTTCGAATGTGGTCAGTATATTTCTTCGGCGCCCACGGATGGTTTGTCCCGAGCTGTGCATGGAGGGAAGCGTGGATCCGATCGAGGAACTCGCTGATGCCCTGGCCCGGGAGGAGTCTGAGACCAGCGCCCCTTGGCAAGCCCTACTCAAGGTGCTGGAGGTGGCCGAGGAGAGCAAGACACAGTCCCTTTTGTCAAGGCCGCTCGCTCCAGTCTAGTGGGGGAGCATACGAGTAAACAGGCTTCTCAGGAAACTTGTAGGATTAAATAGGGTGAAAAGGGCTAGAAAATACCTCCAGGAAATTGGCTGAAATGGTCACAAGAGCCAGCCTGGGCAAGGGGAAAGAATCGAAGAGATGAAGTGGGGAGATAGGGCGGATGCTCTTAATAGGGCTGCCATCTTAAAAAGTTTTCTTAATTCTTGGAGCAGGTTACGTGTTTGTAAGCATTAGGAGATGCGTGCATGAGATGGATTCTAGATGACACAGATGGTGTCAGTTTTGCAATTTTTTTTTTCCTGTGGGCTGGGAGATTGCATCCAATATTTTGATGCAATATTTTTGAGCATTCTGCTTTCATCTTTAGAGTCGCAGTGTTTGCTGTTCACTGTAGCCTAGAAAAAGGCTGCTTATTACCAACCTGGGAAAAAAGAGGCCTGGATTTGTCTGCTATGAGACAAGACAGAAAATATGTTTTCTCCTTAAATGGCAGCTATCAATGACCATGCCAACTTTAGTGTTTGATGCATATACAAAAGCATGGGCCTTAAGAGGTATCTTATTACTCATTTCTAAGAAAATTGAAGATAATCACTTATAACTTGTGCACACGATACATCATTTGGAAAGAATTTCACTAGGGATCATATTGCTCAACTGAAAAGTTCTGGCATGCTGAATTTGTACATTTTTGTGAATGCTTCCTTTACTCTGATCTCTTGCTTTTTTCTGCATATGGTTATTTGTATGTTTTAGATTAGAAGCTCCTTAAAGGGGAAGCACTGCATTTGATGCAGTGTCGAGCACAATACCGAGAGCACCATAGCGCATTTAGTAAATTATTGACGATAATAGAATTTCTAGATCATTATGTATTCTCTATGAACTTTCAAATACTTTCCTAAGCTCTGTGTCATCCTACTTATTTAAAAAATCTAAGTCCAGTTTGTTCTGGCACATTATTGGGGTATGTGGACAAACTTTTCAGGCTACATATATTTTGCCTGGAGAGAGATTCTGTCTTTCCTCAGTTAGCTGGCGACTCTTACCGTCAGGAAGGGCTTATTAATGTCAGGTACCCAAAGAACAGATTGAAATTAGCAACACTTTTATGACTGGCTTAGTATCATTACAGATCAACAATTATGATAGCACATAAATTGTAAGACATCTCTTAAATCAAACTCTCTTGGATTTAATGTCAGCTAGACCTTTCTCGCTAATGTTGACATTACCGTATTTGGGAGTTGAGCTATAACACATGCACGGACCTGTTGAAGTACCTCACAGGTTTCTGTAACCTGGGATCAGAATTTGTACACAGGCTCAATTCAAGACCACAGTAGGAGCCAGCATCTATTCAGCCCTAGCCAAGCTTGCAAACGGGTTTGATGTTTTGGGTAATCTAGGGTCTAATGGCAAGTGTGGGCAGAACCCCCCCCCCCACTCATCTGCCCATATTTAGCAAATTGTCTGGCTTGAAACAGGATCTCCAGCACTCCATTAAGACATGAGCATCAGAGAGTAGAATCCAAATCATGGGCCCCAGACTGGCTTTAGAGACAGCATAAGGTAATGGGAATTTACCTTCTGAGATAGAATGTCAGGGAGAAGGCGATTCAGAAAGCAAGGTGAAGGTGGGCATACCAGCAGAGAAAATGTGCATTTTGAAACGCTGCGTGTGAGGGGAAAACCCTCACTGGAACATGATTGTCTCACTTGAATACCTTGTTGAATATACAAAGTAAAGAAGATTTAGTTCCGTACTTCCAGTTAGGCCAACTGAAGATCAATTACCCGCATGCCAATTATTAGAAATACTTATCTGCCATTTTTAAACAAAAATGAATCCAGGTTGATTACCAGGAAAGGCATTTTCACTTTTGCCTCTCTTTGTGTGTAGCTGGATAAAGCCTTATTTGAGAGTTTGTATTTTTCCTCTTGAGTATAAAAGAGTCAATGTTAGGACCAAAATGAATTGCTAGTGTTCCAAACAGTTAATTACTTCCAGTAGCTGAGATTGTATTTATATGCTAGATTAGTAAATATACTAAGCTCTTTGAAGTATACTTAATAGGTTTATATTGATAAATAATTGATAAGAAGGGAGATAAAATACAAGTGAAAGTGGCAAGAGAAGGGACAGGGAAGTTGAAGCCATTATAAAAGAAACCTCCACTCATTGTATTCTATCTTTCCACCTGAAAGTTGAACGATGTATCGTTCTCAGAAGTGATAGTTCTGCGGGGCTCCTGGGTGGCTCAGTCAATTTAGCATCCGACTCTTGATTTCATTTCAGGTCAGGATCGCAGGGTTGGGGGGATTGAGCCCTGCATCAGGCTCCACACTAAGCATGGAGCCTGCTTGAGATTCTCTCTCTTCCTCCCTCCGCCCCTCCCCTGTACATGCATGCACGTGTGCGTGCTCTGTCTCTCAGATAGAATAAAATGAATAATAATAAAAAATAAAGTATTTTAGAAAAAGAAGTGATGATTTTGAGAATATCCTATATTTTTCAGGATTTCCACAATGAAGCATGCGTTTATTTCTTATCAATTCAGGATAAGGCAGAATTTTAGACTACAATTTTAATTGACCTTCTTGAGTCTGTCTTTTGGAAATAAGTTTATGACTGGAAAATTAGAAATCGTGAGTATGGCATCTTTAAGCATATGTTCATATTCATCTATATCTGCCCTACTGGGCTGTGATCTTCTTCTTTGTATCTGCAGTCTAGCACAGAGCATAGTACCAACCATAGGTGCTCAATAAATATTTGTAGACTAAATGAATGAATGGAAGTAGAAATGTATTAGAAACGAGATTTCCATAAAGCCAATACTTAAGTAGTTGATTCGCTTTTACTAATATATTAAGGTTTTGAAAAAGGTAACTATTTTTTCAGGTCAAGAATCCATTTGTTGTCTATAGGTAAGTGTCAAAGAACTGCTTTAATTCATGTGGCTGCACTCTAATTCCCCGAAAGAAGTAGACTAGCCAAATCTTAGGAGAGGTGAGTATTCTGTGCTTGTTTACAAGGCTATTCTAAGTAGTTTATCAATAAATTAAATACATCTACATTTATATAAATGCATACATTTGCTTTACAAATCGGTGGTATTTAGGTTTCAAAAATAATGCAACGTGGTGTCACAGAAACATACAAGGAATGTTTGTAAGTTTTTCTTTGCTGTTTGGTGTTTCTTACCTATAACATCAAGTTTCATAAATGTACATTTAAAAGGATGTAATCCAAAGTGGATATTCAGCCATGGATATTTTACTGGATTAGGATAAAGAGCCTCATGAGAGTTCTCTTCATTTCTGTATGCATTAGAGCAAACTTTTAAAGTCAGCTGAGAAAACTCAACTAGTTGGCTAGGGACGACCCATTGGGAGTTCTTTCAGCTAGAAGCCCAACTAGGAAAGAGGGCAAAAAAGAAAGGGAGGGTGTTCTTTTGAAAATAATATCAGAATTGCCTTTGTATCCATTTCTCCTTAATTAATGGTTCTGTTCCCTCTCCCCCGAACTCCTCATTCTGGTGCTTGTGGTATATAGCAGTATCCTGAGACTCCTCAGATACAGGGAGGACATTCAAATCCCTTCCCCTGGCATGTATCAGAAAGTTCACTGACACATAGCAGACTGAAAGGATTAGAAAACATTTGACTTTGGAAATTTGCACGTGCAGAGAAAATATGGAGATCTGCCCCAATTGCATCTGGGTCACAGAAATACTCTTTGTGTACTTCTTTTTAGTTTCCATGTTTTGTGAAGTACAGAGTTTATAGATAGCTTCTGCCAGCCCCTACAATTGTTCAGTGCAGGAGCCATATTTGATTCATCATGATATCCTCTAAGTGGTGAGTAGAGTGCCTTGTATAGACTTGTTAATAAAGGTTGCAGTGAATGTGAGAATAAACGCCTAGAGACAGTCTACAGGACCTGACCGCTGTTGAATGAGATGCTAGGATGGCAGGCACCTAGAGAATGACTGGGTCTCTGGATGCATCATTGTCTAAGCTGATCTGTGGTAGGGACTGCAGATGGGGTGGTGAAGGTGAAGCCATTTTATTTGTTCTCTGTGGCCCTGGGAGCCTTGCTGCCCGTCTTTCAAGACTGAAGTCTGGGGAGGAAGTGACAAGTGGAAATTTTTACCTACAGCTTTATCTAAATGTGGTGCTTGGGGGATGCTGGCCCAAGTTGGTGGAGCATGTAACTCTTGATTTTGGGGTTGTGAGTTCAAGCCCCATGTTGGGTGTAGAGCATACTTAAAAGAATAAATGTGATGTTTGGATATGTTTTATATGTATTTATATTTATATACACACATAGATGTATATGTGTATTCATAGATCATATATGTATAAATATTCTATATTTCTATTTCGATAGCAACAATTTATAATCATGTGTTATTTAAACTGTTTGGAAGTTGTTAATTATTACTCTTGGTAGTGAGTAGTCTTTTTAAAACAATTTTTTTAATGTTTACTTATTTGAGAGAGAGACAGAGACAGAGACAGAGAGGGAGAGACAGAGCCCAAGCTGGGGACAGCAGAGAGAGAGAGGGAGACACAACACAGAATCCAGAGCAGGCTCCAGGCTCCTCACTGTCAGCACATAGCCGGACGCAGGGCTCAAACTCACAAACCGCGAGATCATGACCTGAGCCGAAGTCGGATGCTTTATCGACTGAGCCACCCAGGTGCCCCAGTAGTGAGTGGCCTTTTACAACCATACCTACATTTGTGTCACAAAGGCCTTGCTTTCATATATCTTATGTACAGACAATGCAACCACTCATAAAGTGTCTGCAGGTTCTGAGTTCCACTAACCTGCTTGGGTCCAACACACACACACACACATTTGTATACTTATACATACCAACATATAATATCCCTACATCTGTACATCCTTGATAACCTAGAGAATAAGCCTAGCTTACCCTGGGAAGCTATAAGGGGTACAGCTTTTCAGAGCTCTAATAAACCATTTTCAGTTGAATTGGCCCCAAACTGTTGCAGAGCAAATTGTCACTGATATCATAGAGCTCATTTATTAAGTTCCATCATTTTCCTAAGTACAGAGATGTGATCGTCATTTAAAGCAGTGGTGGTCAACCCATACTGTGAATTTGGCTCATTTTGGAGAATGACTTCTAGCACTGGCTGCATAGCATGTTGAGCTCCATAGAAATGAGAATGTGACCCAAGAGGCAGTTTCCAAGTTAGCTTTCATGGAGTGATTGTATTGGGGACCACATTGAGTTGTTTTGGAAAACAGATGGAAATTCTCAGGAAAGGAACCTACTAATAATGAACTTTATATGCCATCTCTGCATAAATATTTAAAAGTTTTTCATTCATTCTCTCCTTCAGCCAACATTCACTGAGCACTGATTCTAAGCCAGGTACTGAGGAATAAGATAAAATCACTGCCTAGGGAGGGAGCTGGATATGGAAAACCAGGGATGTCAAGGCAGTAGCATGAGAGTGGCCATGGAGCTGGGCACCATGTACAGATATGGGGGTTGTTGAGCTATGGAGGAGGGGTGCCCAGCTGCCCTTAAGTCGGCTGTCACATAAGGTATATGCAAAGGCACAAAGAGACGAAACAATACATTCATGGGACTGGAATAGTTTGGATTGGTTGGAGAACAGCTGTGGGGAAAGTAGAGGAAAGATGAACTAGAAAAGTAGGCAGGAAATGCTGAGGAGTTTCCTTGGGCTGCGTCCAAGGGTGGTGAGGAGCCATGAAAACATTTTAAGAAGAGAAAACGTACGGAAAATGACTGGAGAGTGAGTGGTGACAGGGAGTTTTAGTAATACAGGTGAAAAAGCAGGGCAGTAAATAAGGGAGTAAAAGATAAAGTTGAGAGACTAGAGAAAGTGGATAAGGTAAGTTTAGAACTTCTAGTTTTTCTGGGTGGTGGGCTATGGCACATAATAGGTGCTCAGGAAACATTTGTTGCATAAATGAGTGAAAGAATATATTTTTAAAAAATATTTTTAAAGTAAACTCTACCCCTGATGTGGGGGCTTGAACAAACAACCTTGAGGTCAAACGTTGCATGCTCTACCGACAGCCAGCCAGGCGCCCCAGGAAGAACATATTTTTAAGGGGTGAAATAATGAGTTTGATTTTGAAGGGGCTGAGTTTGAGGGGTTCTTTGATCATTGAGGCAGAAATGTCTGCTAGATAGTTGAGATTGTGTTTTGGATCATAGAAGAGAGAGAAATCAGGGCTGGGGACACATACTTGGACATTAACAGCATATCGATGGTAATTGAAACTCTGGGAGTAGATGACATCACTGGGAAATAGTATATATGCTCTTCGGGAGTTCAGGAGAAGCATAGTTGGGACTCATCAGCATATAGGCTTAAGTTGGAAGTCATGGGTGTGGATGATATTTTCCAGGCTTTTGCATGTGACACATCTTAAAATGCATTTTGCCAACATCTGGTGATTTAAAAAAAAACTGCCAAAGACTTCAAGAATTCTCTTGATTAAGAGAAAGTATGAGTATATGTTGTCATGGTCCAAGATTTTGCAAATAAGATAATGCACTACCGAATGCACGTGCATGTGCGTGCATGCATGCGCGTGCACACACACACACACAGGGGCGAGGAGGGAATGGAGAGAAGTATATTTGAATCAAGGGATTAGATTTATATTACTTTTGATAGCAGTAATTAATAATTTGGTGTGATATTTAAACTGTTTGCAACTTGTTAATTGTTACTCTTAGCAGTGGGTGGTCTTTCACAACCATTCGTGTTGTGAAAGCCTTGCGTTCATATATCTTATGTACAGACAATGCAACCACTCATAAAACGTCCCTAGCTTCTGAGTTCCACTAAACTGCCTGGTTCCAACATAGAGACCCCCTCTGCACACCGCCTCCCCTCCCCCGCCCCTGCTAACTGGGGAGCAGCCTCCCACTCTGAAGAATGAAAGCTGTAGCGGTGTGTAGCTTTTGGAGCTCTGGTCTCTATTCCACTGCAGACTGGGTCCTGCTGGCTGGTCTCTGAAGCATGTGGTTCCAAGCAAATACTAGGCATACTTGTGTAATTGGGCTGATCTTTCCTTAAGTGTCTATGGAGATGTAATGTTTTCTTTGGTTGGAGGGAGAGAGGGTGGTATAATTTTCTGTTTCTCTGGCATGAATAGTTTCTGTAATTTCCCTTTTGCTTAAGAGGTTGCCTTCATTGGGGCTTCTACTTTCATTCAATGTAAGCTTGAAAGTCCTTGATCTCTGGTTGATTTAAAAAAAATTTTTGTTAATGTTTATTTTTGAGAGACACAGAGTGCGAGTTGGGGAGGGGCAAAGAGAGGGAGAGACAGAATCCGAAGCAGGCTCCAGGCTCTGAGCTGTCAGCATAGAGCCCGATGTGGGGCTCGAACTCAGGAACTGAGAGATCGTGACCTGAGCTGAAGTCCGATGCTTAACCGACAGAGCCACCCAGGGGCCCCCTCCAGTTGATTTTTTGAGGCCACTTTCAGGTTGACGGAATAGTTTGCAAAGGCCCCAAGGGAAGAGCATGGAAACTACCATTTACTGAGTGCCTACTATGTGCCAGTTGCTTTATGTTTAATCTCATTTAATCTACACAGCAGACCTGAAAGGTAGGTGGCATCATCTCCATTTTACAGATGAAGAAACTGAGGCCCAGAAAGGTTTCCTTTCCCCAAGGTTGTGTAAGCGGCGGAGCCAGGATTTGCATCTGGATTTGTCTCACTTGATAGCTCATGATCTTTCCAGTATGCCCACTGGGTTCTGAGGGGGAAGGAATATGGTCTCGATATAAAGCATGTGACTTAACTTCCCACACTCCTTTGACTTTGTGACATTTTTTTACTCTGGGCTCCTCTCCTACTCCAGAGCTGATTCTGTCTCTGCTTGTTTGCCTTCTCCCTCCCACCCCTTCTTAGATGCAAGTGCTCCAGCCGCCTTTGTCCTTTGCCCCTTCTGTTCTCTCTCGGCTCATTCCCACACCCATTCCCATGACTTTATTATCTTCGCTGTCAGAATGACTCCCATATCTCTTTCCAGCCTGACCTCTTTCTTGCTGTCCAGTTCAGTATTTCCCAGTCGTCCGCCAAACATCTCCATCCAGAAGTCCTGCCAACGCATCACTTTCAACAGAGCCAAAAACTAGTCCATCATTTTCTTTTCCTGTCTGCACAAACCTACCTCTCTCCAACATTCTGCATTTCTGGTGATAGCAACTCTGGTACCCAGACCTGAAACCTTGAAATCATCTTGGATTTCTCTCTGTACACATCTCACACCCAAATGAAATGGCTAAGTCCTGCAAGTCTGCTTCCATCGTGTCTGTTGCTCTTACCTCCTTGGTAAGCACAAGAG
This sequence comes from Cryptoprocta ferox, assembly GCA_028646485.1. NCBI lineage: Eukaryota > Metazoa > Chordata > Mammalia > Carnivora > Eupleridae > Cryptoprocta > Cryptoprocta ferox. The sequence goes on from CM053579.1 coordinate 15,976,977, forward strand.
GCTCCTAACTCCTAACTGAAGGACCCTGTAGTTGTCTGTTCCCAAGTCTTTGCTTATGGGCCATCTGACTGCCTTTCAAGGTGGCAGTGCGATCCACCTACTGCATCAATCATATCAGGATTCCCTATGACTAGTTAGTTCCCTTTGAACCCTGGCATCACTGTACTTCTCCTATGGCCTTGGGTTCTCGCTGTCTCTTCTAATTATTTATATACTTGACTTCCTACTAGACGCTTGCTCCTTAAAGTGTGGCCCATGCACCAGTGGCATCAGCATCACCTGAGAGCTTGTAGGAAATGCAGCATCTCAGGCCCCATCCCAGACCTGCTGAATCAGATCTGTTTTTTTTTTTTTACGTTTTTATTTATTATTGAGACAGAGAGAAACCAAGCATGAGTGGAGGAGGGGCAGAGAGAGAGAGGGAGACACAGAATCTGAAGCAGGCTCCAGGCTCTGAGCTGTCAGCACAGAGCCGGATGCGGGGCTCGAACCCAGGAATCGCGAGATCATGACCTGAGCCAAAGTCTGACGCTTAACCGACTGAGCCACCCAGGCGTCCCAAGATCTGTATTTTTAAACAAGATCCCTAGGTGATTTGTATGCATGTTAAAGCTTGAGAAGGGCTGCTCCCAAGTGTTAGCTCCTTGAGAGCAAGAACCTTGCAGGACTTAAGGGAGGGTTTTGCACGTAATAGGTCAGCGTTCTTTTGATTTCTTGCATTTGTGCTGGCTTCCCCATTCATTCATTCATGTGGCCTCAGAGACCTACACACAAGAAATGTATGTGGGGAGGGAGGAAGGGGAAGGATCGAGAGAGAGAGAGAGAGAGAGAGACACAGACAGACAGATAGACAGTCTGGGTAGGAGGGAGGAGAAGGTAGAATGAAGGGGCTGGATTGAGCCTGTATGATCTCTGCTCAGTGGCTGATTATTTTGTGACTGCTTTGGAAAACAATCTTTGCTCTCCCAGATGGTTAGGACCTCTTGCCGTACTCCTTGGCTTAATTTAATGTGGCCAGAGGCAAATATCTTCGAGACCATTATGCTCTTACCCTTGGGACCTAATGGTTTCCCACTTTTTTTTTTTTTTTTTTTTTTTACTGGCTTTCTGGGCTGTACCTTCTCTGGCCATGCCCAGCAGCCACACTGGAACTTTTGAAGCGATTCAGAGAGCCATAGAAGAACTGTGCCCAGTGTTTCAAGTAGTCCCTTCTGTTTTCAGAAACCGATTTTTTGCTTTGTTTTCAAACTTCAAAGTTTATTTCTGAAATAAAGGTTTATTTTCCCCCACGGAATTCTGAAGGTTTTATAAAAGTGTTAATTTCTAAAGCCTAAGTCATTTCTTGCCTTTGAAACTTCAGTGCTGTGGGTCAATTTAATAACGTTGCCTGAAGGTTCTTTTGGCCTTCAAAAGCTGTCAGATTGCCTTTCTTTGTTCTTTGAGAGAGTAAGGTTGCCTCATTCACAAAGCTTGAAGGAGTTGAAACAAGCACTTATGCAACCATTCAGTCTTCCTCCACCCCGCAGAGACACCCAGTTTTATTTTCAAGCTAGGTCCTAGTGGCAATGAGATGTATTGCCAACTAACAATTCTGGGTGAAATTCCCCAAAGCTCATCACCATTTATTTCACGGAGTAGTGTTAACATGTAGCCCAAGTTACCGGGACACCCGTAGCTAAGGGGAACAGTGGATGTTCTGCGCACACCCATCGCTGCCCTTCTGGGACTCAGAATAGCTCCAAACCTACTGAGGCCCCCCCCTTCATCATCTGCCAGACTGCTCCCCACATCTTCCCTTTTCGCTTTCCTCCCTTCTACCCTCACACTCTCTCTCAACTGGTTATAATTTAGAACAGAAGGTGTTTTATGGTTTGTTATATTTATTGAATGGTTTTGTGTTTCTTGTTCTCTAAAAAAAAATGGATGAGTGGAATGTTTTATATTTTCCTACTTTAGTTTTAAGTTGTGTTTCCTTTTCCTATAGTTCCTGATTTCCTTGTCTCCTCTCTCTCTTCCCCCATCTTCCTCTGCCTCCTCCACATCCGCTTGCCCTCAGTGATTCTGGAGAGAAAACAGCTTTTCCATTTCTGCCTGCATATTTGGTTTGGGTACCTGGTTACTTCTCTCAGGATGTTTCGAAATTTGATTCCTTAGTTAGTTTGGAAAGGCAGAGCTCTAAAATATGCACTGATGAATTTACATTCCACTTTCTAAGAACTCTGAGTATTTAAAAGGTTTTTTTTTTTTTTTTGGGTACAGATAGCACAAGGCTAAATATATCTGACTGGAGTATCTCAGATCATTGCTATGTAGTTTACATTCTCTCTCACTTTGTCATAATTCTCAATGAATGCAAATTGCATCTTTGTTCTTAGAAATCTCTTTTCTTCCACTGAACTGCCTTTCCTTTTTCTAAAGACCAGGGAGCCCTTTCGAAACACTGCTAATGTGGGGAGGAATTGACGCACAGCTTGTAGACTAACCAAATGTAGCTTGCTTTTCCCTGATGAAGTTATCACATTTCAGGGCATGGTGCCACTTGCAGGACTTTATGGTCCTGGCTTCAAATTTGACTTCAGGTTAAAGAGTGTATTCCCACTGGCCTCTTCCTTAGTATTTTGGCTTTGTCTTTATGCTTATGGGGGTCTTTTGTTTGGCCTGTATCTATTATCTCTTCCGGGCTTGGCCAAGGCTGTTAGGTTATACACCTTAGTATAAATATTTAACAAGATAAGTTAGACAAAATGTGCTTGAAGATACCTCAGCCCTCCCACCCCCATCCCTGCCCCTGCCCCTGCTCAGTTTTTGTGTAGAGTCACAGATGGTTGCTTTATCTCAGATGTTTGGATTTGGAGGACATTCCTTTGCACTTTGCTTGATGGACACAGTGAAATGGAAGCATGTGAGTCCGTCCTGACTACCAAAATGGTAGCACCAAGGAACAGATAACATTAGATTCCTCTTCCTATTTTTTTCTGACTGGTTATCCAAACTGCCCTAAGCCAGAGAGTTTTAGGTATGAGATTGTGTGTTTTTAAAGAAAATATTTTGGATAAAGACTAATGTTCTCAAGTCAGGAATAACAATTAGTACCATTCATTAATCAGGGGCATGTTTTGACTTTGAGTCCTGGCTAGGAAATATAAACTGTGAAAGTCACACGTATATATGAACCTCAGGCAAATTTATGACTTGTCAGCCTTTTAAGGTTAAATTCTTAACCCCAAATCGGGGCTGGCTTTATATGTGGAGTCCGGCACATTCCTCTGGGCCACTGAACAGCCCCCCTCCTTAGCCCCAGCCCTTTGCTTCACAGCAGCTAATGGCCTAATGAGCAAGAAGGATTTCTGCCTCTTATCAGCTGCCTAAATGGCAACAGGAAGGCTGATATACACAGAGTATAGGTCAAAACCTGAGTTCTGAAACTAACAAACTATAGGCTCAGTTTAAAACTCTGTAGTTATCAATGCCTGTCAGTGAAGGAGCTGGACACTTGAGTTCAACCAAATAGTAATAGTTGTCAAAAGTATGAACAGTCTAATTAATTTTGCTAATAGTTCGTTCCTTCCTTGTTTAGTTCTTCTATAAATAGCCTTCATCTAGGCTTTAATGAGCTTTTAGTTTGCGCCTGGAGGTTGTTATGGTCATGCGGGGGTGTTTGATTGTCAGATGGTGATGATGGAGGCAAGGATATTTATATTTTGGCCTGGAGTTTGGAAGGGGCTGCCAAATAAACGTAAATAGCCATCTACTACTACTTTTATTTCTTTTTAAACTGAGTTTTTGAATAAATATGTGCTCAACTTGCCGCGGGAGTCAGAGAATGCTTTGTGCCTCCTCATAGCGTACTCAGACGTTTTTAAAGGAGAAAGAGTCCTTGCCTCTTTCTGAGAACCACTTGGAATCCAGGCTCAGACTCCCAGAGAATAAATATCTTAGGGTATTCTGTGCCCATTATAGTGAAAGCCCCTTGACTTTCATCTTCTGCATTTGCATTTTGTCAGAGAAAATAATGAAACATTTTTTTTCAGATTCCGCCCTGTTATTGAAAACCCTATTTACATAAACAGGCATTGTTGTGGCTTAGGGAAGAATGTGGGGTCCCATTCTTGAGCTCCTTGTATATCTTGGCTAAGGCTTGTCTAAATAGAAGTAATGACGCTTTACTCTAAGCAGCTTTTCTCATGTAGGTAAGCAGGGGGGTTTGAAATTTCAGTTTACTAGATAATTGAGTCTCTTCTTAATTATTTCAGGCATGCAGGTTGCTCTCTTGATAGTAAAGACCCTAAAAATCTAGTAATCTCCTCAGGCATCCGTTTGGTAATAAAATCCTGTGCATGTTCAGGGGTTAATTTTCATGACAATTGTGCGTCCTCTCCCCACCCCCACCCTTAAAGAAATCCTGCTATCTTTTAGGGCCTTGGTCTCCTCACATTTGCAAAGTGTGCATGCGCACGCGCGCGCACACACACATATGTGTGTATATGTATATATATGAGTGTTGCTGGAATGACTGGATCTAGAGGGAATTTAAATGTATTCAGATTCATGCTCATTACACAACTTTCATTTAGAGTTTTTAATAGCCTTGTCATATTTCTCAGAAAATCATCTGCCTGACTTTGCCTGGTTTGGTTTTCTGCCCTGAATGAAAAGCTGAAGATCAGCAAAAGTGGAGCCTAACTATCTCCTATTCGATCCTTTTGATCAAAAAAAGAAGAAAAAAGAAAAAGAAAAAAAATCTCAGAGGTCATCTGGGGCGGAGTGAGGTGGGAAAAACCTTAAAAAAAAAAAAAAAGCCCAGGCCGCCTTCACATCTGCTAGTCATTCCCATTGGTGTGACTTCAATTCAGCAAGTTTTTATTGAGCACCTGTGGTGGGGGCGGTGCTAATAATCGTTAACATTTATTGAGCCGGGCGCTGTGCTAAGCCTTTATGGGCAACATCCCATTTAATCCATACCACAGCACTACCGGGTGGGTATCATTATCTCCCCCATTTTACAGACGAGGAAACTGAGGCTTGGAGAGGTTTAGTGACTTGGCCAAGGTCAAATATTTTCCGACACAAATTAAACTTAGTCTGGTCCCAGGGCCATGTTCCTAATCACTACTCTTGTGAAGGGCTCAGCATTGTTGGGAATTACTCCCCAAATCAGCTTTGAGAACTCAGTATGTGTGGGATGCCGGGCACTCAGAGTCAAATAATTTACTCGTGGTGGGGGCGGCAGACATGTAGACTGATGAGGCCCATGCATGGAGGGGTCTCCAGATCTGTGGAGGGGAGGAAGGAGGGCATGGGAACGGGGAGCCGAGGCTTGAATCTGTGGGAATTCTGTGTCCTGAGGCAGCTCAGCAGCCTGGGGTCATGGGCATTTGATTTTCCTGTTCAGTGAAGGTCATCTTCTACGGGTTGAACTGCCTCAGTGATTGCATCAACCTGTTTCCATCAGGGCCCTGGCTGACTGTAGCGTCAGCTGCCTTGAACCCAGCACTGCTTAGACATGCACGGTCAGCACGGTTCAGGACCTCACTGTCCCCATGGTTCCTGGAGCCCCTCTGGCGCTGCCTCTTGGAGCCCACGCCAGGTTTGGGGAGCTCTGTGTCTGCATCACCCCCTGCTTGACAGAAGAATGAAGTGATGATGAACAGTTTTGGGGTTTTTCAGTGAAATCATGGGAATGGAAGAGAAACCCCCAAATCACCTGTTTGCGTAATTTATTTTTGTTTTCCATGGCTCCCGAGGAAAGCAATGAGGAGACAAGGCACTGCTGGGCAGCATTGAAAAGTCTTTTATGTGTTGCATTAATGAGTTAGATTTTCCTCCATTTTGGGAAACGTTTGGTTCAGGGTAAGGTGGACTCATCAACGTGTATGTGTGTGTGTGTGTGTGTGTGTGTGTGTATGAGAGAGAGAGAGAGAGAGAGAGAGAGAGAAGGAGGGAGGGGGAGAGAGAGAGAGAGAGAGAGAGAGAGAGAGAGAAACCATACCCTTTAGCTTTCTAGTTCAGCTTCCCCAAAACTCGTTGTGTCTCCAAACTTCTTGCAGCTGCTCTGCAATGGCTTGCTTGCCAATACCTTCCCATGCACTTGCTCCTTCATTAAATCTCTTCCACAGAAAGAGTTTGCCACCAAGTCTAGACTTCAGTGACATGCAGGAGGAGGGCCAATTAGTGAGGATTTTGATTCCTATTACATGAGGGTGGGGGGAAGGGGAGGGAAATCTGTCCTTCCCAGTCCTTCAGATACTCAAGTTCTAACACAGCGGTGTGTCGAAGATGTATACAATTGCCGGAGCATTTACACAGCTATTCCCCAAGATGGCATAAATGCCACAGCACTAGAGCATGTCAGTGTAGACACTTAGATCAGCCGAAGGATCGGAAAAAGGAAAAGATCAATAACGTTGCTTCTCACTCAGGGATCAAGAGTGAGTGTTTGATTTTCTTTTGGTTGCATTTTGCTCAGGTGCAGTGTGTATGTTGTACTAACAAGGCAACCGATTCCCTTTTCCACGGGTTCCTATCGTCAGGAAAGGGGAACGATAAAATAGAGGGCACAGATTATTTACAGTGGCTGAGAATGTAATTACAAGGTGCAATGGCTTGAAACTGAAATTTAGGTTAGCCATTAGAGCTGGGAGAAGCATCTTAACAGTAAGGGTAATTGGGCATCGGAGAGATTTGCTTGGGAGCTGGTTAAGCAGCATCTGTAAAGGTGCTGCAGAGTAGGACAGGTGTAATGTGGACAGAGACTCCTACCATCTTCAAGGTTGTCATGGAGGCCCAAACTGATAGGCATCTTCCGTTGTTGCCTGGCTCTCTTTGTGACTCCCTAATTGCTAATGGCTTGAAAACATTTCTTCACGTATCCAAAATATGCCTAGTTTGTTAAGTATAAGAAAACAGACTTTCTCGGGACACCTGGGTGGCTCAGTTGGTTAAGCGTCCGGCTTCGGCTCAGGTCATGATTTCACGGTCGTGGGTTCAAGCCCTGCGTCGGGCTCTGTGCTGACAGCTCAGAGCCTGGAGCCTGCTTCGGATTCTGTGTCTCCTCTCTGCCCCTCCCCCGCCCATGCTCTGTCTCACTCTGTCTCTCAAAAATAAATAAATGTAAAAAGAAAAAAAAAGAAAACAGACTTTCTGAAATACGGGCCAAGGACTGAGGCAGTATTAGGATTTTTTCACTTCTGTAAGGCTTTTTCCTTCTAATAATATGGGACTGCTGTTGTTAAAGTAACATTTGGGCTCTGTCTGTCGGACTTTCTCAGGGCTGACCCCAGATAAAATTTGGTTTGGGTCTCTCTCTTTTTAGGGGGAGAGGGGCAGAGAGAGAATCTTAAGCAGGCTCCACGCTCAGCGTAGAACCCAATGTGGGGCTTGATGCCGCGACCCTGGAATCACCACCGAGCTGAAATCAAGAGTTGGATGCTCAACCGACTGAGCCACCAAGGTGCCCCTCTTTTAGCTTTTTTAAAACATCTTTCCTTCCTTTTTGACGTTTCCCCTCGTCCTTACGTGGGTGTTTTGGGTTGCTTCCCCGTTCCCTTCTTTCCCGTGCTGGAAGAAAATCCCAAGTAAACTATTTAGCCTTGAGGTATAAGGAAATTACTCAACGAGTGTTGCACTCGGAGACAACACCTGAGGAAATTTCCTAACCAGACTGCTAACTCCCCCATGATGAAACATTTAGATATTGCCAGGCAGATACTTGTAGGTGGGGTAGAGGGAGAGAGGGCGGTTATTAGTTTCCTAGGGCTGCCGTAAAGAGTTGCCTCAAATTTGGTGGCTGAAAACAACTGAAACTTATTCTCTTGCAGTTTTGGAGGCCCGAAGTTCAAAGTCAGGGTGTCAGCAGGGCCACATTCCCTCCACAGGCTCTAAGGAAGGATCCTTCCTCGCCTCTTCCAACCTTCTGGTGGCTCCAGGTCTTCCTTGGCTTGTGGGCTGTATCGCTTCAGTCTCTGCCTCTGTCTTCACACGGCCTTCTCTTCTCTGTGTCTCTCCTCTGGGTGTCTCCTTTAAGTCATCGGATTTAGGGCTCACCTGATTATCCAGGATGACATCATCTTGAGATGGTTAATTACATCTGCAGGATCGTTTTTCCAAATAAGGTCATGTTCACAGGTTCCAGGGCTTAGGACACGGGCATATCTTTTTGGGGGACACCATTCACCCCACTACAAAGGAGAGCTTTCTGGGCCTCTTTAACCGTACCAATACATCAGAGCTGTCCGCACTAAGGGGAACTTACTCCAGGGGAGCTGAAAGTTGGTTGTAAAATTTCAGTGTTTCCTGAGAGGGATGTGGGTAGGAACTGCTGTTTAACTCATTTTCTAAATGGCTAAATTGAGGGCCTGAGGAGCGAAATGACTTACCCGAGTCACCCTGGATCAGAAGTAAGAGTTCTGGGGTGTTTGGCTGGCTCAGTTGGCAGAGCTTGTGACTCTTGTTCTTGGGGTTGTGAGTTTGAGCCCCACGTTAGCTGTAGAGATCGCTTAAAAAATAAAGTCTTTTATTTATTTATTTAATTTTTTAAGGATTTATTTAGTTTTGAAAGACAGAGAGACACAGAGTACTAGTGGGGGAAGGACAGAGAGAGAGAGGGAGACACAGAATCCGAAGCAGGCTCCAGGCTCCGAGTTGTCAGCACAGAGCCCGATGTGGGGCTCAAACCCACAAACCATGAGATCGTGACCTGAGCTGAAGTCGGACGCTTAACTGACTGAGCCACCCAGGTGCCCTTGTTTATTTTTAATGTTTGCTTATTTTTTAAGACAGAGAGAGAGCACCTGCTCATGGGGGGTGGGGGGAGGGGCAGAGAGAGGGAGGGAGACACAGAATCTGCAGCAGGCTCCAGGCTCTGAGCTGACAGCACAGAGCCTGACATGGGGCTCAAACTCACAAACCATGAAATCATGACCTGAACTGAAGTTGGACACTTAACTGACTGAGTCACCCAGGTGCCCCAAAATAAAATCTTTTAAAAAAAGAAGAGCCCTGAAATGGAATAGGATACCATATATGTTTTTAAGTTTATTTATTTGAGAGAGAGAGAGCATGTGGGCACATGCGTGAGCAGGGGAGGGACAGAGAGAGAGAGAGAGAGGATCCCAAGCAGGCTCTGAGCGTCAGTGTGGATCCTGATGAGGGGCTTGAACCCACAAACCATGAGATCATGACCTGAAGTGAAATTAAGAGTCAGATGCTCAACCAACGGAGCCCCGCAGGTGCTACAGGATACCATATTATTCAGCTTAGCGTTTATGTTTTAACTCATGACTCCTGTTGAATTTGTTTTTCCTTAAAGAATATATGGGGGGCGCTTGGGTGGCTCAATCGGTTGAGCGTCTGACTTCAGCTCAGGTCATGATTTCACAGTCTGTGAGTTTGAGCCCCGCATCGGGCTCTGTGATGACAGCTCGGAGCCTGGAACCTGCTTTGGATTCTGTGTCTCCCTCTCTCTCTGCCTCTCCTCTGTCTCTCTTTATTAAAAAAAAAAAAGAATATATGGTTTCTAAACCCTTTAGCTATGGGAAGGCAACTGTTGCTCATTGCCCACCTGAAGAACCTTTTTGTAGGATCAAGGTGATGGTATGCTTTCAACCTACTATAGTTTTCTACCCAGTCTTTGTGGTTTGCTGAAATGTCAGCTGCAGGGAGTTTTGGAAGCCAGAAACAGCTGTGAAGCAAAAGACCGCTGTTTTAGGTTCGGGCATACTGAGTTTTAGGTACAACTTGCATGCAGAGTGGTAAATATATGGTTGTCACAGATGAGACATTCGCTGAAGAAATACTGTCACCGTTGCTTATGACAAAAGGACCAGTTCTAACATTTATGGCAGTCACAACTTTGGTGTGTAAAGAGATTAGCGAGTTAGAGTATGGCCTTCTTAGAAGCACAGAATTAAAGGAATGTTGGAGGCCACCAGGTCCAGTCTCCTACCTAGTACAAGGGTCCCTTCTCTTTTAGGAAGCAGGAGCTCAGTGCTGAGTATTTGTTCATACATTCAACAAGCATTTATTATTTCCTGTATCCCTGGCACTATACCATGTTAGGAAAGATGACCAAGGTATAGTTCCTGTCCACAGAAACTTACAACCTAATAGTAGGAATAAGAAAACTATACCAATAGCTATAAAAATGCAGTATTAGAGGTACAAAGCATGCTGAAAATTCCAAGTTGACAGCTCTTGGGGTTTATTTGGTGGGAAGGGTAGCTGGGGCAGGGGAGACCAACATTATGAAAGAGATACTTTCTGGATGAGAAAGTTTTAATAGCTGAAGCTAGGGGAAGAGCACTCCAGGGACAGAAATAGCATGAGCAAAACAGGGAAGCTGGAAATTGAGCCATGTGTTTGGGACACATGAAATAAGTTTAATTTAATCCTCAACCATGTTGAGAAGTAGGTGTTATTGTCCCCATTTTATAGATAAGTGAGCTGAGGCTCAGGGATTAAGCAACTTGCGTAAGATCGCATGGCTGTTAGGTGGGGTTCACACTGTGGTCTATCTGATTTCACATGTTTTCCCTTTGCCACTGTGTGCCACCCATCAGGAAGCTCTCTGCCATTAGTTAGCCTCTGGAGACTAAGGGGGATGTATAAAGGGAATGTGGTTATTACACGGAGTGAAGTGTTATAAGGCTGAGTTGTTGACCTTTGCCTTGGCCCCATATCCATGTTCACGTATAGCCGAGTGCTATTGACAAAGCCTTCCTAGAAGGGTGGAGGCAGGTCCTTTGCTTTTTTTGTGCCCTCCCAATGCCCAGTCTAGAATGGGCTCAGTGACTATCGATTCACCTACAGCCGGAGACCTTAGACTCTCAGATCTGAAATTACCTTAGGGGTCATCTGGTCAGGCCTGGATTTGAGGAGGTAGTTGGTTAAGTCACACAGCTGATTTGGTAGCAGAGCAGGTAAGAACATTTTAGTTTTGGTAGGGAAGGGCTCTCCCCAGGCCCCGTGTGATTTCATACATAGGGGAAAGGGCTTAGCTCTTAGATGGAGCCTAGGGTGTTGAAATTCTCAGCTATACTTCAGGTCTGCATATTTGAAGATTGTATCTGAAAAATAAAAATTATACATCTCCTGAAAGATGGGATCTCAGCTACTTATCTGAGTAGAATAACAATTAGTGAAAGAGTGACTCAGGGAGACAGAATTGCCTTAGTTTAGTCCCTCTGGCAAAATTCTAAACTAAAAGGTTTTTTTTTTTTTATCCCAACTGGCATTGTTTCTCCAACCCAATTTTGTTTTTATTAGGGATTTTTCCCATGTCTAAAGAGAGAGAGAGAGAGAGAGAGAGAGAGAGAGAGAGAGAGAGATTGTGTATGCATGTGTGAGAGAGAGAGAGATGGATCGATCTTTATTTTGGGCTCTAAGGACTCTTCCTTCATTTCCCCTGGAATACTGCTCTTCTAAAAGTTGCTCTAGTAGCATCAATTAATCTCATCTAGTTCCTTTAAAAATGAATTCTCTTGGGGCTCCTGGGTGGCTCAGTCAGCTGAGAGTCCGACCTTGGCTCAGGTCATGATCTCACGGTTCATGGGTTCGAGCCCTGCATCAGGCTCTCTGCTGACAGTACAGAGCCTGCTTCGGATCCTCTGTCCCCCTCTTTCTCTCTCTCTGTCTCTTTCTCTCAAAAAATAAGTAAACACTTAAAGCTGAACTCTCTTGAAGTTCTGGCATTGGTTTCAAGTCAAAGGGGAAGGCATCAAGCCCAAACCTCAGCAGGCCCCTTGAGATACAAAGACGACTCTGTCAGGAGTCTTTCCATCAAGGAACCTAAGTCTGGCAGAGATAAGCCATGCAAATGTAACCAGGATGCAAGTTAGAGTGAGAAGTGTCTTTATAAAGGATGCAGAGCAGAACGCTTGTGGAGTACATCCCTTTCTGTTCCCATGAACCCTCGCTTCTGTGAGAAACCAGTCCAAAGATAAGGAGGAGTCAATTATACCTCAGCATAGCTGGGGAAAAAGTTTAAAAGACAAACAAAAAAGAACCAAAGATAGGTAGAAATAAATCATCTTGTAGCCAGGCTCACACAGCAACTTTTCATCCGTCCTCGGCCGTCCTCCACGGCTCACTTGCCCCTGTAGCCTTAATCAGGTTCCTTGTCAGTACCTGGCCGGGCCACCCTTTTTCACACTGCTGTGCCCTTGCTCCATTTTCTTGAAGGGTTTTTAAGAAGGAGAATGATGTGATCAGAGACATACTCGAGCAGTTATCTGTCTGGGGCTCGGCTGGAGGAGGGGGTAGAGGCAGGGAGGCCGGTGGTGGAGGCTCTTATGGTTGTCCAAGTGAAGAGAGGTGAGGTAATTAGGCAAAGGTGGAAAGAGGGGGAGGGTAACGAGGGACATTTACAAAGTGGAAACAGTGGGATTTAGTGGCCTTTGGCTCCAGGGGCTGAGGGGGAGTGAGGCGTCCAGAGTGACCTAGAGGTTTCTAGTTGGTTTGGAAGTCTACTTCCCTGGACAGGGGCTGTGTCCTGTTCATCACTGTACTCCTCAGGTTGGGCCTAGTCCCTGGCACAAAGTAGACATTCAGTAAATGCTGGAGGAACGAATTGTTCACCACTTTGGCAGGCCGACTGTAATCAGCGAATTTGTATTCCCAGAGCACATGTTGACTGCTGGTTGGGAATGTGGTCCAGAAAGACCCTGTTCGTGGGAGAGCATAGCGGTCTAGGGATTCAACCTTTCCCGGGCATGAAATGATATGCAGTTAATTGACGGTTGGCAGTGGAGATAATTCTCAGGCTTAGAGAATGGGTTCTCTCCAGGGTTGCTTTAAACTCCCAGTCCTCCAGTGTGGTAGCGACATTTTGGCCTGCCTTTTACAGAGCCAGGGTCTGTGGTGGCCCCAGGCACCATCTTTGATTTAAAGGCCGAGCTCCCGATACCCAGGTGCGCCCTCTGCAAGGTCATGTTCTTTCAGGCTCAATAACAGAAGGGTAACCTTCAGCTGGGTCCCGTAAGATGCTTTCTTCCACCAGCAATCATCACTTTCCCCACCGGTTTCAAATGCAGTCATTTCTTTCATCTGTATTCCTATCTTGATTAGTGAGAAATTAATGAGCGTGTAAGATTTGATTTAGATAATGATTAATTAGGGGAAAAGGCACCGTTCTAGTGCCAAGTCACTATTATCTGCTAAGGAAATTAGTTAATATTTTTGGATGGCAAATTGACTTGTCCTCTGTTTAAAAAAATACCTTTTAAAAGAGCCTGATATGTTTTTTTGGTTCATTAGTAGAGCAACCTATAGTTAATCCTTTGGATAATTTTAATAGGCATCTCTTTCCCTACAAGTCATGAAACAACCAGTTGTGGATACCATTCATTCTTCTGCTTAATATTACTTTAATGATGATATTACATCATTATTTTTAGCACAGTGTACCTTTGTTAGCAAAAAAAATAATCCGCCGTTCATAAAGCAGACCTTGGCAATGAAATGTGTCAAATCATCATATATGTATGTATATATGGAAAAGATTTCAATTTTCATTGTTACTCAGCCCTGACGATTCCTCCTCTTCTGTTGCTGTTTGAATATGTTTTATCTGTTCTTAGGAAAGTATAAGGATCAAGGTCTACATGAATCTTACGTCTGTTCTTTAATGTGTTTTCTAATGTGATTTTTGACAATTTATAGTCATTAGTAAAATTGCAGTCTAGTAAAATAACCAACATATAGAACACAATACAGGTAATTAGAGAATTGGTGGGCTGGAAGTGACCTTGAGGGCTTATGTATTACATTCCCAGTTTCGGGCTGTAAGGCTCATCTTCCTACGCAGCACTCTTCAACGTTTTATGCTTTTGCTTGAGAACCAACAGTGGTCCTTTATTGCCTATGGGGTCAAGCCCATAGGCTTTTGTCTGCATTCAAGGCCCTCCACATTCTGACCTGATAATCTAGCTGTGCCCCAGATTCCAGCTTCTCTTCAGGCAGATTAGACTTGCCCTACTACACTGCTGGGGCCAAATCCATTTTACCCATTGGCACCTTCAGATCCTTCCCGTCTAGCTCAAACCCCACCTCTCCTGGAAATTTTGTTTGGTCCCCAAGAGCCTCTGGTGAGCATTCATTTATCTAGCAAATGTTGTTGATAGCATGTATTTCAAAAATCAGTCGGCTCAGTCGGTTAAGTGACCGACTTCGGCTCAGGTCATGATCTCGCGGTCCATGAGTTCGAGCCTCGCGTCAGGCTCTGTGCTGACAGCTCAGAGCCTGTAGCCTGCTTTGGAATCTGTGTCTCCCTCTCTCTCTGCCCCTCCCCTGTTCGCACTCTGTTTCTCTCTCTCTCTCAAAATTAAATAAACATTAAAAAATAAAAAAAAATCCACTTTATTGAGATAATTAACAGACAATAAAATACACCCAATTTGAGTGCAGTATTTAATGAGTTTTTACAAATGTATATACCCATGTAACCACTGCCCCAATGAAAATAGAGACAATTTCCATCACTTCAGAAGAATAATACTGCATATTTTGTCACCTAACCATGTACCAACTTTTACTGTTCTGTAGCTATTTTTGTGTGAAAATCTGGTCTCTTAGTGTGAGTTTTGTATTTGTTTATTTTAATTTTACTTAACGCATATTGTGCCAAGAAGGCTAAGAGCTTTACCTGCACACTCTCACTCAATCTTTGCAAGAACTCTGTAAGGTAAGTGCTATTGATAATCCCATTTTAGAGATGGGGACAAAGAGGCATGTGGAATTTAAATAACCTGCCCTTGCTTCTTGCAACAGCTTGCAAATGGTGGGGTTAGGACAAAATTTTCAGCAACTCGACGAAGGGGCCATACTGCCTTTGCTCTTTCCTGCCCATTAGTGCCTACCATGATGCTCACCTCCAGGCCATTAATACTTACTGACTTGGGAAGAAAGCCGATAGAACAGACTCATTTAGACAGATTCATACACATTGTTCACTGTCCTCTTCCAATTAGGGACAGGGCTCAGGCCTGGAATGGGGTCTCTGAATGAGTGTGTGAGCCTATGACTGCAATGCAAAGGGGGACCAAAGTCCCAGTTCAGGGGAGGTGGCTAAGGGAAACCAGGAACAATCTCAAATGTCAAGTCCTTGAAAGGAGCCAAAAAAGAGCCAGAACTGGGCCCAAATGATGGAGGTTGAGAAAGCAAGGCCACAGGTACCCAAGCTGAAGACATTCCTTGACACGAGAACACATCAGGAAAGAGCTTTCGGTGGTCCACCTGCAGCTTGGCCTCCGGGAGAGGGAGCAGCCGGTAAGGGTGCCCAGCTTGGACACTTGTGTGAATAATCCTGCAGAGGAGAGCTACCGTAACCCAAATATCCCCTTTCAGTTGTAGGATCCAGAACGAGACCCAGTGTGCAAGTGAGACATTGCCTCAAAATAATTAGAAATGAATTACTTTATAGTTCCTTCAAGTGAAACATCTATTTGTGTATGTTCAATTTGGAAATTGATTTTTATGGTATTTGAAAATATTTTTTCCAAGAGCAACATTAAGCGCACAGACATAACATTTTCAGGGTCATCTGTCTCTAGTCCCTCATTTTAGATCAGAGAGACACAAAGTTTTTTTTTTTTACCAGTGTTCTTGATCTGTAGCCCTCATTAATTCACCACTATGTGCACAGGGCTGAATGGGATTGACAGGGCATCCCAAGGAGATGGGTGTCACTCTGCTCTTCAGGAATGAAAAACCTAGGAGAGGAGATTATAGTATGAAAGTACTTTTTAATCCTCCAGAATAAATGGGAACTAGCAGCCCTGTAATGACTTCAGGTAATTTTTTTTTTTTTTTTTTTTTTAGCGTCTGGAAATGCAAGTTATTAAGCTCCAAAGACTTGAACCTTTCGGGCTCATTTGAATAGTCAATTGCTAAGCCTTCTCCTTATCTCCATCCTAGGCTATATTGCTTGTCTCTATTCCTGTTTCCCCGCTAAATTCCACTTTTGGATAAAAAATGTGAGCACCTCTTTGATGAGTGTGGCCAACAATTATTTTTCTTTTCCATCTAATAAAGGAGTTATTTCCCTTTAACCGTCTTTTGTTCCAGGTATTCTTAGAGAATGCTATACTATTACTGTGTCTTTTGTAGGTTGCATCTTACTTCTTGAATTGGCTTTTCCGCTTTGATTTATTCAAGTACCTACCAGTTCCCCGTGTACCCTTGGTTTACCTCCTTAATTATTTGCCCTTGGTTACTTTTTATTCATCCCACTTGAGATTTGGTTTCCAGAGTAATTCTTTGTTTTGTTGACGAGGATTCCTCTTTCAGTTCTTTCTCTACTTTCAGTTTGGGTGTTCTGCTTTTGATTCTTTCATGCGTCTGTTCTTGCACTGAAATGGTTATATTTCATTATTGTCATTTCTTGTAGGCATGTCTGGCTCTCCTGGCTCACTTTGTTCCTTATGTTCTCTTGTGCTAGAGCTTATTTTAAACTGGCTTGTGAGTTACATGAAATTTACTTAAAATGTTTTTCCCTTTGGCGTATATTTCTCTCCTTCCTGGTTTGGAAATCCTGAATTCGTATCAGTTTATATATGTTTTATTTCCCCAAATATGTAGCTAACTCTTAGCCCCCACATCGGTTGTATTGGCTTATTGATTAACCAGGCAACGATAACTGGGAGGAAGGATAAAAGTTGCTATATGTTCATGTCTTCTATTTGGATATAACCTACACCTTTCTTTATGACATCGGGCATGTTTTCCCCAAAATTCCCATTTGACGTTTTATTCCTTTCAAGATTTTCGGCTCAACTATTTCTTGAGATAGTGGGAGTTTTTACAATGATAGACTTGACCAAGCCAGGGAAGGGACACAGTATTCAAGCTCTAAGTTACTTTATGAATGATCATAGCAAAGGCAAACAAAACTGGTGTCATGGTAATTCAAAGAGGCGGCCCTAGGTGTCTGTAGGTACACCGAGTGGTAATTTGTTACTTTCTAAGATCTAAGGAGCTCATAGCATTTCACAGAGGAAAGATCTGAGCCTCATTTATGATGCCCACTAACTAGCTAGAGCTGGTGGAAGTAGGAACAGTATTAACAGCTGCCCTGCCAAATAAACCCTGCTGTTCCTGAAAACTGGAAATTTAGAAACACAAAGGAGTTTATTTGTGACGTTTAATTTTATGAACGTATTCAAATACAGATATTTTAGTTTTTTTAAAGTTTATTTATTTTGAGAGAGAGAGAGAGGGAGGGAGGGGCAGAGAGAGAGAGAGAGAGAGAGAGAGAGAGAATCCGAAGCAGGCTCCTCACTGTCAGCACAGAGCCTGATGTGGGACTTGAACTCACAAACTGTGAGATCCCGACCTGAGCCGAAATCAAGAGTCAGTTGCTTAAGCGACAGAGCCACCCAGGCACCCCATCAAATACAGATGTTTTAAACACATATGACTTAGGCATCAGTTTACCAAGAAAGCAAATAAAGCATTGATAAGTGGACAGAACTTGGTGTATGGAAAATTTCTGCTACATAGGATTTTCCCATCTACATGTGTGTCCCAAACCAATCTTGCTTAAATCTAGATTAGCCACTCTTCCCGAAGGGGACTTTTTCCCTTCGCGGTCCAGTAAACTGCATCAATTTCTACTCCTAGAATAGCCTTATGTTTTGTAACCTCATGTAGAAAGAATACAGTGAGCTAGCTCTGTTTTCTTTTTCAGAAGATAATCATAAAGCCTTTACGGTTAGACCGTATTTAAAATCAGTTTAAGGCTTGTATATGAGATTGACATTTATAGGAGATAAATCTGAACTCTGAGTCTCCAGACCCCAAATTGTATTTTGACACATTAAATATCACCTTTCCATCCAGTGCTATAAATTGCAGTGCTGGATTTGGTTTGGTGATATGTATTATCTTTGCTCTTGGTTTACTACCTTTGTCAGCAGCTCTCTTGACGAAGGGGAAGGGGAGAGCTTGGAGTCAATACCCCGGACCCCAACAGTGATGTCATGTGAGGCAAAACTTGATGAATTCCATTCCTAAATCAAGAAAATAAAACTTGGACACATACATTAAGGTCATGATTAACTGGAATTCCTAGGGAAATAAGATGGAATAAAAATAAATTTTCCGGTCACTGAGGACTAACTAGTCTCTCACCGCATACCCACCCCCCAACTCCATTTTTTAAAACCTCATTGTTGCAAAGCTGTCTTAAATGTTTCTGTGTATGTGTTTTAGCCTTCCTTCAGTCAAGATTGGATGTTTCTTATGGAACCTTACTTTGCCAAGGTCCTTACAGGACATTGAGGGAGCCTTCTCTCTGTCCCATATACATGTTTGGTCATCCTGGCAACTATGTTGCTTTATTGCACTCATTCTTAGGTATTTATCTCTGTTAATCCCTTCAGACGGTGAGCTCTTTGGGGGTAAGGACCATGTCTCTCTTGTTCAAAGTGGTACCTCGACCATGTAGCACGGTGCTTGGTGCATAGAAGATGAGTTAGATTGAGTGCTCTGAGAAGCAGACGCCAGAAGGGCACTAGATATGTAAGGGATTTCTTGGGGAAAACGCTCGTGAAGGAAATTGGGCAGGATGCTGAAGGACGCTGGGAGAGTCCTTGGACTGTGGTGCTGGACCCACCCAGCTGAGGAAGGAAGGAAAGAAGGAAGGGTTAGTGGGAAGAATCTTTGCAGTACAGTTTTTTTAAAGATTTTTTTTCAAATGTTTATTTATTTTTGAGAGAGAGAGAGGTAGGGAACAAGCAGGGGAGGGGCAGAGAGAGAGGGAGACCGAATCGCAAGCAGGCTCCACTCTGTCAGTGCAGAGCCTGATGTGGGGCTTGAACTCACAAACCATGAGATCACGACCTGAGCGGAAATCAAGAGTCAGACAATTAGCCAACTGGGGCACCCAGGCACCCCGACTGCAGTGCAGTTTTAAGAAAGTTTTGTCAAGGTCAATGGGGAGTCCTTGAGCCAAAATCGCAGTCAGCAAAGTCCTGTGTCTCACAAGGCTTAGCATCTTTGTTATGCTCAGTCATTGGCTGGGAGCAGCCCCTAGGGATTACTGCCTGGGTACGACATGGTGGTGAATTCAGAGCGTGGCAGCTGGGATCGTTTGTCAGTTACATTCCACGCAGTAGGGGATCTGAGATGCACGTTTTCGTGGCCACCCCAGAAGGATCTCAACAAACGCTGATTGAAGGGAGAGTTTGAATACAGTGGGAGTTGCAGAAGAGGAAGGAGATTGGATTTAATATTCATTGAGCCCTGATATTTGCTAGTATTGGTGGAGGATATAAAATCATGGGACTCCCCCTCATTTCCTTCATCTCTCCTCAAATATTACCTTATGAAAGAAGCCTTCCCAAACTACTACCCTATATAAATAAAATTGTCCCTGCAACTGCCACCTTCCCTATCTCCCTGACTTTGGTTTTTAAACATTAAAAAAAATAACAGCTTTATTGAGGTATAATTGACATACAATAAATGATAGACATTTTAAGGGCATAATTTGACAATTTTGACACATGTACACAGCCATGAAATATTCACTGCAATCAGAATTATGAATATATCTATCACTCCCCCAGATTTCTCCACTCCTGCCCCGTCCCTGCCCTCTGTCCCCTCCCCAATAACCACTGAACTGCTTTCTGTCACTATAGATTAATTTTCATTTTGTAGACTTTTGTATAAATGGGACCGTAGAGTATGTAATTTTTTTGATGTGGCTTCTATCACTTGGCATAATGTTTTTGGGGTTCACCCATGTGCTAGCACATCGATAGTTTATTCCTTTTTGTGGCTGAGTAGTATTCCACTGTATGTATATACCACAGTTTGTTTTCCCTTCCTTAACTTTATTTTGTCTGTAGTACTTACCACTTTTTGACTATATGTGTGTTTGTGTATGTGTATGGTTATTATTAGTTTGTTGTATGTATATACAGACTATATATAAACTCCCTACATTTACAAAGTATATATCTCTGTTTATATATATCTACTATCTCCATAGTGCTTGCACAAGGCAGGTGCCCAATAAAATATTTGTTGAATGAATCCCATCTACTCCCCTGGCTTCAATTTTCATTCACCTGCTGATGACTTCCATGGGTGCAGAAATGTGTCGCGTTGCCAGCAAAGAGCTGAGAGTGACAAAGGTTTCCTTCATTGGGAAACTTGGCAGATGATGATAATTAACTGAGATATAGAACACAAGAGATGGAACTGTGTGTGTGTGTGTGTGTGTGTATGGGATACACAAAATTCAGTGGGGTTTTAGAACTCAGGAGAGCGGTAAGGGCTGGGTTAGGGAGTTCAGAAGTCCCATGGGTATAGATGAGATCATGGGTAGGGGGAGATGTAGAAAGAGGGGGAAGGTCAATGACACTAAAGTGACAGGCAAAAGAAGAGGAAGCACAAAAGGACAGATGAGAGTGGCCATAGCAGTAGGTGTGTGGTGGAAGAGGTGGACAGGTTCACTAAACTAATGTAGGAGGAGATATTGGTCATATAAGTTAAGGAAGGGAAAACAAACTGTGGTATATACATACAGTGGAATACTACTCAGCTCCTTCTCCAAGAAGGAGATATTGGTCAACTGTGAGGGAAGCTGCCAAAGATCGCATTGGATGAGGACTAAGACGTTCCAATTCCCTCATTTTAGAATAAGCGAGGAGATTATTCATTTGGCCAATTTTTATGGAGCTGCAAAAATAAAAAAGCATTGTGCATCGTAAGTGAAGTAGCTCAGGAGTTCAGAGGTCAGCATTTGAACAGAGCGCGAATGTTGTAGTTGTAAGGGACTTTGATGATTGTCTGAGTGTTAATATTGTCCTCTGGATATTTCGTCTGGGAACCTTACTCCAGACCTTTAGTTAAAACAACAGCAGCAAAGCTTTGATACGATATTGATGTTTTAATCATTTATCCAAAAAGCAACATTGGGTTGGCAGACATACATTTCATTAGGAAATCATAACTGGAATTTTGAAAATTGCTTCTTGGTTGTGCTCTCATTCATAAATTATAATCAAGAAAAATAAATGGTAGGGGTGAAGATTAATCTTTTAACGGACAAATTAAATATCGGTGTTCAATGACGTATACTTGGTGCTGTAAATTAGTTTATGCAGAATTTATGAGTCAAACCTCGGCAATTAATTCTAATGGTTATTCAAAAAGAATCAGTCATAAGGATAATGAGGAGAGAGCAGGGATCAGTTAAGATAAACACTAATTTTGAAAAATCAAGATTTTACTCTATTTTAAAAAAGTACATTGTTTGGCCTTGTTCGCCTCGTGTGTGCGTGTGCGTGTGTGTGTGTGTATGACATTCTGTTTACTTAAACATGAAAAACTTGTTTATTTCAGGATCAGATTTGCAAGTATGTCTCCCCAAGGGCCCAACATGCTGCTCCAGAAAGATGGAAGAAAAGTACCAGCTAACGGCGCGGTTGAACATGGAGCAGCTGCTTCAGTCTGCAAGTATGGAGCTCAAGTTCTTAATTATTCAGAATGCTGCGGTTTTCCAAGGTGAGTTCTGGGGGTCGGCTCAGATGTGCTGCTCAATGGCATCATTATTTGGGTACCGGGCTTTCAAATGCTAAGTATAATTTCTAAATTACCGTTCCAGCATTAATGGTTGATATAAGAACCTCCCAGTGAGAGATTCTGTTTAAGGAAAAACACAGTTTTTAGAGAAGCTGCATTTTCACTCTTCAGAAAGGCGGGCTATTGTCAAATATCATGGTCCAAGGACATTCTGTTTACCTGTATACAAAGGCAGTAAATCTCTGCAGAAAGAGTAAATGATATCTTCTCTCTAAGAACACTTAAGACTTGGTGAAAAAAAATAAAACAAAACAAAAGTTTACTTGAATACCCGTTTTCTCCAGGAGTGGGTTAGATACTTGTGGAACATGCCTGAACTCCTTCTGACCACTGGGACCGTTTCCATAGAGATGGGGAGCTTGGTTTGAGGGCCGTGCATTTTCTGATTTGTGTGAGTGGTTACATCTTTCTTTGTGAGTTTCAGTTCTTACTACACCTCTGTGAGGCTGTCACGGAAGCGATGTGGCATGGCCAGAACAGGGCAGGAATCCCATTTCTCCTTGCTGACTTGTAGGACTGTCACAGCAGGATGGAGAGTACCTCTGTTGATTCAAAGACCAGCGAGGGATGATGGTGACAATGGCGGTAACAGGGATATTAAGCACTTAGCACCACATTCAAGGTACTCTTGTAAGTGCGTTATGTGTACTAATTCATCCAATCTTCACAATAACCATATGAACTAAGTATTACTGTCAGCATTCCCATTTAATGGATAAAAACCCAAGGCACAGAATGGTTAAGTAACTTGCCCAAGGTCACACAACTAATACATGGTGAAAGCAGGATTTGAACCTAGGCAGCCTGGCTCTCAGGGTCCATACTTTTAACCACCTCAGTATGCTGCCTCCTAGGAGGGGAAATTAATTACAGATATTGGGGCTTTCTTCTGTCTTTCCTTAGGCACATGAAATCAGCTTGCTCTACAGAGAATTGGGGTCAGATAGAAAAATAACACTTCTGGGGCGCCTAGGCGGCTCAGTCGGTTAAGCGTCTGACTTCGGCTCAGGTCATTTACCTCACGGTTTGTGACTTCGCACACCGTGTCGGGCTCTGTGCTGACAACTTGGAGCCTGGAGCCTGCTTTGGATTCTGTGTCTCCCTCTCTCTCTTCCCTTCCCCCACTCATGTTCTGTCTCTCCCTCTCTAAAAATAAATAAACATTAAAAATTTTTAAAAAAATAACACTTCTGACTACTTGACATTCCAAAGATTTAGATTTATGGTGCCTGGATAAGGATTAACCTCTTTGAATTGTAAGGTGGATTGATTATAGCTTATTTTGTGTATTACAAGGAAGTTTTAGAATTAGCTGAGAAAATTATTCAAATTATCTAATAAAGCATACATTCATAATAGTTTCTAGGGTCAAAGCCTCAGGGGATGTTGGGTTGATTATATGAAGTACAGTATATAAGCGTGAGGTATTTGTTACTTATTTATGCAGTCAGACCCTTGCGAAGAGTTTGTTGAGACTAACAATTTGGCGATAGAATGAATAATTTAAAGAGATTTTAAAAATACATGTACCATTCATGTACTTCTTAGATTGGTTTTGGAGCTGTTCTGCTGGCTGAAAGTGGGGTGATAGGAAGCGATGGGACTTGAGAATTGGGTTGAAACAGAGAGCTGAATCTTGTTCTTTGGGGTGTCAAGGTGCTTTTCAGAATGGAGTATTTATGATTTGTTTCATTCTCAGGATAACCAGGCCAACAGATGTTATCATACAACTCTTGGCTGGTGGAGGCGGGTGGTAGAGCAATCACACTCCACGCCTTGGGTGGCAGCTTCCGTATCTCTGTCCAGTCCTGCATTTTACATATTGTGTTTTCTAGCCCTGGAATGGCACAAGACTAGGAAGAAAGGAAATTCTGACCAGATTTTGACTGGCTTAGAATGGAGGTTGAACACTAGTCATGTGGACAGAGTCTGGAAAGTGGGGACAGCACCTACGAGTTGTATTCTTTCTTTCTCTGTTTCTGACACACACACACACACACACACACACACACACAAATATATGTTATTCCTCAAATTGTGAAGATGGGCAGAAGGACACACTGGCAAAGGAACACGGAGACAACTAGGCGATGTCTGAACCCATTGCTGGAGCCTTCTACCTCATTACCATATGTACTCAAATTTTTTTATCTTGTTTCATTCTCTTTTCTTATTCTTCCCCTGCTTCACATTTAGAGAAAATAAACCCCATAAGAAAAAAGAAACCATGGTGCCAGACTTCGAAGCAATTATGCCATGTTTGTAGAAACATTGCCCCCAAATTCTTTCTATAACAAACATGGGGAGGCACAAGACTAAAATCAGACTGCTGCAAGATGGTTTATTATTGATTGCTAAGAAAAGAGAGCAGCCCCCCTTTTTTTATAATTACTTATTATTCTAATAAACTTAAAAGGAGAGGGCACAGTTGTTTTTTCCTTAAAATACACTCCCCCTCCCAAGATTCCAGCAGACCAGATCATTGCTCTAATTCTTCACTCATATGAAATTTGATGCAAGCTATTTTCTCCACCATATGAAGTTGAAGAAAGCTCACCTTGATATTGGCCTAGATCTACAATCTCTTTAGGATTCCTTTGCTAGTCCACATTGGGGGTATTTAAGCTGTGAGCGCTTTCTGCAAATATGTGCACAGTTCCACCAACAATGCTTACTGCCTCGATGTGGATTTTATGTCTTCGTTTGCAAGAAGTCTTTGCCCTCATAAATGAGCCTGGGGCCCTTTGCTACAGTGCTTGGAGTGCTCTCTTGCTAATGTTGTTTTGATAATGATTGAAGCGTTAAAAAAAAAAGTTGTTCTTTATTTTCAATCTTTGCATTGCCTCGTTTCCTAAATTTAATTTACTTGGATGTGCTTAGTAAAATGAGGCAGCAGAATCGTTTTTTTTTCTGCCTAATTAATTCGTTTTGAAAAACTCCACGAAAAGATTTTCTTTCCTCTTTTTCTTCTCCCCTACCTAATAATAATTACGATGATAATAATAATAGTGGCAATTTATTAAGTGCCTACTATATGATGCTTACTTGTACATAATCCTCTCATGTAATTTTCCCAGCGGCCCTCTGAGGTTCGTACTGTAATTATCTCCATTTTACAGATGAGGAAACTCATTGAGGCCACAGCTTCTTCCAAACCATGTGACATGGTTTTCCTTGTTCTTAGTGTGCTTGAGATGAAACAAAATTGTTTGAGGGGGAGATGAAACAAAGTTGTAGGGGGGTGCCTGGGTGACTCAGTCGATTAAGTGTCCACCTCTTGATATCGGCTCAGGTCATGACCTCACGGTTCGTGGTGTCGAGCCCTACGTTGGGCTCTGTGCTGGCCACATGGAGCCTGCTTGGGACTCTCTCTCTCTCTTCCTCTCTGTTCCTCCCCTACTTGCACTCTCCCTCTCTCCCCAAACAAATAAATAAACTTAAGAAAAAAACCCAAGAAGTTGTAGGATTTGTGGTCTTTGAGAAGAAAACTGGGATAGAATTCTAAATTTTTCATCCTATCTCCACCACCTCTACACCTTCAAGCCTGGAGTTTGGTTTTCTTTGCCGAATTTCCTCATAACCTTCAAATGTGTGCTATCAGGAAGTACTTGGGGGTATGCCTGGGTTTTTTCTGTACGTTCAATGATTTCAGTCTTCCCCAAGGTGCCACTGACTTTAAGTGAGACCAGACTCTTCAGCTTTTCTGAAGTTGCCTAACCCACAACTTGAACTGGCTTCATCAGAGGGTAGATAGAAACCGTGGTAAAGCAGCAAACATCTCTGTGTTCCTAAAACACCATGGAGCTCCTGCCTAGGTAGCTTGAAGCTCCTTGGGCCATTGTTCAGTGCCTACTACTGTTTATGTGTGGTTTTTACAAACTTGATTTTCTAGTTTTCTACCCAGATAAGCAGATAAGCAGTTAAATGGAAGCGTTATAGAAGATTGCCAGAGTGAGGTACGTACGAGCAGGAAGAAGTTATGAGTGACAGTAATGGTGGAAGACCTAAAAGTAGACTCACGAGCTCACTGAACATGGCAGTCCAGAGGGCATTCAGGAGAGGGATATATCCTACCTGCCTCAGTAGCCCCTGTATTATAGTGGGCCCAACCACTGATGTCCACAGTGATGGTTGTGAATCAGTTAAGATCAAATGATTTTCACTGTTTTTTTTTTTACCCCTTCACATTTCCATTTTATTTTATTTTATTAAAAAATTTTGTTAATGTTTATTTATTTTTGAGAGAGAGACAGAGCGTGAGTGAGGGAGGTGCAGAGAGAAAGGGAGACAGAGAATCCGAAGCAGGCTCCAGGTTCTGAGCTGTCAGCACAGAGCCTGATGTGGAGCTCGAACCCATGAACCGTGAGATCATGTCCTGAGCCAAAGTCTGATGCTTAACCGACTGAGCCACCCAGGCGCCCCATCACATTTCCATTTTAAGTGGCTAAAAAATATATCGAGGGGCTGAAAGGCAATGGAAGGAGCACTGGGCTTGGAGTCAGAACATCTAAATTCTAATTCTAATTCTGTTTTTGTAAGCTTTATGACTTTAGGTGGTTATTTAGACTTTCTTAACCTCAGTTTTCTTATCTGCAAAATGGGGGATAATAATTACAATCCTGCTTACCTCATAGGGTAGAGGCAATGTATGTGAAAGTATCTTGAAAACTATAAAGCACTGTATACATGCATTATTATCTCGCCAGCCCACTTACGTGGACTGCTGTATCCCAGGTGGTGGCAGATGAATGGCTCATTGCCGTTACAGGCGGTAGCCTAGATAAAGCTGGAGGTCATGATGTCACTCACCTGTCTTTGCCACTGACAGCTTCATTGCACAGGTAAGGGAGCACGTAGGTAAAGTAGCCTTTGAAAAGGGGGCTTATTTTGTGCATTTTTAGATGTGAAGCTGTGCTGTTTGCAATGTCAGTACTGCCAGGAGCAATCCTTTTTTTCAGCTTCCCGAAGCTTCTCTTGTGGCCCCTATCTGGTATATGTTACACACAGACAAGCGGCTGGATCAGGAAGGGTTTGTTGTGGTCAGGCCATATATATTTTTTTCAGGCCATATTTTAATTGCATCGTCCGGTCCACGATATCATGGCAGAGAGAAGGAACATGGGAGTCCAGGTTTAGAGATGTCACATGGGCCTTCACTCAGTGTTGGAGGGCTTTCTTCTACCTGCTTTCTAGAGAGGAGATGAAAAAGACGTCTCCACATGGGGGGGTTGGCGCCAGTGTTTCTCTGCCTCCTTGTTTTCCATTTCCATCTGCTCTTGGCAGTTCTTACACTTTTTTTCTGTCAGATCCCTGTCTCTCCAACTCCCCCTAAATAAAATTGACCTTGGTTAGAACACCCTTTTCCATCAGCTCAGAGCAATTTCTCCAGCCACTTCTGCTTGAAATAACTGTTTAGGGACATTATTCAAGCAAAGCTTTTTTCCTTCACAGTTAATATGTGACTAAATAATTGCTTGGATGTTGATAAACATGTTTTTGAGATTCAATCATTTGTTAATCTAGTTTTTATAATGTTGTAGGGGGGGTTAAGTGAGTACCGAGCAATTTTTCTCCATTTCGCAATGTTTCCCCTTGACTAGGCTGACAGTTCTCCTGCTCGTGCTCCAGCTCTGTGCCTGGCCAAGCCCCACTGAGTCCCCGACTTGGGCCACTGGCCATTCTGTCACAACCCTTTCTTGGTTGAAAATGACCTACGGGAGAGAATAATTACACTGATGTCTAATCAGAACGTAATTCATTTGCTAGGGCTAACTGTAATAACATTAAACCGAATAGAAGAATTTTAGGAACGCAAACCATGACCGTGAGTGAGGTTATAGATCCTCAAAAATGTAAATTATTAATCAAACCACTCATCTTTAAGGCAAAGCTCTAGTAATCCCATTATAAAAGGGTGAATTTCTCATCAGAGCCCAGAAGATGCTGGCTTTAATTAGTGTACTTTTATGGCACTGACTCAAAGAGATATTTTGGTTACAAAGTTTAACAAAATGCGATTAATTATTAGTGCTATTGGAAAAACAATTGGAAACTGGGCGTTTAAAGTCATTTTGGTTTCAAACTAAGAACTTTTGGATTCAATTCCATTTCAGAATTCTGTGGCTTTTGCAGAGCCAGAGGCTGGGGGAGTTGTAAACGTTTACTGTGCCCTCTATTGATTTAGAAAAGTCAGTCATTAGGCTGAAAACGGTTTAATAAAAAGAGCTCAGGAAAATGACTCAGTGTGAGGGCGGAGACTGCTCTGGGGCCAACGTGAGGTGAGGAGATTATGCAGATTAACTCTTTACCCCAGCCTGGTCTCCTCGATTCAATAGGGCTCTGAACTCACCCTCTCTAGCTGCCATGCTCTTGCCTACCTTCTCACTGGTGGGCCCAACAAAGCAATTTAGAGGACATTGTCCCTGCCCTCTAGAAGCTTCCAGGAAAAATACCACTTTTGCCTCAAGTGATTACTCCCCACCCCTCCCCCACTGGGATTTGTTTACCTTCTGAAAACATATGTTTCTCCTCCTCTTTCTGTCTCACTGAGTTGCAGTACCTGATACCTCGGAGTAATGAAGCATATGTTTGAGAGATTTGAATTCTCCCGTCAGTAGAGTAGAGGTAGAAACGATTTTCCTTTAAGCTGAAAGTGGTACCGCAGAAATTAAAAACACCTTCCCCTCTGTCGGCTGTGAGAGGCTTCGAGGGGCTGAGGTACACCCTCGTGCCCCTCCTTTTTCCTCATCATCCTGTCTTCCAGTCAGTCACCAGGTCTTGTTTCTTCCTTCATGTTCCCTCACGCCTTTTCCCTCCACCCCCTTCCTCTCTGTCCTCTCTGGGTCTCAGGGGTCTCCTTGAGTGCATACTGATGCCTGCTGGTCCTGTCTCTGATTTGATTTCCAGGCTCCATCAGCTCACACCTAGACTACCAGCAAAGGGGGAACTGGGTTTCCTTCCTTTGGACTGCTTTGCTCTCCGGTCCAGCTATGGACTGTAATGATTAAGCGGGCGGGCTCTGGGGTCCTTTGGACTGGGTTTGAATGAGTCTGGGTGGGGATAGATAGGACACGGGGGATGGGTGTGGAGAGGGGAAAGCTGAGCGCTTGGGCCAAGAATCAAACCTCCTCTCTGAACACGTACTAAGTCAGTGAGAGATGAGTGGAAAGTCTCCTGTTCCAAAGTGTTTTGTCTGTATCATCTCATTGAAACCTCACAACAACTCTCTGAGGTGAATACTATCATTAGCCTCATTTCGCCTTGAGGAAGCCCTGGTTTAGAGAGAGATGAAGTAACTTGTCTAACGTCAGCCAATAAATGGCAGAGACAGGAATTGAACCCTGGCCTGGGTCCTTAACCACCATACCTTATACATCGCCTCTATCTATTTTGTTTCATGGTCAATGGGCAACCTCCCCAGTTCTAGCTTTCTTGCAAAGGAATTCTGTTGCATTTAATTAAAAACCATTTGCTGAGCAAGTACCTAGCATGCCTAGAGGCAGGCATGTGGGGGGGGGATTCAAAGACAAAAACTACTTCATGCTTACCTTCAAATTCTGGAAAGCAAGAGTTTTATACATGAATAACTTGGGTACAAGGCATCCTAAGAGCAGTGCTGTAAGAAGTGTTTCAGCAGTTTTCTAGGGAGAGTAAGGGTAGATTCAGGTTTTGTAGGGTCCAAAGCTTATACGGTCTGGGAACCCTCTTTAAGGAAAAGAAGACCAAATTAAAACTACAAAATGCCCATGGCCTTTGCTGGAGGAGGCTTGCACGCGTGGGTCCCTACAGCTTAGACTTCATTAGCTTCACAGGAGACCCGCCTCTGTAGGGGGAGTGTGAGGTTGGAGAAGATTAATTTCAACTAGAGGGTAGAGGTTCTTGGAGGATATTGCTTGTATGAATTCCCCAGACAGGCATGGCTCTTGATCAAAGAGAAGGGCAGGTGAGGGAGTCAGGTAAATCAGTGCACATCTTTTTCTAAATTAAATTAAAATTTGAACACTATTAATTTCCTACTAGATGCCAGCCTTTCTGGCCTCCCCGGCTGGCCCTATAGCCTCTCAGCCTTCCCTCTTGAAAGGGCAAGATGCCGGGGAGACATGCAGAGTGGCATGGTGTGCCAGACATGTGCTCTGGCTTCCGGCAGACTGGAGTCTAAGTCCCAGCGCTGCCATGTCCTCTCTTTGTGACCAAGAGCAAGTCACTTCTCCCTGAGCCATTAACTTTAAACAGGGTTAAATCAGATGAGGGCTGTGAAGAGCTCAGCCCTATGCCGGTCTGTAGGAATCACATGCATGGTAGTCATTGTTTTCGTTATTCCCTGTTGTACACTTGTAAGCCTAATCGTAGGTCACGTGTATGATAGCTTTGCTTTGCAGTATTTACTGTCACATATGTGGCCCATATCCTTTTTAAAAAGTGCTTTTCTATGCTTTAATATATTTGCAATTAATATAAAAATGTTCTAGTATACCCACTCCTAATCCTATCCCTCAGAAAAAAACCCGCTTGCAACATGTTTATGTGTTTTCTTCCTTTTTCCTCTCTCTGCGTGTGTATATTTAAGACTAAATGGTACGCAGTTTCTAAATGGTCCCCTAGTGGTCTGAATGAGTTAACGTAGCCTCGAGATCTAACTAGCAATGGCAGACTCTGATTTCATTGGGTTGCATTAGGAGAAGAAGGCGCACAAAAATGATGAAAGGAAACCAGGATGTTTATGATGCTTCCCTCCTTCGGTTGAAGTTCTTTAGCATTAGTACTGGACCTGATTCACTAGAATGTCCTCCTTGGATTAGAGCAGCTGCCACTGTATTCCCTCTCCTGGGATCCTGTGTTTTTCCTTTCGACACTTACCAAGTTTGTAGTAATACACGCGTGGATATTTGGTTAATGTGGCTTTTCTGGAGAATGATCTGAGGGTAGGACTTATGTGTATTCTACTTCACTGCTATATATATCCCCGGGTGAGATATTAGATGGTAAATGTGTGAAAACATACACGCGCGCGTACACACACACAATTAAAATTAGTGGAATTAACAGAAACAAATTTCCAAACTCTTCCACTTCCTCTGCAACAAGTACCACGATGACCAAATAGGAAAACCTATAACCTGTTGCCTGCAGCATTTATTTTTGGGTTTTAAAATCTACTCAGATATAAGATCTTAAAAGTGTAGCTAATAGGTTGATGCTTGCCCATTTTGAGATGGAGTGTCTTATGTCTATGGGAGCCCCTGCCTCTGCTTATGGCCTTACCACTCCCTGGCTTGCCGGTTGTCTTTTCTTCCAGCCTGACCCCGGCTCTTCACAGGGCTCTATGAACAAGGCTCAGTGCCACAGATTTATATACCTGGTGATCAAGAATCATGAGACTTGTGACACCTTGTCAGCTTCTCCAAATATGCTCTTATGTGTCATTCTGATTACTGTGAGCACTTAAAAGTAATAGAGCAAATTTTCTTTCAGGATGTTCTTTTTTTAAAAAATAAGTTTTACTACAGAAATAAGTACTATAGTAGTCCCCCCTCTCCACAATCTGCCATTTTACTTTCCACAGTTTCAATTGCCCGAGGTAAAAGTGTAGTCTGGGATCAGATGATCCTTCCCCTGACACAGCATCAGAAGGTCAGTAGTAGCCTAACACTATGTCACACCACCTATATCAGTCACCGCACTTCATCTTAACTGTGTAGGCATTTTATCATCTCACATCATCCCAGGAAGAAGGGTGAGTATAGGACAATAGAACGTTTTGAGAGAGAGACCACATTCACATAACTTTTTTTACAGTATATTGTTGTAATTCTATTTTATTATTAGTTATTGTTGTTCATCGCTTCCTGTGCCTCATTTATAAATGAAACTTTCTCAGAGGTATGTACGTGTAGAAAAATACATAGACTGTAGAGCTTTCAGTCCTATCAACGTTTCAGGTATCCACATGGGGTCTTGAAATGTATCCCCGTGGATAAGAAGTGGGACAACTGTACATGTTTATCAGAGAAAAGGAAAAAACACAAAAAACCCAAAAAAGTTGAAAATAAAATGACCTAAACTTTAGCTCCCACAGGATAACTGCTATTAACATTTTGGTATATAATCTTGCATATTTTGTTCAGTATAATACATATATAGATGTATGTACATATTTTTAAAAAATGGATTCTATTGCTTTTTCATGTGATACAGCTTTCCATGTCAATAATGTATTTCTATAATGCAATCAAAATATAATATGTAGAGGCTACATAGTACTTAAGTCTTGTGGCTATGTCATATGTTATTATCTCATATGTTATTAATCCAACCTCTGTTGTTAGAAATTTAGGTTCCTTTCAGTAAACCATAGTGAGATAAATAATGTTCATGTAACTGAATATTTATGCACATCCTTAGTTATTTCCTCAGGATAAATTCCTGGCATTGGAATTTCTGGGTCAGAGGCTATATAGTTTTTAAGGTTTCTCACACTTATTGCCTATGTGACTTCCATAAAGTTGTATCTATTTTCACACTCGCTAGCAATATATGAATGTCTGTTTTTCCGATTATTTGCCATTTTATGGTAACCCCACATTGGGTGAAAAATAGTACTCTTTGGTTATTGGGGATATTTGATGGTCATATGTAGTTTTTATTTTGTGATTTTGTTAGTAATCTTCTGTTATCATTGAAAAATTTAGCTATTCATTGTTTCTTATTGAGATGCCCTTTTCTCATTGATTTGGAAGAGCTCTTTGTATATTTAGGATGCTAACCTATTTTATAGGTTAGAAATTCCATTTACTGATTTGTTTATTTGATTTTCCATTTTCCATTTTTTATGGAGGTTTAAAAACACCTTCAGTCAAATGTATCAATGTCTTCCTTTGGTTTTTAATATATTCTTTGATTCTTTACTGATTGGTAACAGCCTTGGCATGAATCAAAGATGTGTTCTATTTCCTGTTCTGACATTAGCTGGGTGGAAATTGGTAAGTAATTTAAAGCATCTGAGATTGTTTTCGTATGTGCAAGATAACACCTGCCCTGCCAACCCACCAGAGCTTTTAAGGATCAAAAGAGGTAATGTATATGAAAATGCCTTGAACGTCTAAAGGATTATTGTTGTTGTTATTCAGCTATCCCCTGACACTGACCATTAATCTGAATAAGTTCGTGTTTACTTTACTGAAAATAGCACTGCCTTTTCTTTCCCCTGGATTGGAGACCTTTCTGGCCACGTAATAGAAAGTAGTCTTGGTCTAGAAGTACACTGGCGTCTATGCTCTAGTTGGAAAGGTGCTTGGAGGGTGGTGAAATGTTGCCTGCCACCAGTCTCTGCCTGGAGCATGGATTCTGGGCATCCATCCACCTTCCCAGCTGGGCAGATGGGCTCTGGAACTAGTCTTTGATGTAGTCTGTGTGTTTACTCCCACATGCCCCCACCCTTGAAGGGTAGCTAATGAAGCCCATTCAGTGAGGCCCAAGTGTCGGTTCCTGTCCAACAGAGTAGTAGGTGGGGGAAAACCCAAAAGCCTTCTGTCCACACTCCTATTCCCTGGGGACTGGAAAAACAGTACTCTTTCTAGCAATTAATATTTGAAACAGATACACTGGCCTATCAGATAAATCAGTGGTTTAGCATAGTTTTGTGGTATACATTCTGGAAAGAGATGTTTATTGGGAGAACCTTTTTTTTAAACTATGAGATGACCATAATTCTCCCTCTCTAAATGCCAGATTAAAAATAAAATCAGAGAGGCGAGAAAAACAATTAAAGTATCTCATGCATCAAAGTAATCATTAGTAGAAAAACGGAGTATGTTCTTTCTGGCAGTCTCTGCCAGATGGTTGAGATGGCTTGTAGTAAGAGAAGATGCTTAAAAGATGCAAATATTACTTCAAATGTAACCTGGAGGGGTTTTGCTTTTGTTTTGACTGGAGGGGAAGATAGTGTACGCTCTCAAAATGTAAGCTCTCTTGAGGGTCAGGAGACTCTGGAAAGTTGGTGAGGTTAGGCATCTGAACTCATCTGGGTCACTTCCATGAAGGAGAAGCAAGGTTCGTTTACTGAAAGTCTACAATGTGCCAGGTTTGATTATTCTTGATAACAACAATGATATTGCTATGTATGATTCTCTCTGTTTCATAAGATGTGGAAACTGGAGTAGAGAGTCAGTAAGCAATTTGCCTCAGGCCACATAACCAGGATGTGGCAGCATTAAGTTTCTAACTTCCAAGTCATTGCTCTTTTCATTGAACCACACCGTCCTCCTTGGAGTTCAAAGATACAAATAAGCCTTAACAACCCATAAAAATCACGATCATAGAGAGTTTGAAAAATAGAACGTGCTGTTGGAATCTGTACATTTGTTTTTTTTTCTGGAGAATTTGTTATTTCTGGAGAAATAAACAAAATGGCCCCCCAATTTTATTTGGCAGAAGGCTTCAGATTCCTTTGATGTGAAAGAGTTCTCTGTCAGGACATACTAGGGTGGGTTAACTGGACCCTGAGTATTCTGTGGCAGTGTGGCAACCTTTCCTATTGTCTCATAAAGCATCACACACACACACCCTTCAGAGTTCATTTTAGTGCTTTTCGGCCTGACATCTAAAGGGGCTGCTGCTCTGACAAACACAATCTGGCCAGATGTTATTATTTTGCACTACATTTAATTTCTTCCTGCCAAAGATTTAGACTTCTTTTCCCTGATAAAGATCAGGGGAAATTGTCTGGTATTTACAAAATCCCATCCAGGCGTATCTGTTACAATGTTCACTTAGCAAAGTTTATTAGATTATTAGGGCTTTAAACCCTTGGGCTCTTTCATTATTGAAATTAAAAAAAGAAAAACCCAAACATCTTCAACAAATTTAAGTGGCATAATTAGACCCTGGACTTGTGTTACAGGCATTTTGGAATTATGAAAATGATTTAAATAGTATTTGCTTCCTGAAAAACTTGCTGAGTTTGACAGGGATGAAAGGAAAGCGGTTATGCTCCTTTGGTCTCCCAAGTTAATGGGGAAAGTGATATCTGGAACCAAAATAAATTTGCTATAGTTGTATGGTGAAATTATTCCCATAAGTAGTTAACCATACCACACAGGGCCTCTCTTTCTTGGCCTAGTTAACATGTGGGCACTAAAGTATTAGAGGAACATGTGGGCTTGTCACTTCCTTGCTCATGAAATCCATGTAGGGTAAACACTGAACCAGGCCCCTTAAACTCGAATTCCTGGTGTATACCCATATTCTCCTATACATAGGTAGATAGTAGTAGTAATATTCAATATTTTCAAAATATAATAAGTTATGGTTTGTATACACTGCCATTTTCCTCAAGGGATTTCAATGTACGTTGCATACAATGATTGTATTTCCAGTCATTTTCCAAGTTGAAAGTTGGTGGCACTATTGTTATTTTCTCTATTGTAGGAATGGAGGCATGGGAGGGTTGGGACTGTGACCTGAATGGATCAAAATAAGGAACCAGTAACTGGTCAGGAACTTTAGCTCTAGAAAGCACATGGCATATTGAGGCTGCATAGACCAAAGTAGCCTAATGATGATTATTTGTTTTGGGGAGTGGGGTGGAGTAGCACTAATTCAAGCACCAAATTTTGGAACATCAAACTTTTCTTAAGAAAGAGGGAGGACTGGGGCACCTGACTGGCTCAGTGGGTAGAGAGTGTGACTCTTAATCTCAGGGTCGTGAGTTGAAGTCCCATGTTGAGTGTAGTAGAGCTTACTTTATTTAAAACATTTTTTAAAATCTTTTTTTTAAGTTTTTTAAAAAATTTATTTTAGAGAGAGAGAGAGAGCACACACAAGCAGGGGTGGGGGGGGGAGAGAAGGGGAGACAGAATCCCAAGCAGGCTCCACGCCATAAGCACAGAGTCCTATATGGGGTTCAAATTCACAAACTGTGAGATCATGACCTGAGCCGAAACCAAGAGTCAGATGCTCAACCAACTGGGCTGCCCAGGCACCCTTTTTAAATATTTTTTTAATGTTTTTATTTATTTTTGAGAGAGACAGAGAGAGCTGTAGTGAGAGTAGGGGAGGCGCAGAGAGAGAGAGAGAAGGAGACACAGAATCCGAAGCAGGCTCCAGGCTCTGAGCTGTCAGCACAGACCCCAAGGCAGGGCTTGAACTCACGAACTGTGAGATCATTACCTGAGCCAAAGTCGGACACTTATCTGATTGAGCCACCCAGGTGCCCCTAGTAGAGCTTACTTTAAAGAAAAAAAACAAGAGAGAGGACTGTTTAAGAACATTCGATGAAAGTGTTCATTACCTATGCCAACTTGAGCGTTTTCTTCTATTATTTGCTTGGCATCAGACTAGGCTTTTAACAAATAATTAAAGCCCAGTTCCTCAGAGACTATGTTAGAAATGTCTCACAATTAAGCAAGACCATAGTTGGCCTTTTTCTTCTTATTTTGAAGCTCTTTATGTGAAAACTGTAATAGTGCAAACATATGTTTGTACATTAGATATATAGGCAATAAATGCTGAAATGGCAGAAGTGAACTCAAGGCAGGAGGTAAATATTTTGTAAAAATTAATGATCTAGAGTGAACTCTCATTAACGCTGGCTGTGTTAATTTGAATATTGTGATAATTTGACTTGG
The DNA here is from genome assembly GCA_028646485.1 of Cryptoprocta ferox. Lineage (NCBI taxonomy): Eukaryota > Metazoa > Chordata > Mammalia > Carnivora > Eupleridae > Cryptoprocta > Cryptoprocta ferox. Next base: position 16,013,189 of record CM053579.1, read on the forward strand.
ACTGAAGTTTGCTTCCATCCCGTTTATGAAGAAAGAATCTGATAAAAAAATTAATAGTGTATATAAGATTTTCAGGAAGCCATGTAACTTGCTTGAAGGACTTGAGCAAGCCCATTAATTAGCTAATTACAACAAGCTTTGCCTATTAAAGCAAGCCCGATAGAACCTCTACTTGAAAACGCTTTATTAGCAGCAAGTTTGAATTACTTTAGGTATGGAAAAATAATGAAAGCTAGTGTCGTGTTTAAGAGAAGAGATTCCAGGGGCGCCTGGGTGGCTCAAAGGGTTGAGTGTCCGACTCTTGATTTTGGCTCAGGTCATGATCCCAGGGTTGTGGGATTGAGCCCTGCATCGGGCTCGGCGCTGAGTGTGGAGACTGCTTAAGATTCTCTCTCTCTCTTGCCTCTCCCCTGCTCACGCATGCGTGTGCTCTCTCTTTTTTTTTTCCTCTCTCTCTCTCAAAAAAAAAATAGATTCTGGAATAAATTGATTTGAGCTTGAATCTTATAGCCTAGAGGAGTCCACTTAACCTCTCTAAGTCTCAATTTCCTCATCTCTAAAACAGGGACAATAAATAATAGGACCTACCTAACCATACACGGTTGTGAGAATGAAATGATATAACCCATGCAAAACTTAACTTAGAATGGCACCTGGTACATAGCAAGTGCTCAATAAATGTTAGCTGCTGTTTGTTATTCTTGGAAAGTAGTTGTGAATCCCCCTTCACTAACTTGCATGATCCTTTCCTTCATCAATTCAGATTAGTGAAGGTGTTCCAGGAAAACACCCTATTTGTTGAGCTAGCTTTTCCAGAATTTGAATGAGACTCCATCTGGGCACAGTAACTTAATAAATTGGCCTACCTATTTTACAGGCCAAATATATACATGGAAAAGGATGATTATCAGGTTCAAAGTCTTTTCAGTTCCCAGGAGGGAAATTCTAATTGAACAGGTTTTATGTTCTAAGCTTAGTTGACCATCAGTTCATGTTGTGAAGTTATTTTGGAGCCTGAAAAAGTACCAAG
>CM053579.1:16014318-16084662 GCA_028646485.1 Cryptoprocta ferox
AGCACAGAGCCCGACGCGGGGCTCGAACCCATGAACCATGAGATCATGATCTGAGCTGAAGTCGGACGCTTAGCTGAGCCATCCAGGTGCCCCTATAATGTTTCTAATATTATTCCTTATCTGTTATCCTGCTGACACTTTACTATACAAATAATGGGTGTTAATTTCAGAAGTGAAATTAATAAATACTGGGAAATATAAAAGAGACTATAAGTATCACCCAGAGACTTAACACTCAGAGATGTCAACATAGGCCTTCTACTTGTTCTCTGAATGTATCCAAACACATGCATGTACATTTTACAACAAAAATGGAATCATACTGCATACTAGTTTATCACTAGAGCAGTGCTAGTGATAAACCAGTGTGCATGCTGCCTTTATTTTCAGGTGTGCCTTCAAATAGGACGTTAATTTGTGATCACAAGATGGACTTGAACTTGAAAAATTGCATATAATTTTACATCTGAGTGTCCTTCTCAGATCCATTTCTGTTGAGACCAATAGTAATTCAGCACAGAGAATATGGCTTATCTCTATAGGTCCATTATAATTCAGAATTGATGTGTGTGTGCACATGAGAGAGAGATGGGGGCAAGAGAAAGACAGAAAGAGACAGAGATACAGAGAAGAGAGAGGGGATGCCTGTGTATTCTGGGTGGAGGTTTTCCCTGTTGTGTGGTCTAGTGACCAGAGCATTGGACTATGAGTAAGAAGATATGGCCCATAGCTCTGACTACATCATGACTCACTGGGTGACCTTACGCAATCAATTTCATTTTTCTGGGCTTTAGTTTTCTCATATATAAAATGTGAGGTTAGGCCAGATAATTTCTACAGCTGCTTGCAGCCCAAAGCATCTGAGGTTTTTTTTTTTTTAAATCAAACTCGCCTGTCTGCCTGGAAGGACCCAAGGCTCCGAGGATGTCTTCGTAAAGAGAGGAGAGGTGATGAATCTCAACAGTTTCTTTGGCGCCAGATAGACCAAAGGCTGTAATTTTCAGCCTATCAGGAGTTTGACTTTTGGAAGTGCTAAATCCTCCATTAGGAGTAAATGTGGAAGCTCCAGGTTATTTATTGTTATTTACACTTTCCATTCATAACTGTCAGTGTCAAAGTTTCTGTCGACATAACTGCGTCAACGAGGTTAGCTTTAATCAGTTTAGTGGTGGCTAAGTCACAAATATATCAAGTAGCCAATCATAATGCAGGAGTCCTCTAAAACCTGACTGAATTATTTATTTTGTTATGATGAAAATGTCTGGGCTTTATTGGGTTTTCTTTGAAGAACTTGATTTGGCTTGAAGTCTAGAAGATAAAAGATCAGTGATTGTCTCTCAGATTTTTATTCTGCCTTCCTTCAAGGCTTTTCATTTTTCACAAGCTGTTGTTAGCACTTTTAAGTCAAGGTAAGAGAGCTATGATATTTTTTATCCTAGGGGTTTAAGCATGTGTGAAAAACTTTTACCTTTGATTTCTTGTCCTGTTTCTGCCATATGGAAGGTGTGTGACCTTGAACTAACCATTTAACCTATCCAAGCCTCATTTTTCGTTATCTGTAAAATGGGGATAACCTTAGTCTTGCCTAAATCTCAAATTGTTATGAAATCCAAATAAGATAATGCTTAAGTTGTCATACAAATGTGAGGGGTTTTTTTATAATTATCATTAAGTGTAGTGCTATTATTTAGGCTCTCAGAAGGTAAGTCTGACTTGATGTAACAGGTGCAATTCTGAAAAATGTGGAAGTCAGTATTAGAAATCAAAACTCTTCTTTGCTTATATTATACCCTAATATATTACCCAGAAAATTTTGTCCTCCAGAGGTCATTAAAAAATTAAAGGATCCTGGCCGGCTCAGTCAGTAGAGCATGTAACTCTTGATCTCAGGGTCATGGGTTTGAGCCCACATTGGGTGGAGAGATAATTTAAAGATAAAATCTGTAAAAAAATTTTTTATGTTTATTTCTTTTGAGAGAGCGAGAGCGAGAAAGGGAGGGAGAGAGGGCACGCACTAGCAGGGGAGGGGCAGAGAGAGAGGGAGACAGAATCTGAAGGAGACTCCATGCTATCAGTGCAAAGCCCTGTATAGGGCTCGAACTCACGAACCGTGAGATAATGACCTGAGCCAAAGTTGGATGCTCAACTGACTGAGCAACCCAGGTGCTCCCAAAATAAATTATTTAAAAAAAAAAGGATTCAGCAACCTTAAAATCACATTCAACTATAAAATGAACAATATTCAAATAAAACACGAGCACTGCAAATCTTATTACAGACAAGGCTAAAAAAAGAGCTCCAGAGACTCCAAAAAGGGAAATAATTTGTTTTGCTTTCAAGATGCTCAGGACCTATCTGAGGATGGGATGGCGTGGTGGCGTGGGCCGCTGGCACTAGGGAGGTCAGTGAGAGGGGAAGACAAACGGAAAAACTTTTAAAATACAGCTTTCCTGAACAGTCTTCCCTGTGTCAATCCACGTAGCCATTAGCAATGCCCACCATTCCCGTATTCTTCTGTTTCCACACATCTTTAATACAGACGGCGAAACTAGTGGAAGTGTGCCTTTGTACTTACAGTAAGTTGTGTGGTGTCTCTGAGAATCATTTTTGTTTCCTTTTTTTCCTACCAAACCATTCAGGGGCCCTGCTTACCAGCATAGCAAGAAAGAAAAGAGATAAACACCTAGGGCCAAGGCAAAACACAAAGGAAGCAAGATTAGAAAATTGAGAAGCGTGGAGAGAGGACATTTGAGTAGGGTAACACGGTCACTGGTAGGAAGGAAGTGTTTCAGGTTTGCATACTGAATTATCTCATGTTTAAGTTGAGTCATGGCTAATTAATTTTCATGTGCTAAAGCAAATTTGCATGTATTGAGCCTGTACTAACTGAGAGTGACATTTATGGAAAATTGAAGAGCTAGGTGGTTTTATTCCTGACGTGACTGAAGCCGGGCTCCCAGGAGTGATTTTCCAGCCTCTTCTAACTGCAAGGCCCTTGGGAAGCTCAGCCCATGGAGAAGCACTGGCCTTGGAATCAGAAGATGTAGATTCTAGCTCCAGCCTGGTTATGTTCTAGCCCCGGGACCTGCAGCGAGCCATCTGAACCCCTCAGGATCCTTTCCCGAACCTGCAGGTTTGGCTAGGTTTCCCTGCCATACCGCTCTGTCCCACCTACCCCCAAGTCCATCCTCTGCCCCAGGACTGACCAAGCTCGAAATAATGTGCTTCGGGTGGGGGTGGAGGGGCAAGGGGGATGTCTGTCCCCTTCACTGGACTGAAAGGTCCTCCAGGGTCTGATTTGAGTTCCTCTCTTCATCTGTACCCCCTAGTTCAGTGTTGGTAGGTGGATACACACAGGAAGTAGACTTTCAGTGGATGTTTGTGGAACTTCATGCAATTTCTCTAAACCGGAGGTTTCTCATCTATACAATGGAGGTACTATGTCTAATCTATATTAGTTGTGAGAATATGAAGATGTATCTATTAAACTGCACATTAGGGACACCCGGCCGGCTCAGTTGTAGAGCGTGTGACTCTTGATTTTGGGGTTGTGAGTTCGAGCCCCACGTTAGGTGTAGACATTACTTAAAAATAAAATCTTAAAAAAAGTAAAAGTAAAATTGTGTATTATACCAAACAGGACTATACACACACTTATGTAAGGGACTATTAGCAATTAAGGTTGTTTTGTGTAATTCACATCTTAAAATACAGGGCTAATTTCTTAAAGGAGTTTGGGCCAATTAACCATGCTGAAGCACAGTTTCTTCGTCCAAAGAAGTTAGTAGACTAGCACATCAGCTTTAACCAAGTTCCATGGGTGGGTTGCAGTGGGCCCTCGAAGCCGCTGTCATTGTATGTAAAACTTTTGGTATTTGTGGCTTTTTTCCTGGAGAGAGAGCACATAGCTTAAATCATATTTGTAAAAGGTTCCATGTCCCCCAAAACACTTAAGAAGCACAAAGCTAGCTAATCTCTAAAACTCCATTCAGCTTTAACCCTATTCTATGAAGAATCCTAGTCTGAACAAATAGATTTAAATTTATGATTATTTAAGGTGCTCGAATGAGTAGTGTCAGCTATTTGAACATCACTAAAGTCAGGATTCCCAGATGTAATAATATCCCTTTGGGTCCTGACCATTGGCATACTCCACTGCTACCCAGATGCCTACTTGGCTCGAGGGAAGAACTGTTGTTTCGGATATTGCCTCCCATCTCCTTTCCATCCTCACCTATATTGCTTTTAAGAGCGGCTGGGATTTGGTCCACAGAATTAGAAGCTTCACTCATATGTTTGTCAACGGAGTGCAATAAATAGCCTTTAAAGAAATGGCATGGCAATAGCGGAGCTAAGCCCAGCAGAGCTTCAGTGGAGTTCACCGTGCAGGAGCCCAGCTGTGTTTGCCCTGATCATAATGAAGCTACTGTATGCCATTTCATTCTCTTGGGAAGTGACACCGTTAAAATCCCGACATCTGCAGAAATAGCAAGGTTGATTCCCTTGGTTATGTACACTGAGCATTCTATTTTAATAAAGAGAGGTGGAAGTCAAACTATCAGATTAAGAAGTACGGACAGTTCTCACAGGGAGTGGAAGGAAGTGATCCATCAGGTGTTTCAGAATCCATTGCTGACCCTGGGCTATATGGGCATTGCCCATTAATCTCTGGGGCAGGGAAGCACCCTCCAACCAATCACTTAGAAGAGTACAGTGGGAAAAAACCCAGGAGGCAGAAGAGTTTTTATTCATGGCTCCCACACTAAGCAGATAGTGTAAATGTTGGGTAAGTCTCTTCCTGATGATGAGCCTTTTGGGCTGGCTGTTATCAAGGGGCCCTTTCCAGAGCTGTTATAATTATTGTTAATAAGAATTGTAATAATAATAGTGAGAGGTTCCATTTATTGTCTACTGTGTGCCACTATGCTGGGGTGTTAGAATAAAATTGATTTAATCCTCACAGTAATCCTGTTAAGTAGGTGGTATTACTCCATTTTATGGGTAGGGAAAACAAACTAGGAGAGGGTAAGCAATTTGTTCAAGTACTACCGTCTGCCCACCCCTTCCTGATTTCCCTTTTCCCGTGTCCAGTCATGGCCAAGTCCTGCTGGTTATACCTCTTCCCCATCCTTGAAACCACTGCTCTGGTTTCAACCCTCAGCTGTTGCCTGCCCCCCCCCCTTTTCTTTAAGTTTATTTATTTATTTTTGAGAGAGAGAAAGCGTGCAAGCAGGGGAGGGGAGAGAGAGAGAGAGAGAGAGAGAGAGAGAGAGAGAGAGAGAGAGAATCCCAAGCAGGCTCTGCACTGACGGTGAGGAGACCAATGCGGGGGCTGGAACTCACAAACCTCGAGCATAACCTGAGCTGAAATCAAGGCGCCTCTAGCCTGGCCTTTTTAACTGCCTCCTGACTGTCTCCCTAGCTCCAGTTTTATGCCCTTCCTCTGGGGCCCATCTGTTTTTACGATGTAACTCAGGTGCCACTTCTTCAGGAATCCTTCCCTAATCATCCTTTCCAGTGGATTAGGTTCCCCTCTCCCTTGTACCTCGGGTGTGCTTCATTAAAATACAATACTGGCCAATATTTCATAAGCATTTACCATCCACCAAGTACTGTTCTCAGCTCATTATATGCATTGACTCAGTGAATCCTCACAGCAACCATATGAAGTAGGTTCCCTGTTTTACAGATGTTCGGTTCAGTTTGTGTTTACATACACCATGTTTGCCGCTGATCACAAAGCTGTCACATGTCCAAGCTGGAATTCAAAGCCCAGATGCACTTGCTTGAGAGTCTGGTCTCATCCTCTTATTCCATGGTGTCTTCTGTCTCAAGTGCCAGCTTCACTGGGAAGCCTCTTTCTGTGGCTCTGTCCTAAATTACTTTGAAAACTAATTTGTAGGGAGGGTGGCTTAGTCAGTTAAGCATCTGACTCTTGATTTTGGCTCAGGTCATGATCTTACGGTTCATGAGTTCGAGCCCTGAGTTGGGCTCTGCAGCTGACAGCACAGAGCCTTCTTGGGATGCTCTCTCTCTCCCTCTCTCTCTGCCCTTCTCCTGCTCATGCTCTTTCTGTCTTTCATAATAAATAAGTGAACTTAAATAATTTGGGGGGCACCTGGGTGGCTCAGGTGGTTAAGCATCCCACTCTTGATTTCAGCTCAGGTCACTATCTCATGGTTTGTGAGATGGAGCCCCCCGTCGGGCTCTGTGCTGACAAGGGGGGAGCCTGCTTGGGATTTTCTCTCTCCCTCTCTCTCTGCCCTTCCTCCGTGCATGTGTGCTCCCGTATGCGTGCGCTCTGTCTGAACAGAAATAAACTTAAAAAAATAATTTGGATTTATAGAAATGAATTTAAATTTAATATAATTAAATATACTTTAAGCTGAACACGAGCAGTTCTCAGGCATGTTTGATAGACTTGAGGTCTGAGAATGACCCCAGAATCAGATAATCCTGCATTTACATAAAGCTTAACACTTTAAAACATTTTTACTTCCACGAGACACATGGTTCCTATTTTCCAAGCAAGAAAACTGAGGATCGAGTGGTGGGAAGCGACTTGCCTAAAGCAGAATTTCTCCATCTTGGTGTTGTTGACGTTTGGGGCCAGAGAATTCTTCATTGTGGGGGCGGGGCTGGCCTCGGTATTGCAGAATGGTTAGCGGCATCTCTGGCCTCTACCTCGCAGGAGTCGGAGTCGGAGTCGTAGAAACCAAAAATGTCCTAGGACATTGTCACATGTTCCCTGGAGGGCACATCCACCTCCGGCTGAAACCACTCTCCTGGAGTCTCATGCTGACGACCGGCAGTTGGAAAAGTGGCCTTTGAACTTGGTAATCCAGTTCTCTCAGTTCTGTGAGCTGGCTCCCACCTTCTTTCTGATGAGGAAGATTGTGGTCCAGGAGGTGCCTCTGTATACATTAACCTTTCTTTCGTGAAGTGTTCTTTTTATACATAGAAATTGGTGACTAACCAAAGACGAACTCACAGTGATTTACTGGCGTGCTTTGGTGCTTGAATCCTGTTATTCGATGCTGTCTGATTTTCTTTCCCTAACTAGTCCGTGTATGCGCGCGCGCAGGCGCATGTTGTTTGCGAGGATTTAATAGAAAAGGACATGTGTATCAAGGTTTTATTGCCTGGAGGCTTATGTGAATCAGCACCTTCATTTTACTGAGTTCCTGTTTGCCTCAAGTGCCAGGTTTTCTCCATCAGAAGTATTTCCCGGACAATGTCAAGCATTTTGGTAGGTGCGTTATGTAAATTTATAGGCGAGCCCTGTGCTGTTTCTCATGAGAAGGCTTTGCAAGGGTTGCTGCTTCTCCCAGGGTTTTGACCTTCTGAGAAAATTGCTTATTTATAAACTATCCTTCCATGTAGGGCTCTACACTACCCTGAGAACCAGTCTCCTCTGTAACCCCTTCACCCCAAGAGAGAGAATGGGAATGCCCTGGGTAGAACAGGGAAGCTAAACGGGCCTGGCTGGACTCCTTCACCAAGGCCCTCTCAGCAAACCCGGGGGAGAGAGTGAAGATATTTTCCTTTTACATATTTGATATTTTTTTCAAACTGCAAAGGTAATTTTTCTGATTTGGGAAAATGCATACACTAGACATACAAAAGAAATCATATATATATATAAAGGGGGGGGAGAGGGAGAGAAAGTCCCCGATTACCCCTCCCCCTCTGTCTTCCTGACTTCGCGAACTGCAAACACTGCAGTTTGCTGTGTGTATCCTTCCAGACTTTCCCCAAGCCTCTGTGTGCACGTGCCCACGCTTGCTGCTCACTCACACACACGATTTTTCCCCCTCCCTAAATCGGCCCACACTGTTTTGCCAACATACGCTTTCACTTTGTATATCTTTGGGTCTTTCAAAACATGTACTTAAAGACCTGGTCCTTTTTTAATAACAGCCACATAATATTCCCACCCATCCATTCCCCTATCGGCACACCAGTTAGTGGGTGTTCTTTATTTCTTTTCTTTTGTCTTACACAGAGTGCCCAAGGGAATATCTTTGTTCCCTCCTTTTCATGTACCTGAAAGGCTATGCCTGGAGCAGAACCCCCTAGAAGTTGGAATGCGGGGTCCAGGACAAGGTTTCCAGGGGCAGTGGGCCGGTATTGCACACTCTGCCACCTCCCAACGTGCAGAGAGATCTAGGAGTTTTTCCGTAGCTCACTGGGGAAGCACCCACTTGATCGCACCAGGGGACTGACCCTGAGCAGTCTGCCTCGGAAATGGTGTTCTCTTCAGTGAGTCTGCAGCCAGGGAACACCAAGCTCTTGGCGCTGCCCTCTTCCGCTGCCTGGAGCGGAAGACCTAAATCCTGCTGTCCCAATGCAGGCCCGAATTTGGAGGGCATTTGTGGTTAGATGCCTCAAACACTTGATCTGTTCTGTTTCTGACTGCTATTTATTTAGTGAGCAAGTACTGTGTATCAGGCACTGCTGGGCCCTTATTCCTCAAAAATGTAGGCCAGTCTGCCTATGGGCATGCTCTGTGTTATTTTTATGTCTTAACGAAGGGCTCATAGAATAACTGCTTTGGTTTAGATTGAGTTTCAATTATTATTTCACAAATAATCCTTTTCAAGTGGGTTAGGTTGTTGTTTGTTTTTTCGGTCCTGTCCAGATAAATCACTCTCTCTATAGAAAAACATCAAATTCTGTTTTCACAGAAGGCAGGGAAATAAGTTGTTTACACATCACCATTTGACTCCTCTCACCCCTGTCCTCATTACAAACATCTCAGCCACCCAAGTGAAGTTTATTTAAACTCCCCAGCTATTCGTGCAAACAAGACCCATACAGCTGAGGAGTTTGGAGAAAGAATGGAGTGGGATTGTCTCCCACTTCCCTAGTCACTCTGCCCAGTTCCCGAATCTTTCTTTTCATGTGTTAATTCACTACCCAGAGGTTTGGCTTTATTTCTGTGTCCTTTTCCAGTTCTGTAAATTAGGAAGGTGGTTCCATAATGTCACAGTATCTCCGAGTTGACAGGGAGCTTTACAGGTCATCGAATGCAACCCTTCTGCCTCTGTGTGACTCCTCTGTAGAGCGTATTTCGAGAGAATCATTTGGTCTTAGAGTGGAAACAACTTCTGATAGAAAATCCACCCCCTTCTGAGGCAGCTCATTTAATTTTTGGTCAGCTTTAATTGCTAGTTCTTATGTTTTTTGGACTCACATCAATCTCCTTATAACTCTTTCACCGTAACGGTTGCTCTCATGTGAATAAGCTTCGACTTGGTGCTTATTCCCCTAGATTTGGTGCCCAGAATTGCCCAGTGCAGAGCACAGGGCAGTGATCTCTGCCTGTAGTCTACATGCTATACTTTTGGTGAGGCAGTCAACCTAAGAGTCTGTGCGTGTTCAACTTCCAAGTCAGGCAAAATTCTCCAAACTGTTGTCACCAGCCTTCGTCCTATGCTTGGGGTGTTGGTCTTCTATGAGTATGACATCTTACTAAATTGGAACCAAGATTCTCGCCTATTGAGATCACTGGGGTTTCAAAATGGCTGAACTGTTCTTCCAGCTTCATCTCATTTGTAAACTCGATCAGTGTACCTACCGAATGCGCCATTAGTGCAGTCATTGATAGAAGTGTTGAGCAGAGCAGATCACGTAGGTTCCCCACCAGACACTTCCTCTCAGATTGGCATTAATCTGTTAACTAGCACCTGTGGGGACAGCCATTCCAGCAGTGAAGGAACAAGCCAGTGGAATTCTTTACCATTCCTAGCAGCCTGGCTTGGACATGACTGCTCACTTTGTCCCAGGCCCGCTTGGAACCCAGAGGCAGCCTGTCCACTGTCTTGTTTTGGTTTTCAGCCCAACACTCCCATCATAAAAGGAAATGAGGTTAGCCTGGCATGACTTGTTCCTATAAAACTATGCCAGCTTCTTGTGATTGCTTCTTCTTTTTTGAAATGCTCACAAATCTGCTTGATGATGTGTTCTGAACTCAGGCTTGGGATTGATGTTAGACCGGTGACATTATTATCTGTGACAGCCACCTTTCTCTTCTCCTGTAAGAAATGTGGGAACCAGAAGGGCTGTAGTTTTGCTTGCCCTGCCCACCTCCCCCATGCCTCTGTTTCCACAAATACCCTTCTTTTTGTCCCCTTTCCCCAGCTGTGCTGATTCCCTCTTCCTTTCCATTCCCTCCGAACCCTGCCCTCAGTTTTCTAGGTGAGAGCTCTTAGTGTGGTAATGGGCGCTAATGGGCTAATGTGTTTTTGATAATGAGTAATCTACTTGCTTTTTGAGCAAGGCCTAAATCCCAACATGTGATTAGAATGGTGGTAATTTTGGGCACCATGGCAGGTTATTAATGCAGTGTGGGAGGCTAAAACCTTTTGTTTCCTCTCAAATAGGTGGCTACCATTTACATTCCACGTATGGCTTTCTGCCAATTGTGTTGGGGGCGATTTCAAGCCAAATTGATTGGCTAATTGCTTGTGGTCATCCGGCTTTTCAGCTGCCTGTGTAGCATCCCTGGAGGTAATTAGCACTTCCAGAATTGGGGGTGAATTGGAGTTTTTCATGGTGATGGCTTCTGGAGTGGGAGCAGGGGGCTGCACTAGCTTATAGTTATGAGTGAATCATTTTTACTTTAAAATGATTACTGAGGATTGATGAGTTTCTTTAACAATTTTTAAAAATCCATTATGGAGGAGTTTGATATACAATTGCCTTCTAGAGTCATTTAAAGTGGCCAGTTGGGTTCTATATATTGTGAGATAAACTCATTGGTAGGAAATAGCTTCAAAAATGTCGAGCATTTTCTAAAAGCGACTGGAATTTCAATTGCAGCCGTGTACCAGCACACACAGTGGAATATTTTTCAACCAGTGTTATGCTAAAAAGTATAGAATACATTTTTCATTAAGAATGTCTTCATATGTAAATGCCATGTAAAACCCACGGGTATCTGACAGTGATCCCCAAATTTAGAATCATCAGAACTTCAAGGTGATTTCCCCCTTTTAAAAAAACAATGTTCTTGGGCAATTTATAGGACATAGTGTGACCAAGCAGAGCATCTCAGGACTCTGCCATTCCCCCCTCCCCAAACGTGGCATTTGTCAGTGTCAATCAGCACTGAAATTCTACCTGTGGTGGTAAAGGGAGGCCTAGAGTCATCTACTTGTTTTGATTTCTTCCTCTTTCATAAATTAAATGGGAGCTGATGTTATCATCTTTGGAAGATCCAGCTCCAGGGTGATATGCTCTTGCAATGCAAATAAACAGCAGGCTTGGGCCTCAGTCGAGACTAGGGCACGGAAGCGTTGGCCCAACCAGCTGTTAAGTTCCAGTTCTTCCCATGCTGTTCAGGGTGGTCCCCCAGTCCTTTGACCTGCTGGCTGGGGTATACCGCCCTCCTCCTAGGGATTCCTCTAGTTTTCCCTCTTCTGTGTTGGATTCCCAGCCTTGACTAATGCTGGAATTCAGGGAAGGCTAGAGGGGAAAGGCAATAATTCCTTTCCTCTGTCTTCCCAGTCATCAGACAAGCTCTACCCCCTATTTCAGGATGAGGTGGGGTTGTAGAGATGGCATGATTTAGATGATTCTTTCTTAAACTCTTGCTTTGGAGCATCTCACACTTAAACTCTTGCTTTGGAGCATCTCACAAACCAGGGAGCAGCACCTGAGATGGCCCATGTCCTATGTCTCTGATCAGAGCTCACAGCCTGCTTTCTCTACTTTCTGTTTTCAGCAAGTTTGATTTTTACTTTCACTTGCTTGTCTACTCTCAGCCTGTCTCTTCTCTCTGACTAAATGGGTCAGATTTTGTTTCCTAAAAGGAGGTTAAATTGCTCTTTGCTGGAAAAGATAAACAATCATTGGCATGGTGTGTGTGTGTGTGTGTGTGTGTGTGTGTGTGTGTGTGTATGTGTTGGCAAGGGATGATTGGGCGGGGATTGTAAGACTTCTTTTCTAAAGTCTGTTTTTAATCCTAATGGCTCTTTGAATTCAAATCCTGGCTCTGCCTCTATGTGACCCAGGGCAGGAGAACTCTGCTCCTAGACCTCCCGTTTGCCCGTTTCCGCATCTTTCAAATGAATGATTTGAAAAGAATCAATCTTTTGAAAAGAATCAATCTAGAAGAATCTCATAGTGATGTAGTGAGAGCCAAGCAAATAAACTCATAAACTCGTGTGAGCTTCCAGAAACCGTGTCTAGGAGGGTCAGAGGAAAAGGTGGGCAGGGTTGGTGGCGGTGGTGCCTTTCTTGGTCACTCCCTTTCACCCTGAGGAACAGACAGCTCTGGGGAAAGTTGTTTTTTCTTTCTGAGGATCCATTGTGTGACCCGGAGGAAATTGCACAACTCCTCTATCCCCAAACTGTTTCTCTGTTTCCCCAGAGAACAAGCGAGATCTTCCGAGCGGGGATCAATCAAAGAGCTGTCTTCAGCAGTGGGAAGTGTCATGAGAATAAACAGCTGCTCCCTCCACCCTGCACCCCCTCCTGCTGCTAAATGACTCTAGGGAAGAGGAAGCCAGTCATCAAAGGCTTCTGCCACCTGTGCGCAGCTGGTAGTTCCTGAGGTCACTCCTGTAGTGACTGGAGGAGTTTAGAAAGTATCCACTGGGCCAAGTCACTGACATATCCATTCCCCAGAGGCTCCGGGGCCGGCGCCTCCTCCGTCGTTCGCTCTGAGTTAGGAAGCTCCTTCGTAAGCTGGGACACACGGGTCTGAGACTCCCCCAGGTCTTCCACAGTGCCATTTTGAGGGCAGCATCTCTTGAGAGATTCTCCGTAGGAAGAAAAGGGGCAGGACTAGGCTTTCTTCCTTCTGTCCTGCCAGCCTTTTGTTTAAAAAGGAAGACGAGAAAGTCATTTCCCTTGAGTTACTTGCTGCCAAGTGTCACTCTCCCAGGGGATCTAGGCTGTTTCAGCCAGACTTCCCTTTTCCAGGCTCTCGGGTTACCAAGCCAACTGGTAGTGTCCAGGGCCCAAAGGCAGAGCTAGTCCTGTGTTCCAGATGGGGCAGAGTGGCCGGTGACTGCTAGAGGGCAGCAGAGGGCCAGGAGCAGGTCTAGAACTGCTTGGTGGCCAGATGGTCACCAGACTGGCTGAGGGAGCAGAGGACACCAGAGGCTCTTCATTGTCAGGGAAGAGGCAGGGTGGTCCCCATCCAGGGGAGGCATGCACGTCCAAGAGGTTTTAACGGAACATGGCTGTGACCCCTTACAGAGGGGTCAGCTGGGTTACTGTATATCCAGCACATCAGTGTAGGTAAGGCCAAGGTTTAGTTAAAGGGGAGGGGAGGTCCACAGCCATAGGGATCAAGTTAGGATCAGGGCTGGGTCAGATCTCAACTCAAGGTTGGAGTAATCAGGGTTGATGAGCTAGAAATGGGATGATTTGGCTCAATCATTCATTGAGGGTCTCTCAAGAAGGCACAACGATAGAGTTGGTTAAGATCACGGACTGTAGAGTCACACTGGAACCGGGGTTTGAATCACTGCCCTGCCACCTGTTAGCTAAGTGACTTTTTGTCGTTACTCAGCCTCTCTGCTCTGCTCGGAAATCACGTGCACAATGCCTAAGATGTTCTTATGCATTTATGCTAAGGAAATGCTTGTCAGGTGACTTTTTTTTAATCCAGAGGTTGTTCTAGCAAGATTGATAGTAGCTCCCCACCTCAATGTTTTATTCCATTTGGTTTAGTACTTGGTCTTGTCCTTTATCTGAGATGGTGCTGTCCAGCCACTGGAGGCCTAATCGCTAGGGGAACGTGAATCCAGTGAACAGGGACCCAGGGACCGTAAGAGAGGGAAATATACTTACCTGAGATAAGTAAATTCTTGTGAAAATCAGGAAAAGAGAATATTTTGACTTATTCTAAAATGCCATCTTCTGTATATTTTCGTGGCTCTTAGAGAAATAGCTTAAGCTTAAAGAAAATCTGATTAAATGAATAGGCACTTTATGAGTCTCAGGCAAGGCAAAAGTTTGAAGTATCTTGTTAAAATTAAGTGACTAAGTAAGTACAATGTGGTATCTTGACTTAGAGCCTGCAATATATAAAAGGCATTAGTGGAAAGCCCGGAGAAATCCAAACAAAGGCTGTAGTTTAGTTAATTGTATTGTACCAATGTTAATATTTTAATTTTGACAAATGGTCCACAGTTAGGTAAGATGTAGATCCTATGGGAAGCTTCATGAAACTAGCTTTGTAATTCTTCTGTAAATCTAAAATGGTTTCAAAATAAAAAGTGTTTTTTTTTAAGTGGCCAAACTCTTACTTTCAATAGTTATGAGCTGTGCTTTTTTATCTCATTGTACTGTGTTTGAAGATGTTTTGAAAATACACAGGATTGGGATGGGGGTGGATTACAATAATTTCTATCACATACACAGTTTTGAACTCTGCTCTTTTTCTTAACAATATATACATGCACTTTCATATGCCATTAAGAGTTCACCTAAATGTAATTGTTAATCTGCATAGTGCATTGAACTAACTTCTTACTGATGTACATTTAGGTTATTTCCAATTTTGTGCTGGTATAAATAATGTTGCCGTTCTAGGTTCCGGGCAACCTAGAATGTTCTTGGTGGTGGAAATGTCACTTTTTGCTCCTAGCTCACTGTGTTGGGCAGCTGTTGAGCTCCGGGACGTCACTCAACCCCAGTGGTTCCAGGGGAGAGCCTCCTGGCCAGTGAGCTGGTCTCCCATTCCACACTGGGACCACTCTGTCAGAAAACAAGCTGCCACCACTGGGTAGGTAGTTCTTTCCGCTTCTGTCGCCCTTCACAGCCTCAGATCCTCTTGTATTTATAAGACTGCTTTAATAGTCTTGTCTTGTAATTACATCTGGAGACAGGAGACAGCATCTTTTGATAGTTCAAGTCCTAACGCATTTAAATTGCTCTCCTAATGCTGTAAAAGAGTCAAATTATATATTCTGGTTTGCACTAGACAGCAATAAATGTCAAGGTGCCATCCACTCTGGTATTTAACTCCTTGATGCCATCTGTTTTGGTGTTCTTCACCTGGACTATACATTAGTGTTTTTCCATCTCCTGGCTCGAAAGGATCAAGTTGGGAGATAAATTTCACTATTCAAAATATGTTAAAAGGCAGAAGCAGTTTGTAAACATTGCTTTGGAAAGGTAGGCATAGCAATAAAGTCAAGGACAGGAACCTGATTCAGTAAAGGAAACATTTCACAAGATTGTCATCTACTTTATTTTTAAAGCTGCAATAAGATGTAACGATAAAAAGGCCAATGATGCATTTCAGCCAAGTGATATGAACTCTTGCTAAACCAATTAAACTGTCAGTATACTATGGTTTCACATTTTCTATAACATACTAGGTCACCTTAGGACACTTAGTCACTTATGACTTTTTACCACTGGTGCAAAATCAATTTGGCAATTTATAATCTTACATTTCATTATGAAAGTATATTATTCTGCAAGAAAGCCGCTGGAGAAATAAGAGATTTCTGAAGCCCATTCATTCCTCTCCTGTTCAGGCAGAGTCATAAAGGAATAAAACCAATCATGTTATCTGATGTTTTGAGACTTCTAGCAGTTTTTGATTTATATGATTTTTTAAAAAGATGTACCATACTTAATGCCGGATGCAATTCTGAATGTTCGATAATATTGTGGACGTTAAAAAGTGAGAACTTTGAAGAGCTCACTTTTCCACCTACCTTTTTTTAGTTTTGAGTGTGTAGGCTGAAAGAACCCTGGGCTTAAGCATGCCAGAGGGCGGGCTTTTTCCGTGTGTTATATTTGGAGTTTGGAGCTCCAGCTCTCCTCAAAGAGATGGAGCAGATGGTTATTCATATTTAATACCGTCACATTTTTCAGTTTATTTTTTGGAAATTGTGAGTTACAGAATGATAAACTGGCTGTATTTGAGAGAGGGGTGGGGGGAAAAGAAGAGGAAGGGTTGGAGGCTTTATTAAAATTATTATTATTAATTCTTATTGTTGTTAAACTTGCACTTGGAAATACCTTCCCTTTTCCTCTCCAGGACAAATTTGAACCACTTTTGAAAAAAACCAATGGCACTAACAAAATGCATATGACAGATCCTTAGTTTTAGGTTCTCATTAGCACAGTCGAGGACAGATCTGTTCTCATAAGATCATATAGCAAACAAGAACATAACTAACATGGACTGTATAGCCCTTTTCTTCTGTTATGAACTCAACAAGGATTTCCTTTAACTCTCCCTTAGGACTATTAATCACACTTGTAAATACATCTCCCCACCCCCCACCCCCAAGCTTCAATCGGATGTTTGCCTCTGGCAACTATGGTTGCATTAACACTGGACCATTTAAATTGGAGATTTAAATTTGAGGTTTTCTTCCTTTATGGTTTAAGTCAGGGTTATAGGGTAGGCAGGGGGTATTCCACTGTATTAATTTAGATTCAGGTTATGATAAAGCATCTCTAGTTTGTACATGATAGAGAGACTGTGCTACTCAGGTACTTGCCTGCCCCCATTGTCCCAGGTATTTCCACACTCACTGGCATCTCTCTTATTTGTGTATTCTTTCCCAGACTACAGTCTGAACACATGAGGACACATTGAAGGAAAAGGGAAATACAGAGGGGAAATTGCATAATTAAAATGAGAGTCACTTTGTACTTTCTATCTTGCTGAGAATGGTATTAGAACTAGGTTTAACTGACTTTCTCTGCACAAGGTATAGGAATTGGCACTTGCACCTGCACTATCTCATTGAAACTCACAGCAACTTTGTGAGGTAGGTAATATTCTTCCCTATTTTATAGATGAGGACTGGCTCAGAGAGATTAAGTAATTTGCCAAGGCCATAACGCTAGGAAGTGGTAGAGTTTAATTTCCAATTCAGAACTTTGACTCTAATCCCAGTATTCTATGGCTTCATCACAGGTATTTATTACTGTTGATACAGTGGGGTCTTGATAAGCCAGATTACATAGGGAACGGTAGCACACACCATCAGAGATTTAGAAGGTAGGTGAATGAATTATTTTGGCTGTATTTTTTTAATTAAGAGTAATTTATTGGCATAATACCTATTAACTTTAGGAAATTAAAAAATACAGATAAGTTGAGAAGAAAATAATTCACTCATGATACTAAGACCCAGAGATAACCACTCTTAACAGCTTGGCTAATAGACTTTTTAATAGACTATATATAGATACACGCATGCACACACACACACACACACTTTTTATTTTAGAGAGAGAGAGAGAGAGAGAGTGGGAGCGGGGGAGAGGGAGAGAGGATCTTTTTTAAAAAATGTTTATTTTGAGAGAGAGAGGGAAAGAGAGAGAGAGAGTGGGGAAGGGGCAGAGAGAGAGAGAGAGAGAGAGAGAGAGAGGAAGAGAGAGAATCTTAAGCAGGCTTCACACTGGGTGTGGAGCCAGACACAGGGCTCAATCCCATGACTGCAAGATCATGACCTGAGCCAAAATCAAGAGTTGGAGGCTCAACTGACTGACGCATCCAGGTGCCCCAATCTTTAAACAAGGCTTATAATATACATACCATTTATACCCTGCTTTTAAACAACCTAACAATTTATACCCTGTTTTTAAACAACCTAACAATATTTTGTGAACACTTTCCCATGTTATTACATAGGTATCAACATTATTTTAGTGTCTATGCAATATTCTGTTGTCTGGGTGTGGCATAATATATTTAACCAATCCATCTTGCATATCTTAATGCAAACCAGTCCTCTGGGTCAAGAACACTCCTCTGCTGTCATAAAATGCATGGTAATGTGGCTTGTTAAAATGTTCCGATATGCATTTCATTATTAGGTAGCAATGGTTAAATGTGTATAGTGTTACATACTTCTTTTCAAGTTGATGGTTTCTTAGGACCTGGCCCAAACGTCTTAATTTCCACAGTTTCTGCTAAGACATCAACAGGCAACACTAAGCCAATAACCCCCAACAGAGGCAGCTAGAAGGATGATGGCCAAACACACGGTGTAATTTAAGGGAAACAGAAAGTCTCTCTTCCCTGGAATTTTCGTTGGAAGTCCTCTGGGTTGAGCTACTGAAGACCTTGGTTAAAAGGCAGTTGTTCCTGCTTAATCAGTGTTGTGTCTGTTAAATCAATTTGGTACATCCGTAGAATAGAATATTATAAAGCCAATTAACAATGAAGTTTTCAAAGATTATTTCATGATATGAAAAAATGATTATGATATAGTTAATTTTCTAAATAATAGGATATGAATCTATATATTTTCCCAGTTTGATAAAAAAAACATATACATCTATGCTGCAATATCTGGGGAATTCTTTTGGATGTTAGGATAATGGCTCATTTTTATTTCCCTTTATATTTTTCTGAAATTTTCAAAGATTTTACAGCAATATATATATTTACTATAAAACAGAAATAATCTTACTTTAGTGAGGGAAACCTCAAACCATTCCTTAATGCTCAAATTTTTAAAAAGTAACATTTTTGATTATTTACTATGCGTTAGGCCCTGTACTAGTATCTCACTCTTCACAACAACACTGGAAGGTACCATTATTAGCCTTTGGAGGAAGTCATTTGCCTAAGACCACGTAGCTTGGATAGGACAGAGGCAGGATTTGAACTTGTATCTATTTCCAAAACCTGTGCGACATAATATGGAGTGGGGACAAAATATAGGGAAGTTTATTTATTTTTAACTGGTTGAAAACCAAGCAGTCAAAGCAGTGCTGGGACAAGAAAATACAAGTTGATGGCCAGGGTATAGGTACAGGGCATTTATGCTAACAAAACCTGGGAGGTCCTTTGGCGCCAGGGTTAGCCCAGCGGCTCTGCATCCCTGGGGTTAATAATATCTAACCTCCCAGTGCTCTTGTGAGGATTAAATGAGACAATGCATGTAAAGGGCACATGGTACACACTTGCTCAATAATGGTAGCTAGTATTATTATTTCTCTTATTTAGGACCTTGCTTGTTATAGGGATTAGAGGCTCCTAGAAGCCTGAGGCAGGACATGTTTACCCTAGTGAATCCTGTCACATCTTAAT
The DNA here is from genome assembly GCA_028646485.1 of Cryptoprocta ferox. Taxonomy (NCBI): domain Eukaryota; kingdom Metazoa; phylum Chordata; class Mammalia; order Carnivora; family Eupleridae; genus Cryptoprocta; species Cryptoprocta ferox. The sequence continues at coordinate 16,033,349 of CM053579.1, forward strand.
AGTCCTCAAACATTCCTGACCAGTTGAAATGCCTTTTATTTGAAACTTTCAAATAAACAAGCCCTAATCAGCTTTGTGGACCCTCCCAGCTTTTTCAGAAAACTATTCTGCTTCTGGGGGGTTATTTATTTACTCACTGAAAATAGGGACTTTGTGTAATACAAGGGAACCAGGAGGCGATTGGTTTGGAGTTAATAGGCAAGCTTTTTTTTTTTTTCTCCTTTTAACCTGAGGAGGCTTGATTGGGTTACGCTCCTTTAAGACTCTCGGAGAGTCTGGGAATTTTGAGAACAAAAGCTCCATAGGGAGGCCACCAAATAGAGAAGGCTCTTCACTGATCTTAGTCCATTCTTAAATTTTTCATTCTGTTTTTTTTCTCTCTCTTCAGGCCTAGAATTGAGTGGCATTATCTTGAAGCCATGGAGATTTAAGGAACAACCAAGGTTGGCCTCTCTTTGTTGAGTTTATGAAAGCCATATTTAGTTTTAGAAGGAATGTGTTTTTCCCTTGGGAGGCCCCTCTATACCTGCAGCCATCACAAATTCCATATTAAAATCCCACATTTAAGTCTTTACGGCTAAAGTCTGTTCTTGCACGTCTGGCCCAAGTCCAGCTGTCAGACTGAGATATTATTGACTTTCTCTTCTCAAGTGAGTGGTTTACATCTGCTGGCTCCATTTCTTTACCACTCATTCTGAAACACCTTGTAATATGGCTTCTGCCACTGCCTCTTTACTAAAATTGCTCCCCTGCAGATTACCAGCAACTGACTTTGTTTTTGCTGAATTCATTGGCACTTATTTTTCTTTCTCGCCCTTGAAAATTTCTCTTCCCTTGGCTTGTGACACTACATATATCTGCTTCCCTCCTACCGGTCTGAGTGTCCCTTCTTTCCTTTTTTGGTGGCAACTCTTCCTCTTTCATCCAAATGTGACTGTTCTCCGAAGGAATGTCTTTACTACTCTCCTCTGTTCATTCATTTGCATGGCTTCAACTGCCACCTCAGTGTAATGAACTGTCCTGTTCTGACTTCTTACCCAGGCCCAGTCCTGTGTTTCTTATGGACTAATGATACTTCAAACGATCTTTTAGAGTCAGGCATTGTGCCATGTACTTCATACACATCGTCTCCAGTTCCTGCAACACCCTTCAAGGCAGTCTTGAGCCCATTTTACGTAAGAGGAAACCAGCTCCGATAAGTTACATATGGTTGTATTTTTCCATTCAGGTCTCCTACAACCAAAACTCAGTAGGTCCAAAAGAGAATATCTTCTTCTCTGGCTGCAAACACCAAACTCCTTCTCACTTTAAGGTACTGCCACTTTCCCACTTTCTATCACTTGCAGCCTGAGAGAGTTGAAAATCAGACAGGTAATTGCTTTGGAATAATGCCCTCCCTCCCCAATAAAACCAACCCCTTCAAAATCTCCCAAGCCCGACTCATTAGAAACTCATGTCTTGAAAATTGAAGTTCAAGCTATCCTACAGACGAGGAACTCCCAGCCATTAGGAGAGCTAAACCTGATAACTTTCACACACTGCATGCTGTGGGTTACCCAGAGTTAAGCTTAATTCGCAGCCCTGGCTGTGCGCTTGTCAGTTCTCAGGGTACACTCTTCCCAGGCCAGTCCTTCCCACAGGCGGAGCTAGCCAAGGTTCTGCGCAGTTCCCAGTGCACCAAGGGCAATCCCGCCCCTTTCTTGACTCTTGGACTGGAAAGCCTATTGGAATGTGAGTGATTTAGCAATGGTATTTCTATAGTATAGGAGCAACTTTCAATTCACTTCTTTTTAGAGAAAATTACTTACAAATGTTGGTAGTTCAGTATTAGTAACAGCTGATGCAAAACATATTCACAGCTGATCTGGACATACCAATGTGTTGAGACAATGAGTTTGAAAACCACTTCCACAGATTTTTAGGGAAGGCCCAAATGCCCATTGGTGAGGGCCAGATTTCTTTTCTGTGTGGCAGATTTGCCTGATGCGAAAACTTTTAAACCTGATACTACTTAAGAATCAGACTTGAGAAACTCCAGGTCTTTTTGAAGGCTGCTAACAGGACCACCAGGCACTAACATCTCATTGAGGATTCTCCACGTGCCAAACCAAATGCTTTCCTTGGGCTGTTTTTACTCGGCTAGCATTTTTGTGACCATTTCACTTTTGAAAAGCAGAAATCTGCCATAGCTCCCACCATTTCAATGGGAGAAGGACAAAAGGGCAAAAGTTCAGATATACGCCATTGTTGTGACGTGAGGCTAAAAGCAAGGATAGACCCATTGAGAAATTTCGCTTATCTGTTCAGTACTTCCGTTTCTTCTAATTATTAGTAAGGCGTGGGAGCCCAGAATTGGGGTGACACCGCTTTTCAGTCAGACTCGACTAGGATGGCAGTGTGGAGTCGAAGGATAAACATATTCAGATTAGCTGTCAGTGAATTATCTTCTTAATAAGGAAATTAGAACATACCTTTTTTTTTTTTTTTTTTTTACTAGGAAGAACTGGGTATTTAATCACTGTCATGAAAAGAAGATAAAAGGCTATGTGTCTTCCAGAATTTTAACCTACATCTGGTTGAACAAATGTGTAAAATGTGTACTTTGTCCGCAGCTACCATGGTGCCTGGCATGTAACTTGGGATTGAATTAAAATTTGTAGAATGAATTTGTTACATTGGCAAAAAAGATTAAAACGTTCCAAGCTTTTGGGTGCCTGGGTGGCTCAGTCAGTTGAGCATCTGACATTCGCTCAGGCCATGATCTCGCAGTCCATGAGTTTGAGCCCCACGTCGGACTCTGTGCTGACAGCTCAGAGCCTGGAGCCTGCTTCGGATTCTGGGTCTCCCTCTCTTTGCCCCTTCCCCCCCTCACAATCTGTCTCTCTTTCTGTCTCACAAATAAATATTAAAAACTTGTTTAAAATGTTTGGAGTTTTTTTTGAACTTTATTTGTTTTGGGAGAGAGAGAAAGAGAAAGTAATAGAGTGGGGGAGGGAAAGAGAGAGAGGGAGAAGAGAATCCCAAGCAGGTCCACACGGACAGCGCAGAACCCGATGCAGGAGCTCGATCTCACAAACCGTGAGATCATGACCTGAGCTGAAATCAAGAATCAGACACTTAACTGGCTGAGCCACCCAAGCACCCCCCAAAAATGTTCTGAGTTTTTAAGACATGTTGCCTACAGTGGTTAGCATAAAGAAAAGCTTGATGGGGGTAGAATCTAATTTGAAAAAAAAATCACTGAAATGCTTTTGTTTTGGGAAAAACTTTATTCTAAAATATAAGATATTAAAAAAATTAAATGCAAAATATTAACAGTATCTCACCAGGCCACTGTTTTCCTTCTCGGATTCTACTATATAGAGCATTTTTCACCTTTAACTTAGCACACGTCAGTTCGGTCAAGGGCAGTGAGGAGGAGGTGAGGTTGAAAAGGTCACTTAGAAGCAACCATCTGGTCATAGTGGGTCACGGAGGACCTGCATCAGATTCCCTGGGAGGCTCAGTATTTTCTTGGCCCATCCCTGCAATTCTTATGCCCTACAAGCAAAGAGTTTGGCCCTGATGCTGGTTACAGTCTGACCAGCAGCCAAGGTGATCTGTCATGTCCTACACTCCTCTGAGTAAAGTTAATGAATAGAAGCCTAATTACAAGCAGTTTAGCACATGGAAAATAAATTCAATTGAAAAATGGTCGTAAGTACCTACTATGTGCTCAGATTGTGTGGAAGGAAGTGTGAGACGTGGTCCTTGACCCAGAGGTGCTTAAAGGCAAGACAGTTACAAATGAATAGTTCAACAATAGTACCAGTTAGTCGGAGAGTCATCGTTGGAGAAGCAGCTATGAAGATCATTCAGTTTAAACTTCCCAGTTGCAAGGAAGATGGGCTCAGATTAGAAATAGAATTTCTTAAGGTCTGAAGTTGGAACGACTACACAAGTCTTCTAATTCCTAGACACTGTTTTCATTCTATCACATAGTTGGTTATATGGCATTTTGACATACTTTGCTTTGATCAGCTATTTTGATGCTGGGAACTTTATGATGAGACCATTTTAACACAGTGGTGGGGGGGGGCTTTTGCAACAGCCTCCAAAGCTCACTAATAAAACGTTCAGCTACTTTTTTTTTAAATTACCAAGTAATGTGCAAAACAGACAGCCTCACCCCATCCCTCAGCTTCACTTCATCCCTCAGCCTTGAGGGTAGAGATTGGGGCTGAGGTGGGAATGGGGGTCAAGGATGGAATGGGCGTCATGGATGGGGTGATGCTCAGACAGGGGATGAGGGGTGAGATGGGGGGTCAGGCACCATGTGGCAGGCAAAGCCCACATCGCCAGCAGTCATGTGTTCTCCACACTTGCTCATCTTTGAAAGGACATTAATCATTCTGGGCACATTATCTGCTCTTTCTCTGAGAACTCTTTCATTTCTTGAATAGTGTATTCCTTAAAATCTCTGATTGCAAACTTTCAAGGGACAGGAATGGAACAGTGAAGGGTGTTTGGATCGCAGTATGGTCCCACTGTCCCAGACACAGGCTCCACTGGGAATATTTGCCTCAGTGATCATCCATTGTCTCATTAATATTCCATGTAGTATACTGTGGAAAAGTAGTATGGTTTCTGCTGTTTTTAAAAGGGTGAAATGTCAGTATCATGTTTTGAGGGAATAGGACTGGTTGGCTCTTTCAAGGTTTATCCGCTTTCAAAATTGACAAACTTAAAAATGCATCTATTTTCTCTGATTATAAATGTGTAAAATTTTCACTTTCTCATGCGGTTTTTAATGTAAAATTATTTTTAAAAATCCACTTCTGAAGATGAAGAATATAACGCAATAAAGGAACACATCTTCATATGTTCGTAGTGAAGAAACTAGAAAGCAAAAGTCCCCTATGCTCTGGGTAAGGATTGAGGAAAGAGTGCCAGAATGTCAAGTATAAATACAGGATGTCTGGTTTTTAGCAAAACATTTGAGAGTCTTCTGTAAGATCCTTGTGCAGAAGATTGTGAAGTTTGACTGAATCACTAGTAATTAGGCAGATTCACAGCTGGTTGAGCAACTGATTCAGTGTCACCCTGCAGGAAGATGTGTTTAGTTAAGGGCCACCGAGCTGCCTTTGGCTCTACCTGGGCATTCATTCATTTAACAACTCCTGAGCATCTACTATGTAAAAGGCACCCTACTTAGCACTGTTAGGAAAACAAAGGTGTCCAGAGCCTGGCCCCTGACCTAAGGAGCAGATTCTTGATCATAATTGATCACAAAGACAGGCTTTCCACTTTGCAGATAATATAGAGCTGGGTGGCGTAGTTTAATAAATAAGATGACAGAATCCAGATTTAAAATGACCTCAACTTGTAGGAACTCTAGGTCAAAACCTACAAGATGAAATTTAACAGTGATAGATGTAAAGTCTTGAGTTTAGGTTTAAAAAATTGCATATGTACAGGATATGAGAGATGTGACTTGGCAGCAGTTTATGTAGAAAGTTCTTGGGGATTTAGTTGATCACAAGTTTAATATGAGCCAACAATGTGGTGTAGCTTATTTTTTTTTTAAAGCAAAACAATTTGAGGCTGTATTAGAAGCATGTGTGCTGATCAGACCACATCTGGAGTATTATGTTCAAGCATAGTCGCCACATTTTATGAACATTGACAAAGTTGAATATATCCAGAAGATAGTGACCAGGATGGATGTGAAAATGATGTCACATGAGAAATGGTTGAAGGAAAGAACTGAGGAGATTTAGCTTCTGCTTTAGGCCTCAGGTTGTCTGATTTATTTATTTTTTCACTAGGCTCCTTGCCCAATGTGGAGCTTAAACTCGTGACCCTGAGATTAAGAGTAGCATGCTCTGCTGACTGAGCCAGCCAGGCACTCCTAGGCCTCGGCATAGACCCTTCAAGTCTTTGCGAAGGTTCCCTTGTTATGTATTCTCATACTCTGGACAGCCCTTGCGTCTTCTTCCCTAGGCTCAGGCTTTGTTAGAGCAGGCGAGGGGCTCTGTGTTCACAGCAACATGTGCAGGGCCTAGTACCATTTGAGTGATACGGGTGGGTCCTTAGCAATGTTTAGACAACTAGCAAGTAGAATTTCTGCATGTGAGGGCCTTGGGGAAAACTGATGAAAAACTATAGTGCCTGGCACCTATCATCATGAAATAAAAGAACAGAAAAGGAACTAAAAAAGTTCCTAAAAGCTTTCGAATAGGTCTTTTTTTTTTCTCATTTTCTTTTGGCCTCTGCGAGGACCCGATACTACATGTACATGTCTGCTTTAACAGAAATCTGAAAAAGTATTCTCTCCAAAAGGAGCATTTAAAAAATGGGCTAAAGTTCAGGTACCAGTATCAAATGAAAACAATGAGATAACATTTTTAATGCACAGTTTAGGAAAAGAGTACGTAAAAAACTGATACCCATTGCCAGTGAGGATTTAGTCAAGCAGATACCCTCTCATGCATTTCTGATACAACCTTTTGGAGCTGCATTTTGGCAATATGTATTATCAAAGGTCTGAAAATATTCGTGGTTAGAGCCAATAATTCTGCTTCTGGGGCTTTCATCTGTTAAAGCCATCCTGAACACAGAAAAAGCAAGCCTTATGCACAGAGGTGTTTTCTGATAACAAAAAACTGGAAACTAAATATTTAATAATAGAGGAGTGAATGGTTATATAAACTGTGATATGTCTGTTCAAGACAATGTTATAAAGCCATTATAGTTTGTAGTTTCTGCAGGATACACAGCTGTGTATATATAGTATGCTATAACCGAGCAAAAATAAATAAATCTAAACCTGTAGGTAGGAAAATCCTGGAAAGTCTCATACCAAAATGTCAACATTGGCTGTTTTTCAGTGCAAGAAGATTAATTATTTTTGCATCTGGTCTCCTTTTTTGCATTTTCCAAATTTTTCTTTAAAACTCATTTTTACATTGAAGACAGTTTATAGCATGCCCTATTAGGTCTAGAAATAGACCTGTAGAGTCTAGGTCTTCAGCACCCCTGTGTATCGCCAGTTTTATCAAGGATATTCTGAAATTGTGAGGAAAAGACAAACCCAAACATCTTCAGAGCAAAAATTGATTTTCATTCTATAAAATTTTTTAACGCGTTTTTGTTTATTATTGAGAGACAGAGAGAGACAGAGCATGAGCATGGAAGGGGTAGAGGAGGGGGAGACACAGAATCTGAAGGAGGCTCCAGGCTCTCAGCTGTCAGCACAGAGCCCAATGCAAGGCTGAAAATCACAAACTGCGAGATCATGACCTGAGCCGAAGTCAGACGCTTAACTGAATGAGCCACTCAGGTACCCCGGGAGTGTGAATTTTTTAAATTTTATTTATTTATTTTGAGAGAGACAGAGCGCGAGTGGAGGAGGAGCAGAGAGGGAGGGAGACACAGAATCTGAAGCAGGCTCCAGGCTCTGAGCGGTCAGCACAGAGCCCAACATGGGGCTCGAACTCACAAACCGAGAGATCATGACCTGAGCCCAAGTTGGAAGCTTAACCAACTGAGCCACCCAGGCGCCCCTGATTTTCATTCTAAACTTAATTAAATTAATTTTAATTCACTTTAATTCAAAACACACATGTAACTGTACCAGGCGAACAACTTTAGATCAAGGGTATGTTAATGACTTTCACAAATCAAAGGTGATGCAACTCTTCAAAAGAAAAAGGATCAGCATCCCAGATTCAAGAGAGCCAGGTACCTTTTGCAAAGGGAGATGAAAAGGTGCCTTGTAGGTAGCAGACACTTAATAAAGTCTTGAATGGCTGGCTCCTGGAGGTGAGGAGGGACAGATGAGAGATGGCTTGCTAATGGGTAAGATTGAATGGCTTCATGGATACTGGAGGAACTTGGATATCAGGTATTATCTTGTTCAATCAAAATCTGTTCTAAGAGATATTTAGGTATTGCTCAGTTGTATCAAAGTTCAAGCTGTCAGACCTCTGTATATTGTAAAAATGCATCCATTACAAGTAATTTGCACTCACCCATGACTCTAGATATTCAGTCTAGTTCAATTTTCTTCTTCTATCAAAATTACTAGTAGCGGTTCCCAATATCCATCGTTTAAGTTTCCATGCCGTGTACCTGTTCACAAGGCACGTTTGATGCAGCCTGCCTCCTGGTCTTTCTCTATTTATGGCAGAGATTCCTGGTCCTTGAGTCATTATTGTTTCCCTAATTCCACTTAAAAAAAAAAGGGCACTGCTGACCTCAGAAAACTGAGGGGGTAAATAACAGATCTGGTTTCATTGAGAATGTTCAGCATGTGTGAAGACAGTCTCAGTTTGAAGAAAGTGGAATTTTCACGTAGGTTAATGTAGATGATCTTGCTTTTTGCAACTTCAGTTCTGCTTAACATGTATATCTATTTCTGTGGAATTAACTTTCTCCTGTTTTCATGTATACTGCATGTTAAGGATAATGGAGAAAGTACTATCAAGAAGGTGAATTTGGGGCACCGGGGTGGTTCAGTGGTTTGAGCATCTGGCTCTTGATGTCGTCTCTGGCCATGATCGCAGGGTCGTGAGATCAAGCCCCATGTTGGGTTCTGCACTGAGTATAGGGCCTGTTTCAGATTCATTCTCTCTCTCTCTCTCTCTCTCTTTCTCCCCTCTGCCCCTCTCCCCTCCTTCTGCACATGCACTCTGTCTCTCTAAAATAAAAAGGAGGAAAAAAAGGTGAGTTTAGTAACAGCGATTTCTGTTCTTTACCTATTTTTTGTCCCTTTTGTCTCCCCTCTCCCGCATTTTCCTCCCTCTTATTTTAAATATTTTCCTTCATCTTTTCTTGTATCACTTTATTTCTATCTCAATGGGAAGCAAACTGTTCTTCAGAACTGGTCACGTCCCTTTTTGTTGTTCTTGGGTTTTTTTTTTTTTTTACCCCAAATCTCTCCTAAATGAAAAACTTCACACAGCATTGGGTTGGCATTTCTGCAAAGCCAAAGAGTGGAGAGTCTTTGAGAATGGATTTGATATGCATTTTGTTTTAAGATGTCCTAGGCTGGTTGGTACTGACAAGAGATTGTCTGATAACCTGAAGGTGTGATCTCCCAGGGATGAGTCTTCTTACATGGGGATCTGGATAACTTGAAAGAAAACCGTGGACTTCAAAGCTCCTTTCACCTCATCCACCGTTAACTTTACAGTCTCACTGGTCTGGCAAGTGTTAAGAGCTTGATCATTTGCCTGAAGATAACTCCATTGGAACCTATAGATTATTTCAGTGGGGGATCGCCAGTGGGCCTTTGATCTCCATTTAGATAGAGATAGAATAATACAGATAATACAGGAAAAATTCTATTGGAGTGATTTATGGCGGAGACCACACAATTTTATGAATGTTTTCCCCCAGTATGTCCAAAACATGTTGGCAAATCTCAGTAGAAGATGTACTCTTTCCAATTTTCCCAGTTTTCTATGAAATGGGGTTCTTGATTACATGATTTTTCCACCTGTGGTGTTTTTTTTTTAATAAAATGGTGTTAAGAATAAGTGTCTGGTGATAAACATGTAAACTATTGGTGCTTGATGAGGACAGGGGTAACATTTCTTTTGAAAGGGGCAGATGGTACCCCATGGGGTGAAGATGATGTGGTAAATTTGCTTTCTTCACCGTGTGGGTAAGGTCACGTACAAATGGCCAGAAAGCAAATGAAACGTAACCTTGAAGCCGTTTGCACTTAGATGTCAACTTTCTCTCAGGAAAGGCTATTTTTCTTTATTTTTGTTTTTATACAATCTAGGCCCCAATGTTGTTTCTCCTTTTTATTGCTGCTTATTTAGTGCTGCTTCATCAAGGGCTTAGGTTTCTCTTTGAAGTATCTGAGTCCTACCTCTATAATGCAGTTCTTAAAGCCTCTAGTGATTAGCTAGACTTGAGCCAGTAACCTAGCCAGCATAGTTTGCCTTAACTGCCTCCTGCTTTCTCAGCAATATTTGAGTCTGTGGGGGTAGATATGCTAGAGTGATTATTGGTGCTGGCACGTTTCCTCCTCAGTGGCTTTCTGAGTCTTGGGAACATCTTCCCTGTCTCTCTCTGGGTGGCCAAGGACTATGCATTTTCACAGCTAAGCCTTGCCTCGTCCTCTGCAGCTCAAACTGGCCTCTTTGTCATGTCTGACCTCTCAGAGCACATACTACCAGCCTGACAATGGTCTCAGCATTTAGTTTTATTATTCTCTAGCCTTTCATGTATTTTCCTTTTTTTATTTCCCAATTAGTTTACAATGCTCTGGAAGGGAGACCATGTTTTATAGAAAACTTTTATTAACAAGATGCATGTGGTCCAGTGACACACTTTACTGTCACACGGTTTGTGACCAGAGGAAGAAATGATGTAAGAAACATAGGGCTCTGGGATGTCAGAGAAAAAAGAAAAGTTAGGAGTGAGGAAGGATTACTACTAAGCTCTCATTAAATACCAATTAAAATAAGGTCAGATATATCAGAAAACATAAGCTGGATACAGATGAGAATGTTAATGTTTATTTTAAGGTTATAGCACTGGATCAAAACACTTCCAAACTGTACCTCAGTACTGGCACAGCTGTTGCTAAAGTTCTCAGTGGCTATGTGGATGGAGATCTCGTGCTCTCTTTGTCATCCAAGCCAGGCTAGGAACACCCGTCACTGCTTGTCCGGTGTCCGGTGCCACTCAGATCTTCAGGCAGTGAGCAGGTAGCCCATGGACCAGGTCATCGTTACCTTCCCTTCTCTTCCAGCTGCAGTCTTGTGTGTGTGTGCTTCTCTCCTTCGTCACTTGTGCTCAGTGTGTCAGGGCCAAGGCTAGTCAGAATCCAGAGCCGGATTTAGAGCTCAGGTCACACAGCTTGGAAATTTGTAACTGAACAGAATGAAGGACTTTCCTGAGAGAGGAAGACTGAGCGCCAGAACGGCAAGTAAGGAGGGAAGGGGCAGGAATTATGAAAGTCATCCCCCTGTTGGCTCCCCACTGTGTTGCCCTTTCCTTCTCAGCCAATGGACTTGCTACAGAAGAGGTAACAAGTTCAGGAACAGAGGTGTGAGCGAAAAGGAAGTTCAGTGCAACATTGTTTGTCATAGTGAACCATTGGGAATGCTTATATAGAGCACAGTATGATAGATAAAACCATTAAAAATGGTGTTTTCAGGGACGCTCGGGTGGCGCCCGGGTGGCTTAGCTGGTTAAGTGGCCGACTTGGTTTCAGCTCAGGTCATGATCTCATGGTTTGTGAGTTTAAGCTGGGCGTGGGGCTCTGTGCGGACAGCATGGAGCCTATTTGGCATTCTCTCTCTCCCCTCTCTGACTCTCCCCTGCTCTGTCTCTTTCAAAATGAATAAATAAACATTTAAAAAATCCTATGAAAATGGTGTGTTCAAAGATTTTTAATGACAGTGAAAGATGCTCACAAAATAATATATATGTAAAAAAGTAAAACATGAAGCAACATATTCTGATCCCAGTTGATTGTCTATAATATACATATAGAAAATACTATAAGGAAATTACCAGAATATTAGTGGGGATTATATTTGGGTGGTGGAATCATCGGTAGTTTCTCTATATTGTATATTCTGAAATTTTTATAATATAGATTTATACTTCTTTTTTTAAAGTATAATCTCCATTTTATTATATTTTTCCAAAGAACAGTTTTTCTTCATTCCTTAAAGACTTAGCTCCTTACAGGGGCTTTGGTGGAGGTCGTGGGGCAGCACCCACAGGTCTGAATCGGGGTGGGGGTGTTCAGTCCTTCCAAGCTTCACGAGAGCGATCCCGGACTACCTTGCTGTGTGTATGGTACAGCTCACACAGTAATGTAGTTGGAAATATAGCTTGGGAAGCACATAGGCCTCGAAGACACTTGCTTCAGAAATGTCCCTGTTGGCAGCAGCCTCTACTGTGTTCCAAAAAGAGAACTTCTAAATGGCCTTGCCCTTGGGCACACGATGGGTGCAGTTGGTACATAAGCTGCATGTGGCCGTGGCCTTTTGTGGCAGGACTGTTATTCTTTATTTCTTGGTCATCTTGGGAGCCAGGACCTGAGAGCAGATTTATAATTCTTATAATGAAAAAAAATGAAAAGAAAATGCCCTTTACTACCATCTTAAATCTCTAAACCCACATGCCAAGATGGGGACAATTATTTTTTTCTGAGAACAAAAGTAATATATTTGCATTATGGAAAATGTTTGAAAAATAGAAAAATGAAGTAGGAAAAATAACAGCAATGGAGTATCTTAAAATGTCCTTTTTTTATTTAAGAGAGAGAGAGAGTGCACGCATGTGAGCAGGGGAGAGGGGCAGAGGGAAAGAGAGAGAGGGAATTGCAAGCAGGCCCCATGCCTAGCATGGAGCCGGATGTGGGGCTTGATCCCACGATCGTGACCTGACCTGAAATCAAGAGTCAGATGCTCAACTGACTGAGCCACCCAGGCATCCCTTAAAATGTCCTTGTAACTCTCTTCCTTGTCAGAAAGGCTTATTTGAGATACCACTGTAGTTTCTGTTACCTAACGAAATAGTGAGTGCTCCGATACTGGGTTAATACAAGATATTTAAAAATAGGTTCTTACATTTAGATGGCGTCTTCATACATGATTTTTAGAAATGGAAAGGACTTCGTACATCTTCTGGCTTTAACCCCAGGTAAAGTTCAATAGTATTCTTTGCTAGGCACAGTTCTAACACACCTGAGACTCAGAGTCTATGTGACTTGCTCAGGTCACACAGCTTGGAAATTTGTAACTGAATAGAATGAAGGACTTTCCAGGTTTCCAGTTATATTTCCAGTGAGGAAAGACTTTTTTTTTTTTTTTTACATTCTAGGGGTAGTGGCTTAAAAACATAGTCCTCAAATTTGTTTTCTGGAAAAAAAAAAGAATTAAGTTTTGTTTTCCTTTTCAGACATAACCTTCATTCAAAAATATCTAGAGACAAATTAAAAATGTGTGTGTATGTATGTGAGAAATGAGCAAATTATTTGAATTATTTGTTTTGGTGAAATAAAAAAAATTGGTGCTTGTGTTTGAGAATATTTCCAAATTAAACAAAAAACCCCTCTAATATTAAATAATTGGTGTAATAATTCACCTAAGTTAATGTGTTCTGAGCATGTTTTATAACTTCTTTCAAAAACTTAGAATTATTTGACTTATAATTTCTGAATTAAAAGGTAGCATTTCAACAGATGCCTTTAAATACATTGATCATAGAAATGGTTCTCTGGGTGGATGTTTATAGTGGTGTATTATTGGATTAAGTAGAAATATAATCATTCTTTTGATTCAAGCCAAAACTCCTGGAAAACTTATATGATCATCTTTATGAGCAATTTAACAACATAGTCTTCCAAGGAAAGAGATATGGGAATACAAAACATAATCCTGCTATGTGAACAAAGTCCCAGATTCCTCCTGGGGTTTGCCTGCTGGGCCTTTTGGTATTAGTAGTTTGCTCTTTGTGAACCCTGGCCTAGCTGGAGCTTGTTCGGAAGCCTGCTTTGCTCGCTGCTGGTGACCCTGCCACCACCAAGTAGCCAAGACAATATGGACTGTAGCTGAACAGTGGGATCTCCAGGACAGAAGCCTTCAGCAAGTGGTTTCCTTAGAGAACCTTTAAACCAGTCCTAGGTTAAGATTTTATATCCTCACATCAGTCCCTGCCCACCACCCCCAACCCTTGTCATTTTGGTGGAGGAGCATTCGAGCAGGAAATTCATTTTCAGTTAACCAGGAAGATATAGGTTGGCAAAAAGGTTCAAAGGAGATGAAACTTTGTACCTTCATTTTGTTGAATCCCCAGATGTTGCTCAGGGAGTGAGGTATGCACATCTGTTTCCTCAGGGGCCACAGCTAGTCTTTCTGGATGGCCCCTGACTTTTTTTTAATTGTTTAATGTCTATTTTTGAGAGAGACAGAGAGACGGACTGTGAGTGGGGGAGCGGCATAGAGAGAGGGAGACACAGAATCCAAAGCAGGCTCCAGGCTCCATGCTGCCAGCACAGGGCCCAATGTGGGGCTCAAACCCACGAACCACGAGATCATGACCTGAGCTGAAGTTGGACGCTTAACCAACTGAGCCACCCAGGTGCCCCTGGATGGCCTCTGACTCTTAAGAAAAAGTGTGTAGAGTTGCTCCTTCTTGCTACCACCACTTGATTGCACTTCTTTATTGAAAGTACCTCCATTTTTTTCTCACAGACTTTATGTACAGTGCCCTATGTGTGCCAGGCAATCAATAAATATTTGATTGATTGTTATCTTCTCAATGCAGATTCAACACTTAACATACAAATATTGAAGTTTCCCTGTGCCAGAGAACAAAGAAGACTCTGCTAGGAGAATCCCTGCTCGAATACTGGGAACCAGCTACCATAGGTCAATTGGGCATGTGTGTATTCTGCTTCTATGCTTTAGTTTAAGTGGAACTTCATAACCACTAGACTGCTAGTCAAATCCTTTGTTTAACAGTCACCTAGAGAACAGAATATCTGATGGCTGGCAGTAAACCTGGAATCCAGGAATTCAGTTAAACCGTTGAACATTTCTCGAACTAGGCTTCTGGGTTGGGTGGTGGCGAGGGTGGGAGGTAGTGTTCATGTACATAGTGGTTCACACTCAGTCCCTGTTTTCTGGGATCTTACAGTCTAGTGGACTAGAAGTCATTGAAGTGGACTGATGATGAGCAGTTTGAGGAAGATACACCTTGACTACCAAAAGACACTTGCGCTGGATTTGGTTGGTAGTGGCTGTTCATGCCAGACTCCCAAGGGGCTGGAACAAGGAGGACAAAGAGGAGATGTATGAGGAGAAGGACTAGCAAGAGACAGTGGAAGAAGGGACAAGAGTTGGCTATAAAAAGGTAGATGTGCCCTCAGAGAAGTAGGGCTCCATTCAGTAATGTGCTGATGTTGGTTGGGGATATCATGAGGTCAGTGCACACCCAGCTCTGTGTCCCACACTGTGTGAGACAGATGTTCATTGTAGTAACCAGAGCCGTTAAATGGTTTATGTTTCATATACAGAACTCCATTTACAAACAAATGTAAGAAATAGCCATACAGCAATGCATAAGCATTTAAAACATTACTTTTTTTCTAGAAGAACTCAATCTGTAAATACTTAACAAGGTCAGACATCACAAGGGATACAAAAACCCCATGTGTGTGCCTTTGAGCAGTTTACTTGGCGGAGACGACCAGACATATACAAATGAAAAGTTTACTCTTTTTATAAGGTGGTGCATGCCAATTGCTTGTAGATAGTAACCGCTAGGGGAGCCCAGGGCATGGTCAGCTCCCTGGGGCTTTGGGCAGTCAGGAAGAGTTTCCAGATTCTTGGCTAGGCTTGGTGGTTGGGCAGGATTTAGGTTGGCCGAACATAATGCCAGATCTGCAGAAATGTTGTCTTCTGCCCTCTGAGAAGTTGCAGTGTCTGACCTACTCTCATAAACTCCTCCCCAAAACAGGCTTGTGCACTTAGCAGTAATAAATTGAACCATCAACTCCTTAAAGCACACCTGGTTGATAATTAGCTCAATCACATTGTGTTTCGGTCATTACCCTTGGATTTCCCAAGGATGAGCTTAATTCATCTCCCACATTAAAGTGAGTGCCTGCATGACCCAAACTCAACTGAATAGAATTTCTGTCTCCATTATGTCAATTTAATGCTGTGGTAGTTTTATTGCAAAATAGGTTTTGGGTTACAATTTGCCACCCAGATATCTGCACAGAAATTGTTAATGTATGCCGTAAAAAGATCTCCAATGGCAGAAGGCTCTCTTGTTTCCTAAACAGTGCTTCATCTGAAGGCAAAGAGGAAATGAGCTGAAACTCTGATTCGGGGAATTTAGAGTTGATAAGATTAACTGTTGTTTATTCAGAAACTACTTATTCGGGTTTTATAGCTTATAAACGTATTGATGACGGATACAGCCCCTTGCTTCCAAGGTTTTACAGAGCTTATTTTGTGTTTTAACCACACTCCCTTTGCCTCTGACCTGCTGCTGAATGTGAAGGGATAAACTGGTGGTGTATGTGCTATATTACCAAAGGAGGAAGGGAAGGGGGCACCTTTATTATATTGGATTACTAGCCAGATGCCTGGAATGCTCAAATCTACTCACTGGTTGCTGTTTAAAAGGGGAAAATACAGATCTAACCACGTCTAGGAATGGTGCCAGGTGTTTGTACTAAGGCAACCCAACTCCAGAAGGCTATAAAAATAGCCCCCAAGTAGTAGGTTCTGATTTCCCACTGAGCTGACCAATAAATCCAACAACCAGTTAATTAAAAATGCTGGGAGGGAATGTTCATCCTCCATTACCCACCTGTCCTTGTGAATACTCATTGGTTACAAGCGGGAGGCTACAACTTAGCGTGTCAGTGTCTGGATTAGGAAACTCTCTTGTTCCTTTTCACAACCATCCGGAGATATAAATGGCCAGTGTGGTTGTCTGATATTCCTCCTTGGTTGTCAAAGTTTATTTGAGGCTAAAGTGACGTGAGGCTTCCAAGGACGAACCCAGTTATTTTACTTGCTTCCGGCACCGTCCCGAAGAGCATATTTAGACAGACTACCTCATCCCTCCCTTGTTCAGGCCATGAGTTTGCTTCTAGTCTGCCAAAACTAATGGAAAACCTTCCTGCCCTGACTGCTGCTAGGAGCAGGATACCACAATAGACTGATAGGCACAGAGAGTGCTAGAAGTTGAATCTTCTAGAATTTCAACTTGATAAAACTTAAAAGAGAATCAGTGTGTAAAGCAAGCAAAAACTTGGACTGAGTAGACCATCAATATCATCCTAATCATTAAAGTCATTAAAAGGTGCACAAAGAAAGCAATCGAGAGCATGAGACTGAGTTAAGAGCTAGAAATAGGAGGAGCACCTGTGTGGCTCAGTCGGTTAAGCATCAGATTCTTGACTTCGGCTCAGGTCATGATATCACAATTTGTGGGTTCGAGCCTCATGTTGAGCTCTGTGCTGACAGTGTGGAGCCTGCTTGGGATTCTCTCTCTGCCCCTCCCCTGCACACACTCTCTCTTTCTGTCTCTCAGAATAAACATTTAAAAAATTTTTTTAAAAAGCTGGAAATAGGAAAGCAGCGGGGGTTGTGGTGGGTAGGGGAGACACAAATCACAGAATACAACTCTGGTCACCAGGGACCTTTTCTAAGGTACCGCTATTAGTGAATTAAGTTTCTTGCAGACTTTTTTAAAATTTTAACTTAGAGGCATTTGATGGAAAGAGAAAATAGTAATGAAACTTGACTTCTAGTCAGGGCTCTGTCACTTACACAGTTTCCCTTTCTAAGGCTCAGTTTTCCTCCCTCTACAAACACGT
Source organism: Cryptoprocta ferox (assembly GCA_028646485.1). Taxonomy (NCBI): domain Eukaryota; kingdom Metazoa; phylum Chordata; class Mammalia; order Carnivora; family Eupleridae; genus Cryptoprocta; species Cryptoprocta ferox. The sequence continues at coordinate 16,050,705 of CM053579.1, forward strand.
TGGACTAGAGAAGCACTATGATTCTTTGTCCACACCCTAAATTCATGGGACAGTTGGCTTTTGAGTCTTTATGAATTGGAACTAGAAGTTTTTATGTAGAGTGAAAAGTTTTGGGAGAGACTGCTGAGTCCAAGGGAGCAGAAGCTTAGCGAGGACAGAAACTTCTCTTGTAAGTGAGGAATTCTTTAGTAATCAGGAGGCCTGATTGATTGGGGTGGATATGTAGATTGCTTTTATTCATGCTTTCGAGCTGCATGTGTCCATGTGTTCAGTTTCAAGACATTTCCAAAGCTGAGGCTTTTGTATGATTTGCTGTGCATTAACAGGGTATGAATTATTAATTCTGCTTAGACATGATGACAAAGACTGCAAACTGGGACCCTATTATCTGAGGGTCTAGTACATCCTCTTTTCTCCATCAAACTATGTTTGTAAATTGTCATCAGGCCTTAGGTACCAACCCTCTAAATAATGCCTCTGTCTGCTGCTACCTGAGATTTCTTAAATAAGGAATATCAGGGTGACTCAGAATCACATCATATGAGAAGAAGTTGAAAGAACAGAAACTTTTTACCTTGGGGAATTAGAGTTTCAGGGGGCCATGCTGCCTGTTATCAAAAACATGAAGGTGTCTCAAGTCAAAGTAGAATTAAACTCCTATTTTGTGTGTGTGTGTGTGTGTGTGTCGCTTTGGTGTGAGAGGAGGCAAACTGGGATTAATGGAGGAGAGCTATAGTCATAGCTTTCTCAAGCCAGGCAAGAACTTTCCAGCAATCTGAGCTGTTCAAAGCATGGAGTATGGGCTACCTCAAGGAGGTTGCAAAGTTCCCACTGCCAGTCCCCATCACAACCCTTGCTGCAGTAAAAAGTTAGTTTCTTTGAATGGAAGTTGGACTCTGTTTTCTGGAGTAGACCTATAGGGATCCAGTGGTCTGGGGCTGCCTTTACTATACTGTGAACATTTTCAGGGCCCATACCATGTTTTACTTGTTTCCTCAGCACCTAGCGTAGGGCCTGATCACAGAAGGAGCTCAGAAAATGGTTGTTAGTCAACTGATTGAATGAAACTGTAAGCAACCAATAGATGCTTTTGGTCCCTAGATCAAGTGTATTAAATTTGCTCTTGGGTGTACAGTGTCCCCCTTTTCTTCAGATATTTCTATGGTTTTCACGCACAGCAACTCCCCTGCTAACAGCTTGTCATTGTCAGAGAACTAAAACAGTTTAGTCGACAAAAGGCCCTTCCATACCAAAATATAGAAGAGAGAAGAGACATGAATTTAATATTAGGTACGCATTATCAGAGTTACATGCATGTAAGGCAGCATAAACATGAGTACAAAGTTTGGCAAGAATCTCATGCATTTTAATGGAGAAAAACGTTTATACAGAAAAGTAAAAGAGAGGACAGTTGAAAATGTCTATTTCCTTGCGAGACAAGAAGATGCACCTTGGAAAAGATGTCTCAGCTAATTCTAGAGGTAAATATTTGCAGTTCCAAGGGTCGGGGAGGGAGGGCCATGAGTATGCATTGTAAAGATTTTTTTAAGTTGATTTTTGAGAGAGAGAGCAAGCAAGTAGGGGAGGAGCAGAGAGAGAGGGAGACACAGAATCCGAAGCAGGCTCCAGGTTCCAAGCTGTCAGCACAGAACCCAATGCGGGGCTCGAACTCAGGAACCGTGAGATCATGACTTGAGCTGAAGCCAGATGCTTAACTGACTGAGCCACCCAAGTGCCCCCATAAACATGCATTGTAATACTAAAAGGTCAAGACTTTTTACCAGACCTAGTATGATCCCAAGGGGATACCCTGAAGAAGGACAATGGGTAGATAGGGACTTCCTCCTCAACAAATATTTGATCATCTCATCCCATGGCATGGTTAGATAGTGGGTGTTCTTCACCATCTTCTCAAGCTACCCAAGGGTGAACTCATCTGTGGGGCAAAATATCTTCCCTGCAAGATGCTACTGCATCCAGGAGCTGGATACCTGCCTCTCATCACTTTCTTGGTTGATTGTATAATTCCTGTTTGTTTTTTTATTTTTAAATAAAGCACTTTGGATGAGGCCTTATAAAAATAGAGCAAAGGTGATATTAAAGGGCTAAACAGGCTAAACCTCAGGGGAAACTCCAGTCTCTTTCCCCAGATACCTCTACCATTGAGAAGTGGTAGACACTACAAAACTATAATTTGATTGGAAGCTAAGAAGATACGACTGTCTGGAAGACTGGGCCCTGAGAAATATTTGAGCCAGCCCCTAATAAAGTAATTAAAGGTGCATATACATCTTTGGTTGCTTTTGGCTGGTGTCTCATGACTGTGGCTTTTGCTCAACCTAACCTAACCTGCTGGCAAAGGTTTTGCTGACTAAACCACTTGTGTGGACACTGCCTGTTTACCGTCGTTTATTCCTCTCTGACGTTTGTAAAGTTCTCCCCAAGGATTCCTGTAGGTAGCTTTTGAAGGTAGTTTGTCAGACCAAGTATCTCCCGCTTTCCAGCCTGACCTTCCTTCTCCTTTGGTGCGGGGCCACTTGAGGGTGTCGCCATACGGATCCTGCTTTGGAGCCACCCTGATCACCATTTAGTGAAAAAAAAATTCAAGCATCCTGTTTGGACAGATTGTAAGCTGTGACATTAGACCTTCCTGGTATGCAGAATGGCTTTCATCACTCTCCCACCCCATTCAGCAGGGTTAAAGGTCTCAGGAAGGTATTTGACTTGTGGCTCAGACTTGCCCTCACTCCTGAGCAATGATGGGTCTTTTTGCTTGAACCACTTAGGAGGCGCCAATGGGAGCAGCGCACCAGAGAGAAGTGAACGAGCAGAAATGAGTTCATGACAGCGTAGAAATAGAGAGGGCATCAAGAGGAAAATAGGATATACGCTGAAGGCTCTGCTATAGTTTTTGTTGTTGTTGAACTTTTGCATTTAAAAGGTTTAAACTTTTATTTTATTGTTATTTTTTTCATTCTTTTAAATTCATATATGTTCTTCCTTTTAAAAAATGTTAAATATCATTTAAATCCAAGGAGTTTCATGAGTAGAATTTAGTGATTCATCCCTTACGTATAACCCCCAGTGCTCATCCCAACAAGTGCCTTCCTTAATGCCCATCACCCATCTAGCCCCCCCCCCCCCGCCACCCAGCCACTACCCCTCCACCAACCTTCAGTTTGTCTTCTTTATTTAAGAGTCTCTTATGGTTTGCTTAGCTTTTTTTTTTTTTCTCTCCTAAGTTCTGCTCCGGAAGTAAAATGGTGTTTTGTGGTGTTTAGTTCAGGGGAAGTTGAGGGAAGCTGAAAAATGATACAATTTGTTTTAGCTGAGAATACCCTCAGAGGCAAGGACTGATGTCCCTTTGCCATTTCTGTCATGACCCCAAATCTGGCATTTTGAACGATGACACTATAGGTACCTTATTGACTGTTGAAAGCTCTTGTATACTTTCACATTAAAAAAGTGTGTGTGTGTGTGTCTTGTGTGTGTCTTGTGTGTGTGTGTGTGTGTGTGTGTGTGTTCTCCAAAAAGGCATTCTGTCCTTTCTGGATTTTGTAATATATAAATCATAAAGCTACAGGTGTTCATGATACTAACCTTTTTGTGCCAAGGTTAAGAAGTCTCAGTCCAGGTGATTCCCAACTAAACTCTTTCGGTGATCCCACTGAGTGTTGCATAACTTGAAACAAAATTATTTTTAGTTCATTTTAGGAAATAATTTTTACATCCAAGGCTTAAAATGTTTGCATAACTTTTGGCCAAACAATAACATGCCTCAGAATTTTTTTTAACAGTAGCTTTATTGAGAGATAATTCACATACCATAAAAGTCAGACTTCTAAAGTGCACAATTCAGTGGTTTTTAGAATATTCACATAGTTATGCAGTCATCACTATTGTCTAATTCTAGAATATTTTCATTGCCCTCAAAAGAAACTGTGTACGCATTAGTAGTCACGCCCCATTCCCTGGCTCCCTCAGTCTCTGGCAGCCACGATTCTACTTTCTATCTTTATGGATTTGTCTCTTCTGGAAGTTTTGTGTAAGTGGAATCACATAAAATTTGTCCTTTTATGTCTGGCTTCTTTCACTTAGCATAATGTTTCAAAGATTCATCGGTATTGTAGCATGGATCAGTACTTCATTCCTTTTTATGGCTGAATAGTATTCCGTTGTATGGCTAGACCGCACCGTATTTATTCACTCATCAGTTGATGTCCATTTGGGTTGTTTCCAGTTTTTTGCATGCCCAAGAATTTATCCTGAGGAAGTAACCAAATTGGTGCCTAAAGAATTAGTATAAGGATATGCGTTGTGACATTATGAAAGTGAAAAACTGGAAATAACCAAGTCTCTAACATTAAAGGATTGATTCAGTGATGAGACATCTATATGATGGAATACTGTCCAGCTCTTAAAATGGTATTGTAAAAGAATTTATAATGACGATGTAAAATGCTGACAACTTACTGTTAAGTGACAAAATAGTACATAAAGTGTGATCCGATTTTTATAAAACATGAATCTAATATACATAGAAATAAGGCTGAAATCATAGGTAACAGAAAACCATCGTTCTCTCTAGATGGTGGGATTATGGGGGAGGTTATTTTTTTCTTCTTCTCTGTATTTTCTAATTTTTCTCGAATCATCCCATAATTACTTATTGAGTTCATAGTATGTGCTAGACATTGTGTAGTGTACATGTATTTTGTAATGAGGAAATTTAAAATTAATGTTATTAGTAAAAACAGTCCAAAAGGGAGTGTGGGAGTTATGTATTGTGTTCTTGCACATACACATATGCCAGTTTTTGGAGATGTGATCGGATTTCACAGGCAGCACTAGGGTGTTATGTTTTAACTCCAAATAGATTTCCATGTACTGATAATGACACGTTTATCAGATAAGAAAGGCACGAAGTCACTTTTTTGGCGTGGTCCTGTGCCCGTCTGCTTTCTCAGTGAAATGTGTAGCTCTTCTTTCCCTGCAGGAAGTGACTGGATGCGGGATGTAGAATTTATTTCAGCCTACTTGGTCTGACATTTTGACATTTCCTGAACTGCAGGATGTTTGAGAGCAAGCAACTTGGCTTTTACTGAAAAAAATTAATTATACTGCCACTTTTACATCATGATGGGCCTTTGTAAGAGGACAGAGCTATTCAAGTAGGGAAAAATGAGATGGTTAACAGGATGACAGTAATATAAAGGTCCTGAGTCTGGAGAAAAGAAGCTCATTAAGCATTGATTATCAGCATGGTGTAAACTCTTTCAGAAAGTGTTACTACATTCCATGCCTTTGTTGCGTGGAGGAAATTTAAATCTGTGTTGCATTTACATGAGAAATGAGATTTGTGTATTCTCATAATAGGCTAGCCTTGCCTTAGGCTGCATCAGAACACACAAACGTGTTCAGTTGCTCTGCGTGGCTTGTCACCTGAAGCCAGTCACTGAAGTTCAGTCACAAAGAGTCACACTCATTTGTGTGTTGGCATACAACCATTCTGACTGCCTGTTCGGAGATGAAGTCTACTTGAAATATGTGTAGTTTCTCCAGGACATACGTGACTTACTTTGGAGAGCAGGATATAGCAGGATATAGTATAGGGTGGAGATCAAGATTTCTGAGTCTGCGGTCCGACCAACTCGAGTTCTAATCTCTGATGAGATTGAGGCTCTGTACAAGCCTCAGCTTTCTTATCCACAGAATGGGGGTGGCAATCCTTATTTCACAGGGTTGATTCACAGGTGAAAATGAAGCAGTGTAATTTTGCAAGGCACTCACCATATTTACATTGTACGAGCTCAGTAAACTTTTATAGTTTTAATGAGTATGCAAAGGAATTTAAAGAGGAAAATGGAGGCAATTCCTGTTATTTTACCTTTTTCACTCTTTCTTATTTTTTTTTGTCTAAAATGGATTGTTAAAATTGCCCACACCTTAATTTTTAAATATATGCTGCTTTTTTTTTTTTACAGGTTTTAGTTTTAAGTAATCTCTATACCCAGTGTGGGTGCTTGAACTCACAACCCCAAGATGAAGAGTCGCATGCTCCACTGACCAAGCCAGCCAAGCACCCCTAAATATAGGCTTAGAGGGTACTATATAGCACAATGATGGAAGACTGATGTTGGCATGTAACAAAACAAAACACACAGAGACATACAGCACTCACACCCAACAAAGCCTGTGGTCAGCAATCATGAAATCATATCTAGATATAGTCTTCTAAGTTTTTACTTTGTTCTTCTCAGCCTTTGGCCTTTCTAAAATTTTTTAAGTTTATTTATTCATTTTTGAGAAAGAGAGACAACGCACAAGCGTGAGAGGAAACGGGAGAGGAGCAGAGAGAGAGAGAGAGAGAGAGAGAGAGAGAGAATCTTAAGCAGGCTCCACATGCTGTCAGTGCAAGGCCTGACGTGGCGCTTGAATCCATGAACTGTGAGATCACGACCTGAACCGAAATCAAGAGTCGGATGCTTAACCGATTGAGCCTCCCAGGTGCCCCACAGCCTTTGGCCTTTAATAACGATGAACACATATCTAGGTCCTCATAGATTTGGCTTCTTCAAAGGAGGTGTTTGTGGGGTTTTCTCGAATTCTTGCCAGAATACCAGTCTATTAGTATACACCAGTCCTTCTCTAACTTGCTGCTCTTACTCTGCTGGGGGCTCAAAAACTAGGTGACAGGACTTGTCAGGACTCTGGGTAAAGTGCAGTAATTCAGCTCTGAAAAAGGCTTTGGGTTGGGGCGGGGAGAGGAATGTACATTTTTGCTGTAGGAGATAACTTTTCTTTGATTATATGCTGATTGTGCTCTACCTTCTGGACACTTGATAGTCTAAAGGGAAATCCAGATATTTCCCAGTGAAATTTGTGAGCCTGTTGACATGAGAGAGGAATGTTCTTCTGCTCACAAAGTGGGGCTATTCAAGTGACAAATGTAATGACTCTATGACAAATACCCCGATGCTGCCGTGGGTTATTCCACTGGGTTGGGCATTGCCACAATCACCAGAAACTAACTTTCCAGAGTGATAGGTGATGCAGAGTCAAATGTCTTGGGGAAGGGGAAGCTTTGAGATTAAGGCAAATGACATGTTTACAAGAGCAAGATATTTAGTGCTGTGATAATGTCATCTTGGTAGACAAACAGGAAATATTTCTGTCTAGAACGTCTGGTTCATATTTGACAATAGACAAATGTACAATAGAGCAGCAGGGGAATGTTTTGAGCGTAAACTAAAAATACCAGAAAGTGCCCCATTTAGGTGTGAATAAAATTTTGACTTTGATATGTGCCTTTTCGAATTTGACATGATCAGTGAACAGCACAACTCTACTGTACTTGCAGGTGAATTTTCTTGGACTGTAGTTGATAGCGAACATGGATTGGGCTTTCGAGTGCATGGCAGATGCTCGCTTTGACATTTATGTGTTTCCATACAAATGACTTATAATTTTCTTTCAGGAAGATTCCTGTCTACTATTGTGGCCGCAGTTCTCTCTACAGATACTCAATTACAACATTGTAGCTAGGGCCTTGCAGTCACACCAACAGCATCTATAGGCTGTGTGATCTGGGGTAAATTGCTTAATCTCACTATTCCAGTTTCCCAGCTCTTATAATGGGATGAGTAACAACCATTTCAAAGGGTTGCTATTAGGATTAACCAGGAGAATATGTGCAGAGCACTGGTACAGGGCTTGTGCGTCATAGCAATCCTCATGTTAGTATCACCATCCGAAGCTGGGCTTGGCTCTGATGATTGGCTAAGGAGACTTCCAACAAGTGAGCTAGCTGTGCCTTTTTCTTGCTATTTGTTTTCACCTTTTGAAGACCCAGGGGCTTGTTGCAGTCTCGGGATGAGGCTGGGAAGTGAAGACAGCTTGGTCACAGAAAACTGGTGGGCAATCATAAGGGAGTATCCTTAAGGCCATCAGTAAATGCAGTTAGAGGCTGTGTGTTTCTTTTACTAATGAAACTTTGATACTTGTGCTTCTCATCTCTCTCTCTCTCTCTCTCTTCTCTCTCTCAGGATGTAGTCCTTTAGATGAGCACCGTGGAAACTTTTCTTGACTCTGGGATCTCAGTGAGCTCTGGACCAGAGGCTTAATAAACTTCATCTATGAATGAGCCATCATTACCATAATAAAGGCTCACTAATCACTGTAGAAAGCCACAGGTTAATTATTACATAAGGGTTGTATAATGTAATTTCAGGAACTAAATAATTAAAAAATATAAAAGACCATTTAATATATCTTTGACACCGAGCCAGAAAGTAGAAGACAACCTTACTTTAATCATTTAACAGGGATTTAACAACTCACGCAGCACATATCTGAGGCAGTTAGTATATTATGGTTGCAGGGCTGAGAAACAACATTTCCTCAGAACAAATGGAATTCAGTAATGAAAGCTAAAATTGAATACAAATAAGAGGGGAGTGGAGTACTGAGAGAAGAATTTCGGTAACGAGTACCTTACGATAGTACTCAGAATCTGAGTGTCTAGATTCTAGAACATATCCCAGTCTGTTTTTAATTTATGTCTGGTATAGTTGCTTAAAACATTTCTTCAGCCTAACTGCCCTCTCTTTCATGCTCTTGTCCTTCAAATTAAGTTCCTTATATTTCACAAAACCTGACTTTAAATTTCCGTGCCTCATTCTGTGGCCTTCCAGTATATACGTATTCTGTACATATTGCATGTACAATTCTATTTAATGGCAGGATGGCAATAATGACCACATTGTAGTAGAACCTTGTTGAGATACATTCCTGCCACAGAACCTTGAGTTTTGATTTGACCATGCTAGTTGTGTACCGTAAATGCTCACAGAAATGAAGAGGTAGGGAAAATTGTCCAAAGGGGCTATTTTGCTGATTCCAGAATGATGGTATTTCTAAGTAAATACCTCTATAACCTTCTGCTGTAATTGTATCGGAAAGCAATACAAGTGGGATCTATAAGTATTGAAAGTCCCAGAATAAAGGCACAGGCAGAATAAAGGTATTCTTAACCTTTTGCAGGCTTTATAATTTGCTTAAAAGGTGATTAGGGAAGGGCTTTACATACACATATTCATAGACATGTGTGTAGGCATACCCAGTATATACACACACACATACACACACATACACACACACATACGCATACATATGTTTGTACCCATACACACATAGATTTCTAAACTTACGTGAAGCAGATTGTGAAGGCATTTGGGGCACTGTTGAGAACCTACCTTTAAGTAAATGATGGCTCGGTTTAAGACCTTTTGCTGTTTTAGCAGAAGAAGGATACCATCTTCAGCCACGTGGAATAGGGCAAATAGGAGTAACTGTGGGCAAATCTGTATGGAGTCAGATTGGAAGCGAGGCTCTTAAGGGGTTGGATAGTCCCCACTCCACCATGCTGTTCTGCCTCTGAGCAGGGCATATCCCCATCTCAACCAGGTCCTCTGCATCGTTCCCTTACGGTTTGCACAACTTGCCCGAGGTCACATGGTAAGTTAATGGCAGAGACAGACCGTAAATTGTCTGTAGGCACAGACTTGGTCTATAAGTTTGCTCATGCTTGAGGGCAGAGTTGGAGGGCACAGTGCAGGGTGCTGACCAGTACGCTGAGGACAACTCCTTGCTAATTCAATTGGCAGCTAAGTCACAAAGAGCTATTTAAAATATCTGGTGGCCATTGAAATGGAAATCAAACAAAATTATTTGTCTTTCATTCTAAGAGGAGAAAACATGGCACATCTGAACAGTTGTTTCTAAAGAGCACATCCAAGGCCCAGTTACTGTCCGGAGCAAAACTAGGCAAATCCAAGCAGGACGTAAGGGCTGTTTTGCTCAGTGGCACCTAGAATTAATTTCAGTCAAGGTCCAGATGTATTTTTGATTTTTTCAACATTTAATCATTTTAGAGAGCTGAGTGCATGTGGGGGAGGGGCAGAGGACAGAGGGAGACACAGAATCTGAAGGAGGCTTCAGGCTCTGAGCTGTCAGCACAGAGCCCGACGCCGGGCTTGAACCCATGAACCACAAGATGATGACCTGAGCCGAAGGCGGCCGCTTAATGGACTGAGCCACCCAGGCGCCCCCGACGTCCAGATTTAAATGGTTATTACCCAGGTCAAGCTAGGGATTAGGAAAGGTGGCAGATGAAATCAACTCAGGGTCTGGCACCAGTTACAAAAGGAAGCAAGTCATTGGGTTGTGTTTATAGAGGAAAGAGAATGGATTGTAAGATTGTTATCACTGGAATCATGGTAAGGGAGGGGCCCTCATTTGAAGCCTCAGCCCCAGAGGAAAGAAGTCCAGCGCGTAATTGACCATACATTCCACAGGAAGAAGCCTTGCCTCTGGCTCCATCCCTCTGCCTGGGAGAAAGGGAGAAAGGAGGAGGGGGCTGGGTGGGAGGGGGGAGTAGGGAGAGGGCCTCTGGCATCCTGCGAAGGCATTTCTAAAGCCTTGCCAGATTTTCCAGCCTAGTTTCAGACTTTACATTGGAAATTGGCCGATCTTTAGAAGCCTCAGCTAACAACTTGGGGAAGAGTTTCTTTTATTGTTGCATAGATAAACGGTGGCATCCGGCATTTCTACGGTCCAGGTTTTTGTTTTTTGTTTTTTGTTTTGTTTTGTTTTGTTTTTGGGGCTGGGTGATCTCCTTGCCCTTTGACGTAAATGTTTTGTGCTGCTTTATGGGTTGCCGAAAACACTGTCCCTGACCCTTCAGGGCGGAAGAAAAGAACTTAGTTCTTCACTTTACTCTTTGAGGATCCGGGTAGCCGAGTGACAAGTAGAGTACCGTTTCACTAGCCAGAGGCTTTGGGTATAGTACACCCCAGGGAATCATACCTGATGATCAACATGAAAACAAGCAATGAAGTAGTTTTCATTAGCATCCAATTAATAGATGAATTGGTAGCTAAATGCGTTTGCTAATTCATTGACAATTAGGTAAATGAAATTTAATGGAAAGGATTTAAACTTTGCAAATAAAATGCTGCAAATATTAATTTTACCTCCATGGATTAAAATCCATTTGTTGCCCCCATCCACCCCCTTTCTCCCTCTCTCTTTCAAGTCGTGCATGGTACACAGGCAATTAGAGCTCGCAGGGTAGATTGTTTTTCTCATTTAAAGTATCTCTTCTCTCTGGAAATCGGTCCTCCAGTGGAGCATATCTGTCTATGTCTCTAGATGAGTGTCAGCGACAAATGGTGCTTGTGCTCATAATACTGATGGGGAATGTTGGCGCACAATGAGAACAGGAAAAGCCCTTTGCAGTACCATGAGGGATTCAGGAAGGTATTTTAGAATTTGAAGGGGCTTAAGGGTTGATTTCGCTGCTGATATTGAATTGCAGCATGACCAAATGATTAACAAACTTGTCTTTCTTGAAATATTTCAGGGCAGAGAGGTTCTCAAGTGAGTGCAAATTGGTTAATGACTTTAAAAAACAAGTAACTTTGCTGGGTTTTCCTAAACAGTTGGGTATATTTGGAAGCCTAGCGATAAAGATCAAGTCAAGATCTACTCAACTGGAAAGCTGCTGTTCCTTCTTGGGGACAATCTCAGAATGAACTCTACAGTTCGTTCGGGGTGATACTTTGAAGGCTAGTACCACACTATATTTGAAATAGCTTCATTTCAGCATTACTGTCCGTGATTTTAGAAGTTGCAACACATTCCTCTTGTAACAATTTGGGTTTGTTTTCACTGCCTTTCTGACTTTTTTCCCCTGATCTTTGGACAGATCTCATTCACAATTTTCTGGAAAAACAACCCATCTTTTCCCACAGGGGATCACATTATGTAATTTTTCCTTGTTATCAAATGGAAGATTGAATCAGCAGAGCTAAACAGGGCAGCCAGGCAAACATTGACGTGGATTGGTCTTTTCAGTTTTTCAAAGTCAGTATTCAAACAGGGAAGGTTGTTATTGTTGTAATCCATTCAGTGTGTGTAGCTGAAAGGAGTAAGATGCCGCCCCTTGGCCTTGATCTTTACTGTGGAAGGTGGGAGAGACTATGTGGCCCAATGTGGTTGGTCACTTGCCAGGGTAGTGTCACATTTCTGAGAAACTGGCTGTGGTTGTACAGTTAACATCAGTATTTTGCTTTCAACTCATACTAATAGGTTGTTGGAAGTTCAAGTGAATGTTGTTGAGCTTGAGTGAGTGAAAAATTATTTAATAGCATCTGGTAAGTGGAAGAGGAGATCATTCACTGGTAGCTTCCATCAGGGTATCTAATTTCTCCTTGAGGACCTGACCTGATTTTCTATCATATGAGGGTCAGATTACCATTTACCTCAAAGTCAGCTACTGTGCTCGTAAAAGTTGTGTTTCTTTTCTCTCTCTCTCAGATGTGGGACTGTAAACACTGGGGTACAAACATCCTTGGGTTTTTGTTTTCCTTTTACATTGTTTTCTCTTAGCGGATTTGCCCTGCTTTCTCTCTTACCTGTATATTCAGTTTTAGGGGATTGCATGGAAAAATCCTTTTAAAAGGCAATGGTTGATGATTTTATTCTTTCTCAACAGTTTAAACAATGCAAAAAGGAAGGGTCATTACGTGAAGCAAGATAGTGGTAGATGATTCAGAAAATAATAAGGATTGTGTTGTCCTTACAGTTTTCATTCACCAACTTTCTCAGTTGACCATTGGACTGACTGACCTCTCAATATCACTGATTTTGGAATTTTCATTTAGGTGTAACAGAGCTGATCACTGGGTTGTTTGATTTTTGTATTTGGAGTGTGTTAGGCATCATCAGGCACCCTAACTGTGCTCTGAAGAAGCTTGGATTTTATACATAATATATAAAATAAACCCTTGAAAAGCCATGGCTGGAAATTTGGTTAAATTTTCTTGTCATCCAGGATGGGAGAGGGAATGGAGAGGCAAAGCACTTAACTCTATGCAAATAATTTACTGATGTCTTGGATTTAAAATGTCTGCCTGGGTGTTGTCTGGCCCTTTCTGGGGTTTATTCAATCCAACTAAGCCATAGTAATCCAGTGAACACATTTTATTTTATTTCATTTTATTTTAAGTAAGCTCTACATCCAACGTGGGGCCCGAACTTACGGCTCTGAGATCAAGAGTCATGCACACTACTGACTGAGCCGGCCAGCTGCCCCTCCAGGGAACACATTTTAAAATTCTGTCTTTTTAGGGCTATCTGGGTGACTCAGTGGCGTAAGTGTCCAACTTATTTTTTTATTTAAAATTTTTTAATGTTTATTTATTTTTGAGAGGGGGTGAGGGGCAGAGAGAGAGAGGGAGACAGAGAATCTGAAGCAGGCTCCAAGCTGTCAGCAACAGAGCCCGATGTGGGGCTCCAACTCACAAACCATGAGATCATGACCTGAGCTGAAGTTGGAGGCCAACTGACTGAACCACCCAGGAGCCCTGATCAAGTGTCTGACTTTTGATTTTGGTTCAGTACATGATCTCATGGTTTGTGAGATTGAGCCCCACATTGGGCTCTAAGCTGACAGTGTGGAATCTGCTTGGGATTTTCTCTCTTTCTCTCTCTCTGCCCCTCCTCTGCTCATTTTCTCTCTCTCTCCCTGCCCTTCCTCCGCTCATTCTCTCTCTCTTTCTCTCTCAAAAGTAAGTAAATAAACTTTAAAAATACATGAAATTCTTTTTTTTAATAAAGATTTTATTTTTAAGTAACCTCTACACCCAAGGTGGGGCTTGAACTTACAACGCCAAGATCAAGAGTCACATGTTCCACTGACTGAGCCAGCCAGGCACTCCTAAAAATCCTCTCTTACACCTCCATTTTCTGTATTTGTCTTATACATTCCCATTCTCCTATATTTTCCCGAGTAGACATTTGACTTGTATAGTTTTCCAGCATTTCTCTCTTCTCTAGCAGTTTATAAATTCTAAGTTTGTCTTATGGACTGGGAGCCTTGTCAGTGATGAGAGACAGATAAATGCACTGTGTCCTCATTTGTCATACTTAGTTGAATGCTTTTTGACTCCTACAGCCATGTGGACATTCTAGCTGTGTATCTAACTGGGCAGTGCAGTGGTACATCCTTTCTCACCTTACCAAACCAGGATGTTTTGCAGCGAAAATAACCCTAAGAAGTTTTCAACAGATTCTGACTCATATTATCAGGTACTGTGTTTAAAAAGAGAAGAAAACTTAAAAACCACATTCTGAGTGTGGAAAAGTCAATCCAGGCCAACAGAACTGAAATTTCTTGGCACAGTTCTTTCCAGAAACATCTTTTTTTTCTGTCTTTGCTCCAAACTTGAATTATTTAATTTTTGTCTATAGCAGTGAGGACTTGGACTTCTCTTACTCTTGTAATATCATTTTAGAGTTTACAAATATACTTTCACAAACATCTCATATAATTTCCAAAATGAAGGTAGAACGGAAATATTACTTAAAATTCTTTTTTCTGATTATGAACATGATGCACATTTTTAAAAGAAAATTTGAAAATGCAGACAGTATAAAAAGACCGTAAAAGTCATCTATAATTTCATTCAATGATAACAGTGTTTCAAGTAGTTAATATCTTGGTATATTTCCCTCTGGTCTTTTTTCTTCGCATGTGTGTGTCTGTATTACAGTTTGCAATACATTATATATACTGCTTTGAAGCCCACTTTCCCCAGTGTTCACTTATTAGAACATTCTAGTTCATTCATTAAGTATTTTTCTAAAACCTCAATTTTATAGCTGCATAGGTTCCATGGTATGGATATAGAGTAATTTATTTGGCCTTGATCATCTATTTAGATTGTTTCTGACTTTTCCAGTTAGAGCGCACGTTGTGATTAACATTCTGGTACATAAATATTTGGGTAGCATCTCTGATTCATTCATCAGGGTAAATTCTTAAAATTTCAGGATTACTGGGTCAAAAAACATGAATGAAGGGGTGCCTGGGCGGCTCAGTAGGTTAAGTGTCCGACTTCGACTCAGGTCATGATCTCATGGTTCGTGGATTCGAGCCCCACGTCGGGCTCTGTGCTGTCAGCTCAGAGCTTGGAACCTGCTTCAGATTCTGTGTCTCCCTCTCTCTCTGCCCCTCGCCTGCTTGTGCGTTGTCTCTCTGTCTCTAAAATAAATAAACATTTAAAAAATGAAAAAAAAACACGAATGAAGATGTAAAAATTCTTTAACTTGTTCTCAAAATTGTCCTTTGAAAATTTGTTTCTGTTTAGTTCCACCAGCAGTGTGTGAGTAGAGAATAGTTCGTATTTTCCCTTATTACATATGCAAAAGTTCAGGTCTAGAGAGATTCCAGACTTGCCCAAGGTCACATGACTAATACCACTTGTCCTTTGGTTTCCTGACAGTTCTGTATTCTTTCCACTCTACCACTGTTGTAGTAATCTTCATGACAGATCTATAGTGACTTAGCTGTGCAATTCGTAAAGGGAAACTTAATGTAGCTATGGTCTTAAAATAAATTTACTTCTATTATTATTTACAAACTCTAATGTGTTTGGAATTTGATATATAGTGAGGACTAAGCATAAATGCATGGCTCACTTCCCAAAGGCATTCTTTTATATTTTCAATATGTTTTCTGACTTGCACCTAAAATATCCAACTGAGAAATAATAGCCTAAAGTGATTTTGTTGTTCTTTTTCAGTCACCAAAAGCTGGTTTACAGTATTATTCTTTGTTAAGTAATAGCCTTTCCAGCTCAGCATCAAGACATTGAGATGATTACTTCTGTCAGGATTAAATCTGCTCTCAAACCATAATAAGCAACCCTTAACATTTACGAAATGAATCAAAACCTTTGTTGACAATCATTTTTGGAAGAAGGGGAAAAACCCAGTTTTTATGTCAAGACTCCAGAATGAAATGGGATATAGCAATTAAACATGGTTTCCTTAATTGGAACATAACCAAACCAAATGTGGGAAGTAAAACAAATATCTATCCCTCCTCCCTCTAAAAAACAAAACCCAAAACAAAACAATAGTGCCAAAGGACAGACCACATTCAGCAGTCTTCATTTCTTTCTCATTGCATGCCCTCAATTCTTAGAGCAGCTAGGCACCATGACCTTTGAGGATGGCCCATTCACAACTTCTGGGTCATCAGGGACCCATATCAGGACTGTGCTGAAGACTTCCTGCTCTTTGCCTTAGAGAGTCAGTGTGATAACTTTGTTTTGTTTCTAGATTCTTGGGTAGGTAGCACATAACTTGGAACTAAAACATTTAGATTCTGAAAGCTAGGATTAGGCTTTATCTTATTTGAGACTGTGTTTCCTTTAGCATCAGCTTACCCGGGGAGCACCTCCAACTCCCTGCCCCAAGTGTTTTATAGGTACCATTGCTTCTGGAGTTAGGAGCGTATTGGTGGAAGTCTTCTTTTTATATCTTGAGGATGTCTTTGGTTGAAAAAATGCTTTTCAGGTGTTAACAGGGTCTGCATTTTGTTTTAGGCCCTTGTTTTTGTTAGAACAAATCATATTATCTTAATGAAACAGGAGCGTGTGTAATAGGAATTTTGTTGTATTTGGCAAAAAAACTAAAGATGCCTAGGAATTGTGATCATGTTGTATTAAGTGCCTAAAATATGGTTAATGTTCTTCAATTCTTTTGTATTAATTGAACAACCTTTGGGGTAGATGGCAAATCTCAATGGCTCTAGTAATAAAGATCTAAATAGCCTAATAATATATCTGAATGTAGCAGTTCTTCAGGGATCTGGGAAATGACTATTTCCCCAGCTTTATTGAGATATAATTGACATATTGTGTGAGTTCAAGGCATAGGCATAATGGTTTGATATATGTATATATTATAAAATGTTTACCACAATAAGGTTAGGTAACATCTGTCACCTCACATAGGGGTGTGTGTGTGTGTGTGTGTGTGTGTGCGCCCGCGCGCTCTCATGCGTGGGGAGAACTTTTAAGATTTACTCTCTTAGCAACTTTCACATATATAATATGTTATTCTTAACTGTGGTCACCACGTTGTACATTACATCCCCAGGACTTTATTCATCTTATAATTGGAAGCTGGTACCCTCTGGCTACCTTCACCCCAGGAAATGACAATTTTTTATCAAGGTATTTATACTGAATTCAGCTTACAGTATAGGTCCCTGTTGCTTACCTGTTTTCAGGCAGCAAGAACTGTATTTTGAATATACGTATCTGCTGAAGATAGACTCTCAAGAATGTCTATGTCATGGATAAGCATCTTGAGACAGTTATTGATTAATGAGTCCATTCAATCCACAAGTATTTACTGAGCATCTACAAAGTGCCAAGCACTGTGCTAGGTACTGTGGGGATGATATGTAAGATGCAATCTCTACTCTCAAGGGGGTTTATAGTCTAGTTGACAAAGAGGCCATGTACATGCCATCCCTTTTTGAGCTAAGTTCAGATGATGGGGAGGCTATTGATAAAAGGATATGGAGAGACTGTGACATCCATTGTAAGTAGATATAATGGCCTGCGCAAAATCTCTGAGGCAAGAAAAATGAGCTTGGTGGGTGCCAAAGAAACTATTTGGGCTGGAATAAAAGGTTCCTTAAAGGGAATAGTATAGTAGAAGAGAAAGTCAAAAAGGAAGGCAGGGGACAGAATACCCTCATTTCCATCTCCCAGCTGTTTTCTAGGGCTATATGCCTGGAACTCAATAAATATGAATAAATTTTAAAAAACGTGTCTAATTTAAAGCAACACCCAAAGAACAATATCTTGAGTTAATCTGTACAACATGCGGCATTGTAAAATAACCCTTCAGGGTGTCCTACTTTAAACAGCCCCCTTTATAGTCTCTGCATATATCATGTGGGCCACCCAATGAGACCAGTTGGAAATGAGAGCCTTGGATTAGAAAATTTTGCCAGAGTGGTTAACATCTCATTGAATCAAGCTGAGCAGCTGTGTGATTTCAAACTCACTACTTTCTCGTTAAATGATGTAGCATGGATTTCTGGATGTTTTGAAGTAACAGTCACTGATCACATGATTTCATATATGAGCCCTTCTCATGAGATATTCTCCTAGCCAGAGGACAGCCCAGAATCTGTCCTTGACACATAATCTGTTTGTTCTTGTTCTCTCTTGGCCACTGCTTTAATCTGTCACGTTCTTTTAAAAGCAAGATCCTAGAACTTTGCTTTCAAGTCAGTATTCTAAGGTGAATTTTGTAATGGTTTGAATTAATGGCAGGGAACGAGAGGTACAGACGATTGCAAATGGCAGATGATGAATAACTCATTTATATGTGACTTGGAAAGTCTGTTTATACTTACATTTGACTATGGGTGAGTCTGTTTTTAAAATTCACTTTCAAACTAACTGATGAAGTCTTGCTGTAAAGGTCTGACTTGAGCTGCTGAGAGGCTAGCCTAATATCCTGCAACCTGCTCCGTGCTGGGTCAAGAATAAAAACATTGCCTGTTGTCTGCCATATTACTTACATAGCATCGTCCTAAGTCTAACTGACAAGTCTAACTGAAATATTTTATTCTGTGGCTTATGACTATTTCCTCTTAGTGTGTCCTCAAGAAATATGGAGGGGACCACAATCAGAGGACTAAAAAAGGAAAAGTAGGATAGTTGTGATTAGGGAACTATAAGGAAAGAAACATGCACATAAAATGGAAGGATTGGCATTCCATGGCATCAACAAATCTCTAAAAGATTGCATGAAATAAAGGGGTTGAAGCAAAACAAAGATAACATGGCATTTGAGGTTCAAGTAGTTATTGGCCAAACCAAACGGAAATGCTCACACAGATTAAAAAAAAAAAAAAAAGATTTCTCTGAGATAAAGGAATTGGATGGATAATGCAGTCCCAAAATACAATTGCCAAAGATTGGCAGACAGGGAGGGGTCAGATGGCTTATAGAACAGGGAATGGGAGAATTGTAAAATTATTCTTGAGAAAGCAAATGAGAATAATCTAGTTTTTCAACAAAAAGGACATGTCCATAAATATGTGATTGTGATTTGGTGATTTCTGGGAGGCTACAAATTGGATCCCAGGTAAACCTTGGGAGCTGTTCTTAGGTATCATAATTAGAACTGGATCATTTCTATGTTTTCTAAGAGTCTGCTCCTGAAGATCAGGGTCTGTTTTGAAATTATGCTCCTTCAATAAGCCATTGTGGATTTAAATCTCATGAATGTGTGTAAACTCCATTTTTGGGAAGCCATTAGCACCTCTTGGTTTGAATAATGTAATGAGTTCCATATATTTAAACCAGCCGCTGCCCATTTGACTCTGTTTCAAGCTTATCTTTGTTTAGCTTCAGAAGGTCTTCCTTATCTCTACTGTATTAGGATGTGGTGAATGAGTTCACTTCACCTCGTCAATATCCATTATTATTTGACAGACTGATTATATCCCTTCTCAGCCTTCATCTATTAAGAACAGAGTGCTTGAGGTCTGGAATCTGTGTTCATACTGCAGCTCCTTCACCTCCCTGAACATATCTGTGAACTTTCTCAAGCTTTATTCTGTCTTGTCACCCACAGAGCCCAGAATAGCCTGTTGAAACCCAGTGAAAAAGCATCTTGCTTGTCCCCCTGGGCATCATTTTGTCCATTTTAATACTTTTTGTGGATGGTCTACATTTCAGCAACATTCTTTGGATTTGGGGGTGGGGGATGTGTACATTGGGACTGGCATAGGACTGCCTGCACTTTCTGTTGGCTGCCCTGCGTAGGAGCCTGCAGAGTTGTCTGTGATATTTGTTCATTGGCAAAAGAATGCCAATGGGTAGTGTTAATGCCTGGCATCATTTTTAAATTCATTAGCCTTGGATTTTACTTTTGTTAGTAAACTGGGATGGCAGCCTGCCAGGGCCCATTAACCAAAGTTTAGAAGACTCTGTGGTTGAGGTCCCAGCCGTCTGTTACCTGTGCAATTCCTGCCAGTTAGATGACTTTCACTAGGGCTACTTTATGAGGGTATAAAAACTTCTTAGCAAATTCAGGTTTTTATTAGGCACTGCACAATCCCTATTTCAGGAAGACAGTCTATACCAGGAAATACAAGGGAAAGGAGAGACTTTTAAGATCTCTCCGTGGGTGCCTTTTAAACATGTCAGCCATCTTGGCAGTTGGCAGTAAGTGAGGGAGGCAGTTTTCATTCAGAAGGGATGACTTTAACATCTGTGATTTGGAGATGGGACATGACAGAGTAGTAAATGCCCCAGCCCCAAGGCATTTAGGTCAGGCATGTTTCTTTCAGCATTGATGCTGTTTCTACTGGGGATTGCAGGAATCAGGGGCACCAGGAGCCCCTTAAAGCAACAGTAGTTAAGCTCGTACACCAAAACCGGGACTAAAAGACAACAGAGGCTGACTTTGAAGCCAGTAGGCAAATGATCAGTTGAGGTAGCCAGGCTCACTTAAATTGTGAGAACTTAAAAACAGCATCTTTGTCTTCCTTTCTTCCTTCCCTCTTCTCATCCCCATTTCCCTCCATCCCTAATCCCTCTCAAGGTCCCATCAAAAGCTTCCAAGGCAATATATGGATGAAGAAAAGACAGTTGGACAGAAGGAGAAATCATCCTAGTATTTTAATTGCTTTCTCTCCCACTTCCATTCTGGCACCGTTTGTTGCATGACTAGTTTGTGTGCCAAAGGACCATGAATTATACTAACAAAAACAGGAATGTGTCTTTAACTAATATCACATGTTTTAGTGGCATCAAGATGCTCACAGAGGCATTTTGGTAACCATATACAACTGGCTTTGTTCTGCAGGAAGTTACATTTGTATCCATTAACATCCCCTTGACATTTATATACCAAAGAATTGTCTGAAACTCAGAGGAAAAAAATACATGAGATTTATGGGTACTTGACATAAAAAATTGCACTTTTTCTTCCTGTCAGATTCTCTAAGTCTTTGAGGAAAACATTGTTTGATGTGCTTGGAGACATTTAACGTAAGAGGTAACCTGGTATCTTTAAGTTCCTTGGGAATGAAACAGGATTGAAACCAGTTTAAAAGCCATACTTCTGTCCTGTTTGGCATCCTTGTAGATCCCTTTGCAAGGGAATAAATGCATCAGCATCATTTTTGTACTGTGTGGGTTTTCGTAGTTAATGTGAGATAATACGGTTCTGCTTATTGTGTGCTGTATAGTTGGACCTCTTGAGGATGGAGATCTGCCACTTTATATCACCTAGTTGCTTCTTTCATCCTACTTTGTATGTGGTTAAAAGTATATGTTCTCTTGCCTTGTATTTTTTATTCAAGACTTTTATGTTTTTAAAGGGAAATTCTTTTGGGAGTGCCAGTTCATAATACTTGTTGCGAATATTTGTTTAACATTGCCTGTAGGAAAAGGATGGTATATTGGACAGAGATTGATTGTGCACCTGCTGTGTGAGATATGTAAAATGCTGAGCACAATGCCTCTCACATAAGAGGTGTGAGATGATGATCTCACCTTGGGCAGTAGCAGTGGAGATTGAGAAAAGCTGGACCTGGGCATGAGAAACATCGAGAACATGAGAACTGCGAGTATTTGGTGACTGCATGGATGAGGATAAACGAGAAGAAGGAATGAAGTTTTTTTAAATTTTCAAATTTTTAATGTATTTTTGAGAGACAGAGAGAGAGAGCAAGTGGGAGAGGGACAGAAAGAAGGGGGAACAGAAGATCTAAAGCAGGCTATGTGCTGACAGCAGCGAGCCCAATGTGGGGCTTGAATTCACGAACTGCAAGATCATGACCTGAGCCGAAGTCCGATGCTAAACCACCTGAGCCACCCAAGCACCCAAAAAATGAAAGATTTTTGACTCTCAGGGCTATTAATAACTGGGAACAAGCATGGTTATGCCATGATTAGAAGTAGGGAAGTCAGTTGAAGGAGTAAGGATTGTGAGTCAGTCACTACAGGAAGGAAAATGAAGAGTTTGGTCATCTTGTGTTTGTGATAGGGGTGACCCACCTAGCAGAGATGTCTAAGAGGAGTCAGAAACACAGACTTAGAGCTTTGTAGAGATGTTGAAACTTACAGAGAAATCCAAGAGTTATCTACATAAGACATCATAATTGAAATCATAAAATTTGGAAGATTCACCAAAGAGTTTGGAGAAAAAGATCCAGCAAAGGAATGGAATAGTCAGAGAATCAGAGTATGCTTGAGTATCAGAGGATGTCAGCACCGAAGGCCGAGAGGTTGAAGAAAGAGCAGTGGTCAAATACTACCAAGAGGTAGGAAAGGATAGAGTGGCCATTATGTTCAGCAACTCTGAAGTAAGTCACTGGTGACATTTGAGGGCCAAATTTCATTAGAGTGATAGGTATGAAGGCCACATTGATTGGAGTGGAGGAAGTCAGTGTTGATTCCTGTTTTAATATATGTGGGAGTGGAAGGGAGGAGAGTGGTAGCTTGAGACAAGGAAGGAAAAGAGATTAGGTGAAGAGAGAGAACTCATGTCTAATGCCTTCAATTTTATCAGGCAAAGTAAAGAGAAGTGCCATTTGCTAGGAGTAAAGAGGACAGGAATGGGTTTGGGACTTGGAAAATTTGGGAAGAGTGAAAAATGGGCAAGGTTTAGATTGGCTGCCCTCAGACATGACAGGTAGTCAGCAAGACAGAAATAAAAGGCTTGTAAAACATCAACCAGGGCTCAGCCGTATTGTGAGTTTATACCCTCAAAATGGCAAAATTTCAAGTCTTACGGGAGAAATCCATGAACCTGGGGATGGGAGCAGAGAAAGTAAGTGATTTGGGGGTTGGCAAATTGAGGATAGAGAGAAGTCATGTGGGGAGGACTCTGAGGGACTACTAAGAGCACTGGATATTTGGAATAAGAAAAGCGATGACTTAAATCGTACAGTTTCCTAACTTGCATTCCCTTTGAAACAAATGAAATCAATTGTCCTTCCAAATGTGGCTTGAAAATAAGGAGGATTTCCTCCACCCCTAACTTATTGCCATTGGAGTGATGACTGGTACGTCATCACTAACAAATCAGAGTTGAATGTCCATGTGTGAGAATTCATTGAAGCCATATGAAACATAAAGCAGTGATTTCTGTAGTTGTTCAGGGCTCTTAGAACCCCCTGAAAAGTCACTGTCCTTCCCCACCCCATAGAGAGTTCATGGTACTCTTCTGTGCTCATTATTAAAACAGGCTGTGCCGTTCGAGCTACAAATGTATGTGTGTCAATATTCTTTCCCATCGTGCTTACAGTTGCCAGTGTTCACTGAACCCCAACAGGTGTGACTTAATGTAGAACCTAGACAAAGATGCAGGAAAACATCTGTTAGCGTTAGATTCTATGTGCGCTTTGAATGAACTTATAATTGTGACATTCACTCTTATGTACCAGGGTTGATTTTGCAAGGCGTTTCTTCCCAAACTCATTAGTTCTTGCTAGGCACCATGCGTCTGATTCTAAGATGATCATTCTTGTGACAGAGAGACACAAGACGCTATTAAATCTAGCTTATATTTTCTGAGATGTAGAGAGCACTGTCATGTTTGCCTCCAGAGACACCCAGTTTCCTACCATTACATTTCCTCTTCAGGTTTTAAGTGTGTGAAACAAAAAGGCTGGGGACAGGGACAAAGAAAGGTGGGTAGCGCTGAATGCTGGAAGAAGCCTTGAGCTCAGTGACAGTAACTAGGGAAATCAGGCCCAATCTCATCTCCATTTCCCTTAGGATCTGTGATGGCTGTTTCTGGAGGCTTTTTTAGGTTTCTTAGAACTTCTCCGTGTGTGTTATTAAACCTTGTCTGTTCCCCTATAGTTATTAGCTGTAAAACCCTTTACAAAACCTCAGAAGGGTTTCTGGGCTTAAGTAGATACAGATGGGGAAGGGGGGACTATATAGCTGTGTTCTGCCTGGCAGTGGGCCCAAGAGAAAACCTGAGTCAAAGAATCAGTGTTGGCAGTAGAGGAGAAGAGGGAGGAGGCCGGCACCTGGAGCCCGCTGAAAAGAAAGTGAAGGTTGATTTAGGCCCAGAAAGGGCCCAGGAGAGGGTGCCCTTTTCAAACGGCACCTTCTTATGAGGTCGTCTCCTTTTCCTCTGGCTGGAATTCATCTTCCCTTGCTCTAGACTTTACTTGTATCTCTGTAAAGGGGACTATTATTTAGTATCTTGTATACAATGTTTTGTTGTTATCTTGTATTTTAGTGGCTAATTGTAAACTTACCTTACCTTTCTGTTTAGACTTCAAGCCCCCTGAGGATAGAGAGGGTGACTTGCTCTTTGTGTCTCCCACAGCATCTGTTCCAGTGCCTTGCCCATAGTGACTACTTATTAAATTTCGACTGAATGAACAAGTATGTAGGTTATGGTACACCATTTCTCCCATTGATTCTGCAAGTGGATTTTGAGTGCTACTATTTTAGGAATAGAGCAGATTTTTCAGATGGTGGCCCAGCCTCCAGGAGCTCTCTATCTAGGTAGGAAGACTATACACCAAAGACTGTTCAACCTGTGATTCCATAGGCCCCATTTGATTCTATACTAGTGGTGACTTGTTTATGTGTCTTTCTCATTTCCCAGTTGCAGTTTTAGCTAATACTTTCTTTGCTCTGAAAACTATCATCTATTCTCCTTCAGCCACTTATTTTCTGGGCCCACTAAGCCATTGATTCAATATCTGATTCAGTGAAGACTTATTGCCAGACCTGACAATGACAGTAACACACTCCTTCCTGGGAGCTACTCAGGCATTTCAAGCCACGAGAGAATCTTGGAGTCCATGACCTTATTCAGGCACTAAATGCCTAGCCTAGGAGCCTGAGAGAGGGGGATTGGTTCTTTTCCAGAGGGTTACTTCTCTTATTTACCCATTCCCTTTTCCCATTCTGGTGAGTGACTGGGATGGCTTTGGGGCCATAGCTTGATCTCCAAAGAACAAAAGAAGTTCTTTGAAAATGACTTTAATTTTTTTTTGAAGAATATTGAAGTAGCAGGTTAGTCGGGATTTTTTTTTGATCAGGGAAATTCTATTTCCTCTATTTGCTAAGAATATTATGAATGAGTTACCATGTTACTGTAGGTTAAGATAATCTAGAAATGTATCTGGAAAATCTATTTCAATTACCTTCTGGGTGCTTTTAGTGAAAATAATAAATTTCAAAGAATTAGGAGAGTCATAAAAATAAGTGTTATAAGGGGAGTGTGTCTCATTTTTCACCTTCCAAATTAAATATGCACTGTGGAATTATGTACTGCCAGGGTCACTGCATTGCTTGTGGGCATTAATAGCTGCCATAGGTAACTTCTGAAGGAGGTGAAGGGGACCATTTCCCATAACACAGAGATTAAAGCATGCAATTTACTGAAAATCTAAATAAATAGCGACTTAATGCTCAATTGTGCACTAAAAGGGACCCTGCTTCATATTTACAATTTGCATATGGGTACCCTGTTGAAACTTGCATTTGCATACATATATAAGGTATTGATTTTGGTTAATGGAACATGAGGTCATTTCTCTTTAGTTTCTCTCAATTTAAGTATCATTTTCTTTCTCTCCTTATTGCTCACACAGAGGAAGGCAGAAAAATAGCCTCCGATGATTGTGTCTAGAAATACTACATCTATTGGTCTGTTTTTCTTTCAATTTTTCATATTTAAATTGTCTATATACCTTAGTAATCTCAGTAGCTGGCTACTGTTTAAAACTAGAAATTTGCATGACAAGTCATAGCTACTTTACAGAGCTGTATGAGTGGATCTAAAATGCCCTCAGACATTCCTGTAGCATTGTCTGCTGAAACCAGTGAGGTCCAGGGTCCCTGGCCGTGTGAAGAGGCTTGGCTGAACTTGTTGGTACACAATACAGTGAATTGCCTGGCCCTCCTAATTGTGCTGACGATTTACTGCCAAAATGGCACCAGGGCTTAATTAGATGTGGGCTTTGGAATTTTTAACTATTATCCTGGTTCCTTACCAATTACCACATGGAAGAAAAGATGAAAAAGGCACTCCATTTTTCTGAGACAGCACAATCAGCTGATTTATAACTGCCTATACGTTTTAATGTAAACAAACTTTATAGAGACCTTTGTTACAGCCACCAAAATCCAAACGGGTTTACCCTTCCGTGAGTGCATTTTCCTGTGTGAAATGCTCCTTGCTTTCCCCCCCACCCTGTTTGATTCAATAAGAACATACACAACTCATTATAGGGTAGGTACCCCATGGAGAGGATTGCTTGTGACTTTCCAATATGAAATGGCAACATTTATAGGATATTTTTTGTGTGAAAAGTTGCAAAAGTGACTTTTTAGGAAATACCATCTGCAACAGCGTCACCTTAATTACATTGTTTCATTTGCTTATATGTAAAAAAATAAGAATGACTCTTACCGCTTTTCAATACCCAAATCACACACTGTGTAATGTTATCTGTTTTAGAAGTTACACTTCCCATGATAGGTTTGCATTTTTAACCTATAGAGGGAGAAAATATTATTATTAAAATATCATTTTTGGGGGTAGGATATAAAGAAAAAGACATCCCACAGATAACTGTAATTGAGTTTTATTGAAGGAAGAGAACTTGTAAACAGGGCAGCAACAGTTGGAATGTGAAATTAAAAAAACAGAAAACAATATCCCATTTAAAGTACTGGTGTCTAAGAGGAAGTTTATTGTGTACGTATCACACTTTCAAGTCAACAAAGAACATCCTTTTTCCCACTGGCAAACTGTAACCTGTATAAAACACCAGGTATCTTTTCATAAGCCATTTACATGCAAGGGCCTTTCCGAATGAAAGAAGATCCAAAATTAACACTAGTTATTTTAGTTTCATTCACAGTTTGAGAGTTGTGTTTCACACTCTTATTTGAATAAGATATTTTCTTGCTTCACGAATACAAATTTTCGACAGCAACCAAAAGTCACATTACATGTTGGTAAATTGTAACACGTTTTCCCATAAATTTTCACCAAAACTTCAGAATGGTACTCCCAAGAAAAAAAATATTTTCAAATTGGGTACCGTGGCCAATCTGTCAGTAGCACTCGGGTTCGGGCTAGACAAGGGTGCTGGAGATGTGAGCGTTGCCTGGTCACAGAGATTAAGGATGGGGCTGAGCAGCCATCAGGGCCAGGTGGACGTGAGAGGCGATGGGGATTGCAGCTGTCTGTACCTACCCACCAGCATGGTATGCCAACAGCTGGAGAATGAATTTGGTATAAATTCCCAGGAGCTACTGTCAGTTAATGTGAGCCTTCCAGGAACACATACCAAATAATAGCCTACTTTCCTAATTCTATTATGGGAAATTTCTTCAGAATCAATCCCTGTGAAATGGGATCAGGAACGGTGTTAGTCCAAACCGTGAAGTGAGTGCAATTTGGGTTTCATGCCCTTTAACCTTTTCTTCATCTTTCATCTGTTCTCCTTCCCCCTCCTAAGGTGCCCAGTATCCGATGCTGTTAAAGCGCTACCCCCAAATGTCCTTATGCCTCCCACCCCAACACCACCACTCTGCTGCACCCTTTTGAGAAAATACTCTGTGATCAAGGTTTTGGATCTATTGCCCTCTCCTCTCCCTCTGGTTTAAGTTAGCTGTGTATTCCTATTCTTTCAGATGCTGTCTGTGTGAAGGGAAATGTGTCAGTAATCAGAGAGGCTTAATGTGTTAACCTCTCTTAGGAGTGTTTTCCTGTTAAATAGGGGTGTGTGTGTGTGTGTGTGTGTGTGTGTGTGTGTGTGTCTGTGTGTGTCTGTGTGTGTTGTGAGGCCGGTGGCGGTTGCACAGGTCCCGTAATACAAAAGGATGCAGCATAAATGATGACATTCTTAGTTGCATAGCCTGCTCTGCACTCTTCAAGCCCCATCATTTGAGTGACCCCCTTCTCTGCCTGAACAGGAGGTATTTGCATCCATTTATTCACTGCCTGCCAGCAATGTGATTCAAAATTGTTCCTGTTGCCCAGCGGAACCAAGAAGAACCTTTCAAGATTAGCAAAATATTCATTCTTATCTAGAGAGAGAGATGGCATCATTCTTCAAAATTCTTCTCTTACTATGCTTAAAGAGAATATATTTTTTCCCCTTAAAGCATTGGTCAGCGTATTGAGACCCAGATTTATAACTATTCTATTGACAAGAGGTTATTGCACAGATGTTTTATTTGCTGTTTCTAGGGGCTTATCAAAAATAATTGACTAGCTGTCATTTTCTACATGAGACCAATTACTATTGACCCAGATTTGCTTATTGTTTTCATTAATGTCTAATAAAAAATGAAAATGTTACAGAATGTTCTTAGAATTGACACGAGAAAAGCCGTGCTAAGAAGTGAGTGCTTTCTGAGTGTTGCTAAGCAGAGCCAGTGTTCAGTGCCAAGAGCTGTGTGAACAAAAGCATCTCCAGGATGCAAAAAATCAAATCCACCAGAGCCATGTTTCTGGGGCATGGGGGCAGGGTGGGGAGACGTAGTGGGTTGCTCTGTGCATTTGTGCACCTTGTGCTCTTCACAGTCACATCACAGTCCATATGAAAAGCGCCTTCTAGAGTTGTGCAAGGCATGACCATGTGCGAAAGCCTGGGAGGCAGTTGGGTAGCTTGTGTCTCTTCTGTGATTAATATGGTTGGGATTTTTTAAAGAAAAGAAGGAAAGGAGACAGGTGTGATTTATGACTTGGCACCTTATAAAGGCGAGGGTTGCCTGTTTTACCTTTGTTACATGGTCTGTTGGTTGGACATTACATGTTGATGCATCTTTGTGCTGTCATCTAGGAAT
The DNA here is from genome assembly GCA_028646485.1 of Cryptoprocta ferox. Classification (NCBI taxonomy): domain Eukaryota; kingdom Metazoa; phylum Chordata; class Mammalia; order Carnivora; family Eupleridae; genus Cryptoprocta; species Cryptoprocta ferox. The sequence continues at coordinate 16,079,432 of CM053579.1, forward strand.
GACTGTATTTCTACAGTGGGAGGAGCCCGGTAAATGAGGTTTATCCATTGTCGATTAGACAGGAAGACAGATGTATGACTTATTAAATTTGTGTCCCATTCTTCAAAGGTAGAGTGGAAAGTAAAACCCCTCAGTTACAGAGCGGCAAAAGAAAAAAATTCCCTTTTCCTAAAATATTAGGAATTTAGAATTTCCTAAAAGATTGTAGCCAATAAAGAGGAAATATAAGCTTATATTTACATCTAAATATAATTTATGGGGTTGGTTTAAGGAGCACAAAACTCATTTTGTATGAATTTGGGCTTTTCCTGTTCAGTTTCTTTAAGCATCTCTAAATATATTTAGTATCATCTATGACCCAGTACGCATTCAAACTGGTACAGAAGACATAACCAAACTTTAGCTGATCAAACTTTGGGGTTGTTAATATTGTAGAAACAAGAACTCAGAGTTGAAACTACATAGTAACTGGCCAGATTCTAGCTCTTATGACCCAAATTTCAGATATGCAGAAGTAGATTGGTTTCATTCTTGTCATTTAAATTAAACAATTGCAGGGGCACCTGGGTGACTCAGCTGGTTAAGTATCTGACTCTTCATTTTGGCTCAGGTCATGATCTCACTGTTGTGAGATCGAGCCCTGCATCAGGCTCCCTGGCTGGGTGTGGAGCCTAGTAGGATTCTCTCTCTCCCTCTGTTTGCCCCTCCTCCACTCCTTCTCTCTCTCTCTCTCTCTCTCTCTCTCTCTGTCTGTCTCTCTCTCTCTCTCAAAAAATAAAAATAAAAAATCACAGTCACAGCTCTTTTGTTTTTGAGACCCCAGCAGCCCCAAGTTACCCTATGTAACCAGACTAGATGCAGATTCGTCATTTACTATGATGAGATTATCTATAACTAAAATTTTAAGCCTCGGCAGTTTTGTGCCGATACAAATAAAGCCTCCTCCCAACTGGGTTAAAATGAATATTCCAATCAACTTTTTAAAAAGAAGATTCGCCATGTGTGCTGGAATCTGAAGTTGAAGATGCTGTCAGTGTTGATTCCATAGGACCCTCTATATTTAACTTTTTAGTTAACAGCAAATCTATTGTCAGACTGATTTGAGTTAGAATCCTGATTCTAGCCCTTTCTAGTTAATCAACTCTAGTCTATTCCACCTTTTCTCAGGCTTAGTTTCCGTATTTTTAGGATGGGAACAATGTTAGAACCTTCCTCAAAGGAATGTTGTCCAAATTAAAGAAGATAATGTGTGCAAAGCATTTAGCATGGACCCTGGCACATAGTAAGCCCTCATTAAGTGCTAGCTGTGAGCATGGTTTTTATCTGCCACGGTAGGTTTTCACCGCTCTCTGAGTGCTGTTTATTTGCTGGCCTCTCTCATTAGGCTGCGAATACTTTCAGGAAAGGACTCTGTCTGCCTGATTCTCCTTTGTATTCCCAGCACGTAGCCTGGTGACTGTTATAAAATAAGCACTCTGAGCCTCAGTTTCAAAATCTGGGGAAAAGGGAGAAAATAATGGCACCTACCCTCATAGGGTTGTTATGAGGATTTAAACTATTACTTAGGGCTAACATATGGATGAAAAGCCTCAGTGATTCACATATATACTCGGAATTTACTTTCCTTTTTTAATTCACAGGATTGCCAAGGGTCCAATGATGTAACACTGGTAGAGCTTTGGAAACTCACAGTCTTGACATGGACGTGTATGGTGGGTGGGGAGCATGTCTGTAAACCTCTCTTGAAATTTTCTCTTTGTCAGGAAACCGAAACCTGCACGGACATGCGCGATTTCCTTCGGAAGCCCCAGACCTTGTTTGCTAACGTCACTCAATCGCCACCTGAAGCAGCCAGAGACGCTTTTCCCTTCATCTCCTCCCCTACTCACCCAAACCTGGCCCCGGGGTCCCTGGCAGAGCACAGTCCCTCCACAATAGCCTTCTTTCACCTAGGTGTGCCCCTGGGCCTCCTGAGGGGAGGGCATTCCCAGGGAGCCGCCGAGCCAGGGCGTTTTGGTCTGGAATTGCTGCTCTCCAGGAAAGCCTCCCTCAGGCTCCACTAGCTCTGCCTTTAGAAATCCCCTCTGGGAAGGCTGGCCAGGGAGAGCAGAAGAAGCCCTGTGTTGTTGCAGAGGATCCTGGGAATGAAGCCGTGAAGCCTTGAAGCCTTGAACAGAAGAAGTTTGAGGGCTTCTGAGCAAGGTTCCATGGTTGATAAGTTTGGGAAATGGTGGGTGAAACAGAGCTGTAATGCACTAATGTGTGAGTCTCCTCTCCAAGACATATAGTATATAGGGTTTCTTAGAGTTACTGGACCAAAAGACTTATTTTCCAAGGAGTAGTTAATGGGACAAAATGTTACATGCAACCTGCTTTTGAAAACATTATTCCCTTCACCAATGAGATTCATTTTGGTTTCCATCTTCCAAAATGACATCTTTTTCATTAAGACCCTCACTGAAACCTGTGGTTTTCTATCTCTCAGAGATGAATCTGGTCCCAATGTAAAAGCACAATGAGAAATGACGGTAGTGCACAGTGTAACTGGAGCAGTGATGGAGGGGAGGCAGGCGGCTGCAGGAGTGTGCGGCGATTAGTCGGAAATTAACCTGGCCCTGGACTAATGCTTGAGCCAGGGCAGGGGCGGTGAGGAAGAGAGTGAGAAGAGCATGTGCCGTCAGCATCCCAGAGTATGGCGGATGCCAGGCTGATGGGGTGCAAGTGGGGGCTGTAGCGTAGCCAGAGTAGTGCTTGCCAACCAATACATTTTTCTTCTAATTGGTCCACTCAGAAGGATGCAATCCTTCCATCCTTTTTCCAGCTGGATGGCCCAAAGGGGGTGCCTTTTTGTGCCGGAAGGGACCCTTTCCCTACTTTGCACAAAGGCGCACTGTTTGCCAGCTGTGGTCCCTAGGGTAACTATAAGAGGTGGCGTGAAGGCAAGAGCATCTATTTGATATTCAGTGGGATGGGTTTTGGAAGATTAGTGATTGTTGGGAATTTTCTCTGGATAATGGCAGCACACTCCCTCAGCAGGCTGCGTTCCTGAATTGTCCATTGTTCTACTTGTTAGCCTCTATACATATGACCTGCTCTCTGTACGCAGATATCTATTCATCTTGATAACAATATGATCTCCCATCTACCATCCCATCTAAGAATATTGTCTGGCAGACTAAAATATCTCCCCAGCTCTGCTAACCCATTCTTCTAACAACACTAGCTCCCCTTCCCCCTTTTTATTCCTTTATCTATAAGTACTTCTTAAAACAAGGGCTGACAGCTTTATTGTTCAGGAATAATTGCCAAAAGGCTTAGTGGACTGTACTTGCCAGTAAAAGGTTATTTGCTGGCTTGGGATATGAGCTGCTTTGCTGTAGTGTGTCATTCCAATTATGTTGTCGTATTTTGAGCTTCTGGTTTGTGCCTGGTGCTGTTGTAGGCAGGGACCTAGTGAACATGGAGGTGGCTCGTTTGTACGGGTACTTCCACACTTGCCAGGGTGCCTTCGTATCTATCACCTGGGCCTTCTAGGTGATCCAGGCTGCTCCTTTCATCATAAGTTGAGGAAACTGGCCCAGAAAGGGGAGGTGAGCTACCCAAGATCACACTGTGGTTGGTGGTGAAGCCAAAATAGAACCCAGCTCCTGCAACTCTGAGGCCTGGCCTCTTGAACTCAAGAGTTTTTGAGGCTGAATTCATAGGGTAAAAGGGGAGATTACATTCATATTTGAGTGTTTTCTAACATGTCAAATTTATGTGGATAGCTCGGCCTAGCAGGAGCCAAAGAAGGGGAATTTAAAAACAGTTCTATAAACTTCATATCCAAGTTAATTAAACAAACTTTCATTGATCAAAGAGAAACTGGTTAATCAAGTTCATGATGCATTCCTAATCAATTTAACTTGATATGAAAATATTTGTGGTACATACAAGAAGTGGAGGGAAAAGGAGCCAGAGAACCAGAATAGGACAGAGGAAGGGGGGCTTGGGGAAGGAAGTGTTATGTGCGCACTGGAGAGGGGTAGATAGGGATTGCTGAGGGCGATCTCAACACAAACATCACAGAGTAGATAATTAAAATATCCATTATTCCTTGCTGTATATCTTTCTCTCCTGAGTTCAAAGCATTTCACCAATGCTATCACACTTACCATCACAGTATCCCTTCGAAGCACGCAGTAATTATGGATTCCCTAAAGCACACACGAGTTAAATGACCTGGCCCAAACCATAATCCATGGAGATAGAGCCTAAAAGTATTGCAAAGCTGTGTGGCAGTAGAATTCGCTCATTTATATAATATATGCTTATTTGTGTTAATCTTCGCTAATTCCTCTGACAGTCTGCTTGTTTTTTTAAATGTTTATTTATTTTGAAAAAGAGAGAGAGAGAGAGAGAGATTGAGAGAGAGAGAGAGAGATAGAGAGAACGCGAGCAGGGGAGGGGCAGAGAGAGAGAGAGGAGGACAGAGGACCCAAAGCAGGCTCTGAGCTGTCAGCACAGAGTCCGTTGCGGGGCTTGAACACACAAACCACGAGATCATGACCTGAGCTGAAGTCGAAAACTTAACCGACTGAGCCACCCAGGTACCCCAGTTCAGTTGTTCTTAACAAAGTTTTAGTTTTTAAGTTCAGGAAAGTTAGTACATGTTCAGTGTAAAAAAGTTTTAACAATATGGAAACCATGAAAGAACATAAAACTCATATCACCATCCTGCTATCTGAGGAAGATCACTATTAACATTTTAGTGTACATTCTTCTGGTTTTTATGCATCATAATACCTTTCTATTGCTAAAAAGCAGCAGTACTGTTGCAGAAAATTTGGAAAATTCACAGAAACATTAAGAAGAGCAGTAAAATCACTTGTAATCACACTTCCCAGTGATAATTACTGTTAACATTCTGGTGCATTTCCTTTTGCACCTCCCCTTTTTTTCTATGCATTCACAAAGAAACATATTGTTTTACCAAAATGTGATTATGCTGTATATATAGTTTGATAGTTGCTATTTTTGCTTCATATTACATCATGAGTAGTTTACTGTTTTTTATTTTTATTTTTTTTAACTTTATAGTTTATTGTCAAGTTGGTTTCCATATAACACCCAGTGCTCTTCCCCACAAGTGACCTCCACCCTGACCATCACCTCCCTTCCCCTTTCCACCTCCCCCTTCCGCCCTGTTTGTTTTCAGTATTCAAGAGTCTCTCGTGTTTTGTCTCCCTCCC